>CAHIKZ030000359.1:355000-500000 GCA_903632075.3 Acanthosepion pharaonis | reverse complement strand
CATTAGGTAAATTTACATGTCGACATATTGATTTATCTTCACAGATCACTAATTAATGTCAGTTCATTACAATTTGTAATGCCAATTCATTAAATATTTAGAAAGTTAATTCAAAAATAAATTTCTTTAATTTGTGAAACAACTGTGATAATAATTAATACAATAAGATACTTTCTTCATTTTTACTCAACGTAATACATTATTTCTATTTATTGTTTGAAAGCATTTTAATTATTTTTTTTAAGGATTATATATGTATAATTTCTACTCTCAGGAAAGAGTTTATATTTTTAATTCATTTTCTATTCTTTATCTTCTGTTTCTCCAGATTTCTTTCTTGTTCTTCTTCTTGCTTCTCTTTTGGTTTCTCCTTTCACTTTTACAGTTTTTCATCATCTCTCTCTTCTCTTTCATTTTTGTTTGTTATTTTTCTTCCTCTTCTCTTTGTATCCCTTTCATTCTCTTTTATTTCAGATTTTTTTCTTTCCTTTTTTTCTCTTCTCCATTTTTCTATTCTCTTTTCTTTCATGTATTTTTTCTTCCTTCTGCTTTTTCCTCATCTTCTGCATAGTTTGTTACCATCTTTACTATTGACATCATTTTTGTTGTTTATACAAAATCTCAACAAAAATGACAAGATTTTATAATCTTGTAGGGAATAAAACAAATGAACAATCAGAAGCCACAAAATATAATAATCAAAACATTTCACTTTTTATCCAAATTAATCAATACAAAAGTTTCCTATAATATTACAATTCCACCACATTTCTATTGCCTGTGGTTCTACAGAAAGATACTGAGAATACCATAGGCACACCATTTCCACTGAGAATACCATAGGCACACCATTTTCACTCACAAGGCTTGGGTCAACTTGTGGCATGTCTTTCAAGCAGTTTCCAATGATTCCACATGCTAGGATTACCTCTCCAAGCCAATAACATCAAGAAGTCACCTTGCTGACAAATCAACCATGATGAGATTCAAACCCAGGCCTCATGTTTAGAAATTGAATTGCCACCTCTCTCTCTCTCTCTCTCTCTCTATATATATATATATATATATATATATATATATACAAAAGGAAAACTTAGCTGACATGTCCTTGATAAAGCCCCTAAGAGGACAAAAGGTTTTTGCTAAGATTAGTTTTCCTTTTTGTCTTTATTCATATTGTCCTTTTACAGATAAGATATATTCTATCTGAAATTATATATATATATATATACACACACACAATGTGTGTGTGTATATGCTCATATATACACACACACACAGTGGCTTATGGATTATAATAAATTATCCATGTTCATTATTCTTAATTTTTTATTTTGTTTCTCAAAAACATTGACTTAGTGTTTTCTTTCTTTTAACAAATTGCAAATATATCTTCAACCTAAAAATGTTAATGTTATTGCACCTTGTTTAGCCTTAAAGAGAATAATTAGATATCTGTGAGAAAATTCCCCACTTCATAGACATTTGGACAAGCATTAAATAGAGAATCCCTAGAGATGTGATCATAATTAGTCAATCTCTTGGAGAAAAATGGACAAGGTACTTGATATAGCTGTCATGGCTTCTCATTGAGAAAAGCAGTAAAATTACATGGAATATTTCAGTATTTGTTCAGACAGCTGAAACTCATTCTTTAAGTTGATGATATTTTTACCACAAGGTTTCAGCCAATTCCTTTTTCAGGTTTCTTCATATATGTAATGTGTAAGGAAAGAGAGAAAAACATTTTTTCTGTTATTCAGAACAAGATTGTGACAGAAAATAGTAGTTAGCAACACAAATCATTACTTCAGTTTTCTGAAAAACATCTATAGATGTTAGTAAATCTTCTCAAAATATAGGTAATTACATAGAATACATTTTAAAATTTAACTTTTGTCACAACCAGAGATCATGAGTTGCAAATATTGTTCCAGTGATTTTGGAATTAAAAGTAAACAAGGAAAATATAAAATTTAACTATCAACAAATTTGACAAAATTCTTAAATTTAGGACATCAGAAATTTAGGATAAATAAACAAAAAAATGGTTTCAAATTTATCTATGAATTTATGAAAAAAAGTAATGCATATAAAGTGAAACATGATTCTAAAATAATATGCTACTTAAATTTTTTTTTACATGTGTCAATGAAAAAATATTTTCAACCCATTTTCTTTGTTTAATATCAATATACATGGAGGTATGACTGTTACTGTTCCTGTAACTTGACATGGTTATGGTGGCTCTGCAATGTTGAATACATCATAAACTGACTCTCTTTCAGGCAAGATAGAGGTCTGAGTTTCAGCAAAGTTCTTCTCTGTTCAATTCTTTCATTATCTACCTTATATCTTTTTCCCTTGAATTGTTCTATAAAGGATAGCCTGTCAGAAAGCTGCCACATGGCCAACGGCCATACCATCTTGTCAAAAAAAAATAGTCTGTGGGAACACCACATTGAATGAATAAATGAATGAAAAATGTCCTACCTTAACTTTTGGTGGTGACAGAACAAACAACATTCATACAAGAAGCAATAACAAATGAGACCTTGTTATGGTTTTAGAGCATGGTAATTAATCTATTTATTCAGCATGGCTCTCTTACAACAACTGAAGAAAAAAGGAGGGAAGATTAACAAAAAAGGTCTATGCACCCTCTACAACTTGAAAAACAAATGTCCAAGGTCGAATGGAAATAAATAATTCCTTATTATTTATTAATTTTGTTTTATTTTAAATATTATCTACAAAGAGCACAATTTTCAACACCTCATATTCCTCTGCATGTTTCAGATGTTTTATGCTTCAGCCTTCTTCAGGTGATATTTGTTGGAATTTTGAACCAAACACTTTATTTAGTCCATGGGGATAGATTCTTCTAATTCCACATGCCATGCCTTTGGGTATCTGAGTTTCAGTTAATTCCCCTTAGTAACTCAACTCTCCAAGTTTTTGTTCCCTCTGTTGTGGCCAGGTATTGAACTCACAACTCTTTGGGTCAAGTCACTTTTTGGATCACTCAACCAATGCTTTTATCCACTGGGCTATGTATTCCCATGATAAAAGCATTAGTTCCATGACTCCTAGTCGGGAACTGATAACATAGAGAAGGTCATTGATGAGGATCAGAAACAACATAAGTCCAAGGATAGCACCCTGGGGGATCCCTGTATTAGTGTGAAAGGAACTAAAAGTAAGTCTGTTCAACACAACCTTCATTTCATGATATGTCAATAATAATTGGATTAAACCAAATATTCATTCAGAGAGACAATATGCCATGAGCTTATGGAGAAAGTGGTAGTCATCACTTCATCATCCTCATCAAACACTAGCAGTAGTGCAAATTTTGTGACAATTTTTGCCTGGGAGGATTTTTCCCTGAAAAGGTTGAAATTCCGTCTGGTGTTTTTGGGTTTATTGATATTTTTGAGCTTGAATCTGAAGTTCATTATAACAAGATTAAGGCCACTTGTCATAGCCTTATTTCTCTTGATTTCTAACTTGAATTGACGTTGAACCAATATGTAACTGATCTGTTTGTGATAGGATCGACTTGGCTTTAGTATTCATGAACAGTGTTGGCTTGAACTGTGTTGTAGCTGGCATACTTCTAAAACTGTAACCTTCACTCATTGATGGAGTTATTACAAGAGAATCCACAGAACTTTTTCCACATTCTTTTGCTAATCAGTGACACTATATGCACTCCAGTTTCCTTGGATTATTACTATGTTCATCATGTCAATAAGTTCTTGTGGTTTGGTGTAGTATTTTTCCACTTGCTTATCATTATTGTCTGGGGTTAAAGCATTGGCTTGTACAATGACGATGCTTGCAATCAAATGACAATAAACATTTGACAGCATTCAAAGACAGAACTTCTTGTTTACAAGGAAAACTATGCCACTGATGTAATTGCCCAGGTCTCCCCTATAGCAGAGAATATATCCTTTAGTTTGGTGTTCACTCAGGCTTGCCCATATGACTCCACAAAACCAAATAATGTATTAGTTGTACTGCTTCAGTTCATGTATAATTTCTTGAACTTTTCCTGGCTGGACCAGTGATCTCAAACTCCAATCATTATTATTCCTTCCACATATATTCTTTGAGGAGTCTCCATGTTGTATAATTCTCACCTCTACTCCAGTGGATAGTTGTAGGTGTGGTTCTTTTTAAACTAAGTGACAACTGATCTGGCAGAATCATTGATATTTTGTTCATCTTCATGAAGTATGTTGTGTGTAGGATTAATCTGGTGCAACCCCTCCCTCTCCAAGAATGATAAAAGTCAAATTCTTTCCTTTTGGTGGATGACAGTGGTTATGAGCACACGCTGTTACAGATCACTAATAGTTCTTTCTGATCTGGGGGGAGATATTCTCAGCAATATTGTGTTAACATTGCCATGTAGCAGTTAATATTGAGTTTCATGACACTGTTAGCAAGAGAAATCTTCTAACTTGACTCATAGAATTTAGCTTCATGGTTATCAGCACAAAAATTTCAGCCAAGGCTGTTTAATTTCACTTGAAGATAATGCCTTTAAAAAAATTAATCAATTCTCTTTGTGTTCTGTCCCATTGCTGTATATCTTAAAAAAATATGGTGACACTGGCATGTCATGATGTCCAATAAAGAAAAGTTGATGTTGGGCAAATTATCTCAATAGTAACTGTAAAAAGCAGTTACTCTTATACTTAATTTTGACAAGTTTTATATATGAAGAGAGGACATTGTGGAAGAATATAAACATGTAGTGAAAATGAAAATTTAAGAAGTAATTTAAAAAATTATACTTTTGCTCTTAGATGAAATACGTGTATATTGTGTTTAAATATATATGTTTAATGAACCATCTCCAATCCATGATTTGGAATCATTCTGCCAATTAGCCTCTCAAACCCCATGATGTTTATTTTAAAACTGAAGAGAACTTCACCTGAATATGGTTAAATGAATCAATTGACAAGAAAAAAACTATTTATAATAATAAAAACAGTGCATTTATTAAGTGAGGATTAGAAGATTTGAAATTAACATTCCTGTTATTTTCCTAACTATACCCAGGTGTTCAAATCCCATGTGATCAGCTTTCACTTATTTGTTGGCTCAGGAATACAAAGAATCTGCAACATAATTCACCCTGACCTGGCATCTCATCTTCAGTCCCTTTCCCACCACTATAACATAGCTTCCCTGTGGTTTTTCTATAAATATTTTCAGGGTAATTGTTCTGATGAGCTTTCCTCTTTGGTATCTAGACTTCATGAATTTAAGTGCAGTACTAGATTGATGGAAAGATTTCAGCATTTTACAGTTGAAATGAATAGATGTAACCATAAGTTCAATGTTAGCAGTTTCTTTTATCACATTTCTTGTTTATAGAACTCTCTTCCAACTTCTTGCATTCCAGTAAACTTTGATCTTCAAAAATCTCAATGCAATGTCAATCATTATCTTCCATCATCTTAATTCCTGTTCTTTTATTGTTCTTTCTCCTTAATAATGTTTTCTCTTCCTCATATTCTTTCACACTCAGTAGTCCCTGGTGTCTTAGTGGCTTTATTGCCTTTCTTGGGATGAAGTGATTAAGAAAATACTTATTACAGACAAAACCCAAAAGTTGGTCGCCAATCTACCATAACTTGACTGTTCTGCAAGTGGAAATTCTTGGAAAATTTTCTCATCTGGTCCTTTCAATAATAATTTCAACTCACATGAGTAGTTAAGGAAAGGAGTTGGTAGTTCATCTATCGGTCATATCTGCTAGCTGCTTTTCTTGGCAACAACTGCTGAAAGGCTCAAATCAAATGGCTTATATTGAAAATCCCTTGGGGTAGTTGGAGCTTAGGATAATTGATTAATGATTTGAAAGTTCCAATTGATCACTTTCCACACTCTCCCCAATTGTGACTTGGTCAATCCTCTGTCCAGTTCTAGCATTGTTATTTTACTATTTACATTGATCCAGGGACCTCTTACTACAACCATCAGGGCAAGGTCACAAATGTTACATTATATAATTCACCTTTGAATTCAAGTCTGCAGTGAACATTATAATTTTCTCACATCATTCTTTAGAAATAAAAAAAAAAAACGGTGCTGATCTGCTATGTTATATTTGTCTTCCTAAATGACAATGAATTCTAGATGATTTCCTTATAGATGAAGAGGAGACTAAAAGCAACAGATATGTCATTCTACAAACAGATGCTGAGAATACTGTAGACTTAATAATGAGAATGTTTTAAAGAAAATAGGAACTATAGTAATACTAACAATCAGAATGGGTACAGAATATACAAAGAGGACTTGGTGATTTTAAAACACACAAGATATATTGAAGGCAGGAGCAGAATATAGATACAATGAGGAAGCTATATAACATATTGTTCTGAATGGATTGCAGAGCATGGACAAAGAGGAAAGTAGAGTCAAACATTACTTAGAGCTATAAGGGAAAAGAAATTGTGGAGAGCCATGATCATGCACACTGTGAAAGCACATGACACAAAATCTATATTGAATAAGATACCCATAATAATAATATCCTTAGCTCTTTATTAGCTTTTCTCTTGGACATTCTATACTAAACATTTTTTTTTTTTCAGATCAGATTATTTCTTCAGTAAATAGGGGCTCCTTATCAATAACCATCTTGGGAGAAAAGTCCAAAAATTATTTTCTAATTCCTTCCAACTAACAGATCCCCAAGTCTTATGTAAATATTGAGTTTTCATTTTCTTCATTGATGGATGATCTTTTCAATATTTAAGTTTTCTCTACTTCTTTAAAACCAATGCTCAAAATAAAGAATTTTATTTGTATAAATCACCTTAACTTAAGGTATTTCTAGTCTATTTGTAAAATCCAAATTCCTGAGATCTGCTTTCTAGACTTTTAAACCTATAAAATTAATGTAATTTCAAGTGACTATTTGCACATTTCATTTACTTGTAAAAGTAATGTATCTATCATTGGTCTTCTGAAGTATGATAAATTTATGATGATATACAGTCATTTTATCAAGGAGAAATTCATTTATTAATACAATCATTCTCATATGCATATAAAATGGATTTATCAAGAATTCTTTATAATCAGAAAAAAATCTTGTCCAAATAGGCATACATATCTATATGAAAATGTATGCAATATCAGTTTGACACAAACACATGTACACACACACACACACACACACATACATATATATATATATATATATATATATGATGGCTGCATAGACAAGTGATTAGAATGTTTGCTTTCCTACCATGAGATCTGGGTTCAAATCTGACCAAGGTGATTGAGGGTGACTTCTTGATGCTGTTGAACTGGCAGTGAAAACGTTCTGCTTTTTTACCTCCAGTTTAAGGAAGATGTTTGGGTTACTAACACACACAAAAAAAGAAATCCCAATATCGAGAATATTTCACATGGAAAATCATAAAAATTAATTCCTTTCAATAATATGTGGAAATATCCACTCTTTGCCTGATGAAGGTCACGAGACCAGAAACGTGTGTAGCAAAAAAAAAAAATAAAATAAAGCATAATATATTTTTTTTTAAAAAAATCCACATTACAACCAAAAACATTTGCTGTTTCTCTCTTCTTTTTTAATATACATTTTTCTCTTATTGAAACTACTATAACCTCTTCCCTTTTTTATATATATATATATATATATATATATATATATATATATATATATATATAAACGACAGACAAGGTACTAGAGTTAAGCTTTTTATTTAATTTTTCTTGCGTCCAAGCAATAGCTTTCTTTTCTGGACAAAGGGTGTGTAAGAACTGTCCAGAAAAGAAAGCTCTTGTTTGGACACAAGAAAAATTAAATGAAAAGCTTAACCGTAGTACCTTGTCTGTTGTTTTTAATGAAACATGCATAAAGGAAAGATTGCTGCCTAAATATACAACTATATATATATATATATATATATATATATATATATATATATATATGTGTGTGTGTGTGCATGTAACATTGAAAATTGAGCACAGGTGCTAATAAATTAGTGCTAATTATGTAAAATCTTCCAGTGAGGGGAAAAAATGTTTTTATTTATATAATGTATCAGAAATACTTTTACAGACTTTGTGGGTAGGTTCCTCACACCAAACAAGGACAAATATTCATATAAATGTCTGCAAATCCTTCATTTTTGAGTAAAAGTTTATGGTAGACGATAAACAGCAGCAAATGTTGGATGACTTGGCTGCTTTCAGTCTGGAAATGCATTACCCATTATATGGGTGTATGTAAAAATCATATCTACCTGTTCACAATATAAATATTCTGCCATTGTTAAATAGAACACTTCTCAGTTAATTCACTACTGCATACGTTACACATCGAAAACAGACTAATCACAAATGACAAATGTAACCTAATCTACATGTCAACACAGCGTCATCCACCATAAATTTTCTTTAAACTTAATAACTCAAAAACAAAGTATATGTGAACATATGTTTATATGAATTTTTGTGAAAAGTCTGCCCCCAAAGTTTGTGAAAGTATTTTTAATACACCCATATATATATATATATATATATATATATATATATATATATATATATATAGAAAGAGAGAGAAAGTGATAGAAATTATCTATCAACATATATATTTGTGTGTGTTTGGATCCAAACATTTGCAAATTATGTAACCTTGTATTACATGTTCTCTTTCAACATTTGTCATATTTATCATACAATTAAAATACACAGAGACATTGAGATATACAGAATATGCACATACATCCAATGAAAACAAAACCTAGAATTTAAAGAGTGATACATGTGAAATTTACATAACCAATGAAAACAGCGTAAAATTTAAAAATAACTTGGCATTATTCTAATTCAATAATTACTGATGTAAGCTAAATAGTGAAGCATTAAATTTATAACATTTTCTTATCTGTTCTTTATTTAATATATATATATATATATATATATATAAAAACATACTCACATTTTATATATATATATATATATATATATATATATGTCTTACCAGTTTGTGACTGGAAGGATAATTCCAAGGAGGATATAAATCTAGGGAGAGCTTAATGTAGACTACAGAGCATTTAAACAGTATTTATGGAGGAGGTTTTGGTCCAAAGAGTTGAACACCTTAGTGTTCACAAAATAAATTATAATCAAAATGGATAATTAAAGTCTACATCTTCTTATATATATATATATATATATATATATATATATATATATATAGTGTGTGTGGGTGAATGTATATATTCTTTGTACCTACAAATGTTCTATCCCCAAATGTGAGCATTCATCCTTCAGAAATATACCAAAGTTTAAACAATAAAATTGTGTGTGTTTTTGCATATATATATATATATATATATATATATATATATATAGTGTGTGTATGCAGGTGTGTATGTTAATGACATTTATTGTATAAATTCTTTAGTGTGTAACATATGTTATATCCCCTTGTGTGAAAGCAATTTATCTGCTTCTGTGCCGCATTCACATACGCAATGTGCTTTTTTGGAATTCATTGTCAGCTGTTGTCATATTTTGCACAATTTTTTTTTAATCTTTTATTTTTCACAGAAAATCATTTCAGTAAATGCTTTGCTTTGAATTTCTCTTTTCATTCACTCAATGATTCTGTTGAATTTTGCATAAATTTTTTCATCATCCTTCATACCAAATATCCCATAAAAAGCATGAAAGATTTGAATATATTATTTATACTATATATTCTATCATGTAAATTGCATAAGTAATTTTATTTCCTTTCCAAATGAAGAAAGATTAAGATGAAAATTATTAATCAGTGTTATAAAAGTAACACTTATTGTTAATTATAAAAACAATTTAGTTGTTGGTATTTTTCGTGTTAAACATATTTTGTGATAGGAATAAATCCTTGTAAATCTCAAGCCATGAAATAATAATTATATATTTTTAATTATTTCAGGAATGTTTACTTTTGTTTAACTTTATGTTAATTTATGAAAATGTATGTGTGTTGATGGCAACTTTTATGTTTTATACAGTAGATAGGTCTTACTTTTTTCAATTTGACTACAGAACATGCTGTCTTCTTGTGATAACAAATTTAACAAACAAGATAAAAGATTAAAAAATATGCTTTTACCATATTACAGGTTGAGAATTCTTTATCCAAAATTCTTGGGTCCAGAATTGCTACAGTTTCCAGATTTTCAGGGATTTTGGGATACAGGCTATATAATTTGTATATAGCATCTATGAAATGGGGCAGCTTGGGAATGAAACCCAAGCATAAACACAATATCCCTTTACATTTTATAATACAGCTTAAACATATACCGTGAAGGTAGTTTTATATAAATGACATATACCCTGAAGGTAGTTTTATATAAATGACATATACCCTGAAGGTAGTTTTATATAAATGACATATACCCCGAAGGTAGTTTTATATAAATGACATATACCCTGAAGTAGTTTTATATAAATGACATATACCCTGAAGGTAGTTTTATATAAATGACATATACCCTGAAGGTAGTTTTATATAAATGACATATACCCTGAAGGTAGTTTTATAAAATGACATATACCCTGAAGGTAGTTTTATATAAATGACATATACCCTGAAGGTAGTTTTATATAAATGACATATACCCTGAAGGTAGTTTTATATAAATGACATATACCCTGAAGGTAGTTTTATATAAATGACATATACCCTGAAGGTAGTTTTATATAAAATTTAATAAATTTTGTGTACATACAGATAAAGAAAATGACACTAGTCATGCAATGCTCACACGGATTTTTAAGTGGTGAAATTGAGATTTCATGTAAAAATAATGTCTTGTACTTTCTGTATATGTACAAAAACACATGATCAGTACTCATAAAAAAATATAAATGCAGGACTTTTTGGCATTTTGAATAATATCTTTACTGAGCAGAAAACACCTGGTAAGTAATCCACTAACAAAGGTGTTACTATGACAATCACTAATAAAAATAAAAATGCTAGCTACATAGCTGAGCTGGGGAACCCCCACTCAGAGCAGATGAGGTCATTTACAACAGCTGCACATCACCTATGAACTTTCCCAGTGCTTTCTTGAATTTTCCATTTGGGCAAGTCATGTCAGCACATGAAAAACTTTGCGATTCTCCAAAATCCTAAAGTTTTCGGATTTTGGAATTTCAAATAAAGGATACTCAACCTCTAATAGCTTACCTAGGAAAATTTTGGAGAAATTTTGATCCAACAAACTTGCTTCAAATGTGTGGCCTCACTGTTTTGAACCAGTTTGGTGGCAGTATCTTTTGATATTTGAATTTGATTATTATTGATAATCATTATTATATATTGATTATTATTAGTAATATTGATTATCATTGCAGTATCTTTCAATATTTCAACCTGATTATGATTGACACAGTTTATCTCTGACTCCCCAAAAATAAAATGCTAATTGAAAATGAGTTTATTTACAAAATGATGATTTTTTTTTTTTATTGCTTGCTAATTTACATCATTTATATTTACTTTTCGTAGAGTAGTCTTGTTGTTTTTTGTGACTGGGATCACAAAACAAAAACTATTATCAATACTATCATCCAGAATAACAAACAGAATGATGACAATTTCACAAAAGCATTTATATAATGCATAATTTCAAAAATTTTGAGCCCAAAATAAACCAAAAAGAATGAAACTGCTCTACCAAAATAAATTATAATTACAAAAAATAGACTGAAAAATTTTATGTATATGCACACACACACACACACACACACACACATATATATATATATATATATATATATATATATATATATATATATATAAAGCAGTTAATGGACAGTATTTCCTATTACTTTTAATGGGTATATTTATTTTAGGTAATTTAAAAGGTGCATTTTCTTTTAATAAAGATTTTGTTGATCTAGGTCAATAGGCATTAATTTGACTTTGTAAATAAACAAGGATGTCTACTCAAACACATGTACTCTACCCACTAAAATAATGCTTATAGTAATAAGAAATACATTTCTTATCCAAAATTTGGATGCTCAATGTTTGGTGTAATAGGAAATATACATACAAACTGTATTAAATTAAAGTAACAAGATTTGTCTGTTTAATTTTTTGTTATATTTTTCCAATTTTTGAATGTTATTAAAAGTACAAATGAAAATTGGGATTAAACTGTCCAAATTTCATGTTTTTGCTATTATTTTCTTTTTGAGTACTTGGTTATTAACTGGAACTAAATGTTTTCAGTATTATAGGCTATGATAATCATTATGTCTAGGGTACTCAAAGTACCCAAACAAAAGCAGAACAAAAACATGCACGTTGAAGGATTTATTCATAATTTGTGCAACAACTTATTCAAAAATTAGAAAAATATATTAAATATTAGAGACAAACATCATTTATTAAATAATACAATTTGTTTAAATGAATGATTGTTTGCAGTATATGTGTATATATTAATGGACTCTCCCGTCGGTTTTGACGTATGAGGATCTGACAGCTTATTGATTCAGTTATCAAATTTTGTGCAATAATCTTAAGTGGCATTTAAGACCCACTAGTGATTTTTATATATATATATATATATATATATATATATATTTATATATATATATTAAGTTTTTTTGATTAAGTTTTTTTAACTAGTTATTTTCGATATCCTTTTTCAAATATGTAAAGGATAGGTCCACACTTTGTGTTGAGGTTCTGAATTTCAAAATTCAAAAAATGATAATACAAACATTCAAAACTCAAAATTCGTCATCATTCTAACATGTCCATATGGACTTTGAATTTCATTCAATTCCTTCCTTCCTTTGTTGATAATGATTGAAGACATATGAAAACTCAGAAACTGAATAAAAAGCAACAATACAAACTCTGGACATTTCCTTTATTATTAGGTACCTAATAGATGGGGTGGAGGTCACATTTTTTTTTTTTTTTAAAGTCAATTTTCTAATCACCCCCCCATCATCTCATTTATTAATTTTGCGCTATTTGACCATTAAATGATTATTTAACTACTCATTTATGTCCAAGAACCTCCTGTTTATTCCATATTGAGAAAAATTCTGACCATCTCAATTATTAAGATGCACCCCCTTATTATATACTTAAGAATGCACATTCAATGCTAAGAAACTCAACTACCAAGAAGCAAAATTTATTAAAAATAGACATAATTTGTCTGCTATCTTTAATATAACTTCTTTGAAGTAAAATGTGAAAGCTGGATGCACACACACACACACACACACACACACACATATAAAACATGATGAACTCTCCTGTCAGTTTGATATACATAGGCTCAGTTGTGTTTACAGTTCATTTTTTATGTTTGCACCTTAAATGGCACATCAGTCCATCTGCTGATTTACACATTTAGTGCTGGTGACAGGATTTTGAGTGGAGCAGTTTGTAAGATTTGATTGAATCTTACTGTTCAATCTGAGATTATGAAATGGACCAAACAGACTTTTCAAAGTTCTTTATACTTTCGTGCCAGATTGCCCTCAATTTTCCATGGTCAGTAGCTTGGGTTTCAAACTAAGTAAGAGTTATTTTGACAGACTTAAGATTGTATATTAGTTTGTCTTTATATATAAGTAGTGGTCTGCCTATATTACATGCATCATCCTGAAGTTGACTGTATAACAGTTACTTGAGTGTGCAATTCTCAGTTATATATATATATATATATATATATATATATATATATATATATATATATTTTTTTTTCATTTCTGTAGTTCACTGCTACCAGCAAGGAGAATTTTTTCTTCTCCTGATGATGGCCATGTTGGTCGAAACTAGTCAAGGAATCTAAATGAAATAATAATAATAAAAATGAAAGAATATTAATCTACAACCCAGTGTGTCTGAAGATTTTAATTTTTTAATATGTTTTAATGTTCAAAATTACATATACACATATATATATATATATATATATATAAGAAGCATTCAAAAATAATATTTCCTAACTTCCTATTAGCTTATATGATACCTGTAAGAAATACAGAGAACAAATTAATATATTGAGAAAATCAAAACTGTTTTTCCTTATAGTCACCACCATTAGGTAAGTATTTTTGCTTGTATCCACTGTTTAGTCTCTGGAAACTTCAGCAAACAGCAATGAATGCTGATTTCTCTCCTTTTTTCTGCAAAAAGGAATTCAGTTATGCAACTCTGCTCTGTATGCAATTTCATATCAGATGCCATTTTCCCAGACTGCAACAAAATTACTTACTGTAACAAAGTAATATATAAATTTATTTGATGGGAAGGTTTAATTTCTACAGTCATATCACTAATATCTGCTTCTGACTTCATGAATAAAAATAATAAAATAGGAAACATTACTTTTAGAACAATATTTCACCCATACATTCATGTGCCTCTTGACAAAAGTTCCACTAAGTGCTGTGCATTCCTTGAGTGGTTAATTTAGCCTTGCTTTATCATGACAGTCTCCCATGGCCAAATTGTTAACCTCATGTTTTGGCTGGAGGATTGGTTTCCCTGACTGAAAAGAGGAATACAGGTTAAATTCCTGTCAGGAGACACATTTCTTTTATTCGGTCTTTTTTATTTAGGCTGATTAATATTGGCTTCACTGTTTAAGAAAAGAAAAAACAAGGATGTCAACTTAAACACATGTATCTACTAAAATAATGTCATATATATATATATATATATATATATATATATATATATATACACTTATATTGGATATACTACAACATGCCTAACAAGAAAACTCACATTACATTTCTCTGACCATAGCTCAATTAGGTCTCATTTAAATACACATGGAGACCTACCAAACTTCATCTGCAACATACTTGTTGATAATACAAATATAATAGCCTCATTCACATTTGAAAAAAATGCTAAAAATAATGGAAGCTTTATTAATAAAAAAAGAAAAAGCCAACACTCAATAATATCAACTATGAACACAGCCACAAAATGCTGACCATGTTTGGAAAATTAAAACATTCCTATAACTCCACATACATAAAACTATCCATCTATTCAGTTAAAAGTAAAATAAAATCACCCTAGATAATGGCTAAAAGTATAGGCAAAAGTGCTTGGAAATACAGAATATTCAGACAATTTCCACAAAATTTATGTCCATAAAAAAAGAAAATTATAAGACAAGAAAAATTAAATAAAATAACTTAAACACATTATCTTATCAGTTATTTTTAATGAAATTTGTATAAAAGAGGCATTGCTGCCCAAATATGCAACTAATTATATATATGGTTGGCAAAAATTTGTTGGATTTATCTATATATAAAATTCTGTGACTTCTGTCAGTCCATCATAGCCATTTCTTGATTGATCATAAACCAAATTTTGGGGAGAAGTGAAGTAGGTAAGGGGGTACAAATTATACTTAGTTTTACTAGGGAGCATAGCTTGGGTACAATGAATTTTCATTCTTTTTGGGGGGAAAAAATTAAAAGTTAGATTATTTAACATGCAAAATACTCCTACTATTTTAAAAACAACTTAATGATTAAAATAACAAATACTTATTTAATAAAAATACAATATTACTTTTGCATATGTTTCCTTTTAGTTTTTATATACATGAATCCAGTTTCCAGTTTGCTCTGGATTTGCCAGAACTATAAACAAATCACAAGGCCAAACACTTCAAAAAGTTGGAATTTGGCTCCAGAAATAAATATTAATGCATGGTCATTTGTATGTTGTATGATCAAGAGTAAGAAATTCTAAGAATGTATTCATCACTGTTAAAAAGAGAAAAATGAAATTTTCTTAAAAAACATTGTTTACCATGAAGTCCAAGAAAATTAAATTAAAGAAATTATTAAACTGTGAAGTATGGTTTTTGCCAAAGTATTTTTCTAAACAAATCAGCTTATTCAAATTTTATCGATTGGTTTGTGAAATTGAACAGAGCATAAAGTTTGTGGATCTTGACAAAAAATATTAGCAATAACTTCAACATTACTAAATACTGTGAGAATTTTAACATGCACGAGAAAGTTCTAGTTAAGTAAATTTTCAACTTGATAAGCAAACAAGCACTTTGTCCAATACAATATATATATTATTACTATAAACATTGTTTTTAGTGTGTAGTACAGGTGGTACACTCATTAAATCTAGCAGTTACAGTAATAAGAAATAATTTTGTATTAAAAAAAATATATTAATTGCTTTAAAATTACTTTGTTTACATTACAGGTGCAAAAATAAAGTTAACAGATAAAATTAAAATTCTAAATACCCTGTCTATTTGATACTCAAGTTTACTTAAAATTTACCTTTGATTTATAGAGTGAATGGACAAAAAAATAGTATAAAAGAAGCAAACAATATATGCAAGGCAAATTAACAGTAATATGGCAAAAAGTTAACAAACTAAGAATTGGTGTTGACAAGAGCAAGTTCGAATAATGTAGCATCCTAACTTCATGGCAAGACAGACTGGGACAAAGTCAAATGACATCAACAAATGGCCTATCTTATTGACTCAGAAGAAATCCCAGTATGCATTTGTGTGCTTCTGTCTATAAATTGGGGAAATTTTGTTTTGTAATCATTCCCATTTTGGATTGGGACCAATAAGATTACTGTCTTGTATTACATACGCTCTCAGCAATAAAATTATAGAAAAGTGCTGCCCAGGTTGTCCATTCAGCCCCACTGCTCCCAGTCAAGCTAAACCTATGCTTAAATGGTAAGATAGGACAGGGATTCATCAGGTTAATGAAATGCTTAACACAACTTATAACAACAAGAATTGTTATCAAACCAGTGGCAACATCACATTGATTTACAGAAATAATGATGCTGAAATCAAGTAAACTGTTTTTGAAGATAGCTGTAATTAACATTACATTATTGTAAATACTTTAGAGTCTAAATGTAATGTTGATTTGAAATCAATATCTTCAGTTGGAAATTGACATGCATTTATCAATAACATGTTTTCAGAAAGATTTAAATACTTATTATTTTCATATCATTTTCTATCAGCTTCTGCCCGCATCAAAAAATAATTATTGGAAAGAATCTGGCTCCATTGCATTCCCTCAGGCCAAGTAACTCCTGAAGCTTAGAAATTTCTCTCAGTCCAATAATGCCTTGAAGAAAAATTTAATTCAATATATTTAGGCAAGTCTTCTTTTTTTTTTTCTTTTTTTTTTTTCTTGGTATAAATTCAATGTGTAGAATTAATGCTCAAACTACATTCTTTGGTTCCATTTGGTCTAACCTTCACAGCTAAGACCCACCATGCCACGCCCATTGTAGTAAACCATCCACATACCCTCCATATTCCATTGGTGAGAAGTAAGTTCAACTTGAACAGTTTCTTCCCATGAACTACTATCTGGTGGAACAGACTTCCATGCAGATGTTTTCTCGATCACTACAATCTTAACCTGTTCAAGAGTTAACCATTATCTTCCCCTCCTATCTGTATAAACTATCCCCTTAATATAACCCACTACCTTGAGTGCCCCCCCAGGCATTGTACAGAGTGAACCTTACTATAAAAAAGGAAAAAAAAAAACTGCTTTCTGAGGAGTAGATAGGTTTGTTTATCACTTGGTTCATGCTCCTTTCCCATATATTGATCAAGAGTAGAAGTTTATCCTTTGTTTCTTGTTTAGGATTGGGTTTCCAATTCCTTCTAAAGTCCCATTCTTTTTCACGCCTTTGCATCTTAGTGGCATTGTTGCCTTGCTTGGAGTGAAATGATTAAAAAGAAAAAAAGTTTGGGTTTGTTAGAAGATGAACCAAATACTATTAGCCTTATCCTAAGATATCAATGAATTTTTATAATATATAAACAATACATTTGCACACATCTATAAAGGAGATAAAGTGGGTGAAACATTCTTGAAAAGCAATCATTTTTTCTATATAGGTGATCCTCTCTGGTTACATTAACTGGCTTTAAACAGCTTAAGTAACATTAAGACAAGGAGATATTATATTAGTATATGAAAGGTTAAGTCAGTTGAAGAGAAGTTAATTTTTACCTTATACATTTTATTCTACCAAACAAAACTTTATTGCTATTTTAGCACATGCATGAAAGTTATTTTTTTTTAATATGTGCCTGAGGCCGATGTTAAAAGCCAAGGTTTTTAATGCTGATTTTCTAGGCAAGTGAGTCATTACATGTGCCATGCATTATACATGCTCAGGCAATCATATCTTTCAAGGCAGATTTTGTTCCTGCAGCAGGTTGCCATTTCTTTTTGTGGTAGACCAGTTGCCATTCAAGGCTAGAGAACTTGGTCTGTCCTGCTATTTACCCATAGCTCGGGGGAGAAGAAGAGGATTCATACCCTTTCCCAAGGCTATTTGCATGTAAGTGAATGTAATGGATTCAAAATGAATTCTAACTTAACACTCCAATTCCTTAATCTAAGCTGCTATCCATTACTCCACCGTGCCTCCTTTTGCTCTCATAAAAATCTAGAATTTTTTTTTATGATCTTAATTATAATTTTTAGTATTAATAAAAGCAAAAAAGTAATATTAACTAATATATATATATATATATATATATATATATATATATATATACACTGTAATAAAATTTACCTGGTACTTACTCTAGATTTTAAAAACTTTAGCATATGATTTATTTTCGTTATTAAGCTGATAATTTTCTACATGCCATAAAAGGAATACTTTAAGTATTTTCTTTGTCATCACCAGATTATTGGCATCACTACTCTTGTGCTTAGGGAACATTATTTTTTATATTTGACTCCATGCAAATAGAACTCTCAAGTCAATTTATGTGTGGTAATGGTACTAAGTAACCCAGTACTACTTGTTTCATGGTCATTCGCGACTAAACTGTTTCCTACACCAGGCCTTTCTGGTGAGGAGTGGAGCTAGAAGATTTATTAAAGGGTGAATAAATCTTATAGGATCAATGCCTATCTAGCGCAGTGGGGAGACTGAGCTACAAAGCTATATATGCAGCAAGTGTGGTAATAACATTGATGGGTGGATGTCTCCCTAGACTGAAGTTAATGGCCAAGGCAGAGTATTCCCCTGAATAGCTAACAGCTACATGTCAATGATCAAGACAGGTTAGAGGACATTGGCTATTATTTGACATGAGGAGGGATGGGATCCGCCAGGTCTACTTGTTACAGACACATGACATAGGAATGAATATCTTTCCAGCTTTCAGCCTAGATAAATAGAAGGAATTTTTCAGGTGCTTCACTGCACATTAACTCTACAAACACGCCCAGTCATGGGACTGATGATGATGAATGAACTAAAACTGAAATATATGCTCTGCTAATGTAAAAAAGAAAAAAATGAACTGAGAATGAAACAGGAAGTATTTCCTCATTATCTTAGATAATGACCAATCTTAGAATTTTGTTAAAAAAAAACACATTCAAACTAAATTGCTATTCAAAGCAATAAAATACATTTATGAGATCAATGAAAAATACATTTAACTTTTTATTCTGTTATAAATCTTTCAATTTTGAACCAGAAAAGTAAAAAAAAAGAATTTTTATCAAAGGCAGCTTATATATGTGTGTGCTTAATCCATAAAATTTTAACTTGAATTTTCTTCATCTCGCAAATGATCAATTTCAGTCTTTGTCGTTTATTTTAATTTGTCATATTCACTTTAATTTTACCTGTAACTCCCTACAATTGCAAAAAAAACTTTAACAAGCATCTTGTGCATCCATACTTTTTAAAAGTTCAGTTAATCTCCTCATTAATAAAAATTAATGTCTAAATTTTCTTGACAGCATGTGATTTGAACTAAGATAAATTATTAAATTTATCTTTTCATTTAATCTTTCATTTAATTTTTATCATACACCATGTGCATTCAGCCAGGTTTCAATCCTAGCTAGAGGCAACTGGACGTCTAACCACACTGATGAGCTGTGATATGGTAAAACAGTCTGTCTGTGGATGACAAATATATATAGGCTGTATATCTTCATTCAAGCATGTTTGGTTGAATAATTTAAACATATCTGTTAATTTTTATTTTAATCCTCTCAAATTCACAAATCAATTTCTTAGTATTGTCATTAAACTCATTAAGAAAGGCACCATAGTTTTTCTCATACCTTTTATTTTCCAAAGTACTTTCAATCTCATCCAAGATCATCTTCATGGGTGAATTACTAAGACAAAAACTAATGTAATAGATAATTGTGGATTTTTTGTAAGTGCTCATGAAACATAACATTTATTATAATATGAAATCAGGTTTGATTAAATAAAAAAAATATCAATTAACTGCTTAAAAATTAATTTCTGTACATTTTAGATAGCAGATACAAGTCCCAGTGAAATGTACATAAATAGTGCAATTGAGCTTTGTCTTTATGATGGCTTTCTGTTGCCTAATGGTAAGACACACTTAGTTTAAAAAGTGTTTGCTTGATTGAAAAAAAAGAATATAGACGTTATTCCTGTTGTGAGACACATTTTCTTTAGTAGGACATTGTTTCAAGGCTGGTACACATTAATTTCATTGCTTAAAAAGAACAAAATCAGTATGTTTACTCAAATACATGTACTCACTTATATATAATGTTTAGAGTAATGATATATAACCAAATATGTAGATTTAATTTCTCCAAAACAAGATTGTATTACACTTGAAACTGGAGTCACAGGTGTAATAAGTTCATCAAAATATTTTGTGTTAGGAACTAAATTGTTAATTAAAAGGTTATATATGACCTTTTATTCCAGAAGTGTGCATGATTGATTGGAATGTTGTGAATACAAATTTCTTATATATGCAAATACTTAAGGCATTTATGCATATAAACACACACTTTAATGCAACACTGAAATTCAATGCCACATTGAGATTATAAAAGATCCCTGCCAAAAGCTAAGCAATCTATTAAGAGACAGAATAATTTCATTAGAAAACCAAAAAAGTATACTGAACTATTACGTAATATCAGTACTCATATATGGCAGTGAATACTGGACAAATTCCTTGCAGAAGAAGAAAAGACTTGAAGCAACAGAAATATGGTTCTATAGAAGGATGCTAAGGATACCATGAACTCACTATGTTAGCAGCAATAAATTTTTAGAGAAAATGGGAACAAAACTGACCTTATAATTAACATCAGGAAAAGAAAGCTAAAATTTCTAGGGCACATAATAAGGAAAGATGACTTGGGAAATTTGATACTCACAGAACAGTTCGAAGGCAAGAGGGACAGAGGAAAACAATGCATAACCTACCTAGTGAGCTTGAGTAAATGGATGACTGAACAAAGTTTAGGAGAGATAAAAATTAAAAAAAAGATGAAATTTGTTAAGAGCTACAAATGGCAAGCAATTATGGAGAGCCATGATTCCCAACATCCTGAAGGACATAGAAGAAAAATTGTAACAATGACTTTGTAAACTTAAATAATCATATATAATACTCATGCCTGGGAATGTTGAAAGGTTCTTGGCTTGACCCACTACTCAAATTCTGACTAAATAACCAAGCATCAATTTTTTTTTTTTTTATTTATAAGAAAGACATTTTGGTTACACTGAGAATTTTTTCAGAAACCCCTCATTTATCTATCTTATATATATATATATATATATATATATATATATATATATATAGGCTTGCTATCATCTACATTCTGTCACACCCCTCCCAGTTTTTGAACAGGAATAGAGGTTTATCACTTGTTTCTTGTTTAGGATTGGGCTTCCAGTTCCTTCTAAAGTCTTTTCTTTACTTTCACTTCCAGAACCCCTTTGCATCTTAGTGGCATTATCGTCTTGCTTCGGGTGAATTAAAAAAAAAATATCAAAAGAAAAAAAATAAATTCATTGCTATTTTAACAAACCTCCTTAGAAGTCGAAATCTGTAACCAATGTATTTTCAGTATTTACTTATTTCTTGTATGATTCAAAATTATAGCAACAGAGGCTGTTCTACAGAATCATGTTAAGAATAAAAATGCAGAACATGTCAGCAACAAGGAAGTTTTAAGGAAAAAAGAGACTTTTATTTAGAATCTAAAACAGACTGTTGAAATTTCTGCAACACATAATGAGGAATAGAGGCTTGGAGAATTTGACACGAACAGGATATTTTAAAAGAAAGAGAGTGAGAACCTTAAATAGGTGACTTGCTGGTTCTTGTTCAAGCTTGTGGAAATAGATGGCAGAATAGGGACTGGGATGGGTAGTAAAGGAACAAACATTTCATAGAACCACAAAGGTCAGAAAGCTGTGGAAAGCTATGATCATCCACGGCCTGAAGAGACATAGCACATAAAAAAAGAAACTTGAATTTAAAATCAATAAAAATTGACAATTGTGTTTCCTGAATCTGCTTGAAGTAATATATTCAACTAGATATCAATATCAGGTGCCTTTGGCAAGAAAACAGATAAGCTAATGTTTATAATCAGGATTATCTGTGTTACTATTGTTTAATCTCCTGTAGAGATTATGCTAAGACCAAGCTGGAAGCTACCATCTTTGAATACAATACATTGATTTCTTTTAAAGACATGAACTGAGTTGGCAATATAGTTCTAATGTAATTTTCTCTTTAAACAGTGGTATTTTATTTACTGTGATAATGCTTGAACAATAAGGTATATCAGTCACACTTTATATAACTACAGAGCAGCAATCTCCAGACTTTTTGGTATAAGAGTATTATGCTCTGCTTCAATTTAAATCTCTTTCTGATTCACTTGTCAACCAGATGTGAACTTTTCAAAAGCAAAAATAAAAATGTTCCTCTCTGTGCAAGGTCCCAAGCATCACATTTGGCTCACAAAAGAAATTACCCCCACCCAAAAAATAGAAAATACAATTTAAAACAGTCACAAACGTTACTGCTAAAGCAAAAGCATGACTGAAACCACTGATTCATGATCCACACTGTCTGATTTTAAGGACACCACTCACAACAGTGAAGGTATTCACTGCCATGTGGGCAATTTGTCATCATCACCACTAGTGACCTTGCTCAATTAAATCAACACAAGTATCAACTAACTGAAGGCCCTACAAATTCTCCTTATTCCCAGGTCATTTCCTTTGCCCACAAGAGACATTCCACCTTAATCCTCTATATTGGTAATACAAAGAATTTTATCATAACAATTTTTTTTTCTTTTCTTTTTACCTCACCAGTGGTACTTTCTTTTGTTTATCTCGTGCAACCATTCATGTTTATAACAAGAGCATATTTCCATGGACTAAAAAAGTTAGTTTCATAAATGAATGTTTAATTTGGATCATTTTTGACATAATGGAGATGTATGATGTTTACAAAGGTCAATGTTGTACTTCTATGCAGATGATAACAGTTTAGGGCTGCGCCTCTCCAAATCAAGAGGATCAGAACCTAGCAGTAGACCACTTCTCTGACCTAGCTTTAACAGCTCAATGAGAGGAAAAACTGTCTTGTAAATTTCAATACCTCCAAAACCAAGTCAGTAATATTTCATCATCATCAAGCAAACTCTAAATTTTTTCCAGTCATGATGCTGCACTCAATAAAGCTCCTTGCTTTGAAAGTCTTTTGAGACTCAAGTTTAAGCCAAACCTCGGGTAGAACTCGTATATACAATCCATTGCTTAAAGGTGCTGTAAAAATTGTTAGTTTCTTGTATCACTCTAGGAAGAGGTTTTGACCTTTTTCACATTCAGGACAGAAACCTATATCATTTGAACATCTGTCATGAAACAATGGACATGCTTAGAAGACAAGAGCAGACAATATTATGCTACTGTCAACTTACATATAACAACTCCATGTAGCACTTTATATTATTTTACCAGACATTAATCAATCAATAGATATGTTCATAAATGTTCAACTAATATTCTCCAAGTAACATTTCTGCTATTGTGGATGTACTTAAATGGCTTTATGAACTTACATTGCATGTCATTGACATATGTTTTCAAAGATGTAGGTAAAATGATCATTTCCCTGTACTGCTCTAGTTAGTATCTGACTCATCATGCTATCCTCTGCCTTTATAAGATTCCGATCAGGCCAAAAATTGGAGTACTTTTGTCATATTTGGGCAGGAACTGCCCAGTTCTCATTTTCAAGTTCAAAAGTGTCTTCAAGTCCTTGTTGGAGAAGAATTACTTTCCACCCTGCAATCTCTCTCCCATGGGTGGGATGTGGCAAGTCTCCCACTGTTCTATCACTACTTCCATGGAAAGTGATTGGGCACACTACATTCCTTGATTCTACCAGGTCTAATCTTCATGACTAGAACTTGCATGCCACTTACATTGTAACAAACCACTCCATATTCTATTGTAAGTTCCACTCAAACAGCTTCTTCCTGCAAACCACTGCTCTGTGAAACAGACCAAGATGATGTTTCCTTGATAACTACAAACTTAACCTGTTCAAATCTAGTTAACCATTATCTTCTCCTCCTATCCATATAAACTACCTCTTAATGTAACAATTTGTACAGGGTGAACCTTACTGTAAAAAAAAAGACACAGTGAAATATCAGTTCCTATCATTTACATTATAATGTAACTAATGCTTGGTACTATTTCTATACCAAGAGAGCTATATAATAATGTGCAATACAATAGAAACTATATCACGTGAGGACTTTCAACAGCAGCAACAACTAAAATGGATATCACATGAAACTCAAAAAGAAAATAACAACAGAAATCTTCAGAAACCTATTTTCAATGAAAGATTTTATAAATTTCAACCGAGAGCAGTAGTGGCTGCTCAGCCAATGAATGCCAAATGTTTCTTTATGAGGACACAGCTAATATTGCCATTATTGCTTCTTAGCAGTTGTATACAACCATATAAAATCAGATATTTAATATTATGTAGATTATAATGTATTCATAAATGATATTATTTGTTATGAGAGTGATAGTTAACAAACTAATCTTATTGACCATTGCAATGAATTCCATCTAGTCCCACCATTGTGACCCCTGTTCTGTATTTGTTAAAATCAATTCAACTGCCTGAAGTTGCTCATTGAAAATGCCTATGAGAAAATGAAAAAATTTGGTCCTTGTATTTTTTTAGTCTATAAAATGCTTTTCATACCTTGTACAAATGTGTTCAGGGCAAATACAGTGAATCCAATATCTGCTAAGTTTTGTTTTTTCTTATAAAAAAAAATAATTCTGATATATATATATATATATATATATATATATATATATATATATATATATATTTATAAAGGTTCTTGGATCCCTGGGAATGAAAACACTTCAACTATCCCCAGACCTAAAACACTAATAATCCAAAAACAGCATATTAAGTACTTACATCAGGTACATGCATCACAATCTCTCACAGACTGACCTATCACCTGACAAAACTGAGTACAATCTGTACACACACTGACCAGCACATTACGAAGAACCAAAATACAGCTATCAATGTAAGATAAATATTAGTAGATAACACCAATATACACTACAGCACCCAATGCATGGAAAGACATAAAACCCTAGAAGCTATTATGATACAAAATAAGCCACCTACATTAAATAAAATATCATTTCCTATAGGAGACAGTACATACAATATATTTAATGTGCACATATATTAGTATTAAAAATTAAAATAACAAATTGTATTCTTTTTGTGTGACCTCATTCCTAATAGTTGTTAAACATAACATCATGTTAGACCATTTCAAAACTTCCAGCTTCCCATAGACAAAGGAATTCTAACTACCACATAAACACCACATTGGTTCTTAATAACGGCTACAATAGTCAAAAGTACTTGGACAAAAAATAACAAAATATAAACTACTGGCATAATACTTAAGACCTTATCTGAAAATTGGAAAAATATAATAAAAAAATTAGAGCGATCTTGTCAGGTTTTTAATCAAACTTATTTGGAGATATATATTGTTTGTGTGTGTGTACATTTTAAATTGTATTTCTTACAGGGAATGGGATACAGAAAGCAATTTCTGATTATGAATTTGATTTAATTTAAATAAATTGTTCTCACATGAAAACAAAGTTAAATCTTTATAAATTCATTTTTACAGATGAAAGAATCTTAAATGCTAATAAAAATGCATGCAAGAATGAAATAGAAGAAAAGACTTTAGTCAAATAAATATTGGAAGAAAAGGACTGTACCTTATTCCCACTGACATTGAATTGTTTTTAATTTTCTTTTATTCATATTCTTGTTTTTATTTTATTTTTATACATATATATTTAATCATATACATGATCAATTATTGACAAATAATAAAGAAAAAACAATGAAAATGTCATTAAAAACATGGCATGAAAGAAAATAATTATTTGTGTGTGTATTTCCAAAGAATTACAAATAAGGAATTGTACCTTACTTGTGTACTTTGCTATAACTAATCTGCTATATTTGATC
This sequence comes from Acanthosepion pharaonis, assembly GCA_903632075.3. NCBI lineage: Eukaryota > Metazoa > Mollusca > Cephalopoda > Sepiida > Sepiidae > Acanthosepion > Acanthosepion pharaonis. The sequence goes on along the minus strand of CAHIKZ030000359.1, from coordinate 473,502 downwards.
ACATGACTCTAGGTACTCTGAGAAAAGCCAATGAATTTCAACCATCACTATGAGGGGGAAGAAAAATGCAAAGGGAACAATGGCATATCTTGAGCTTCATTCTAATTTAATGTTTCTCTTTCTTTGTACCTTCTGCAGGTGTACTGCTCTCTATGGTTGGACCATGTGGTGAATATCATCTTCTTCTACTTGATTCAGTACAGAATAGCATGTTTGTTTTTATAGATAACCAATGCCTTCTTATCCTCAATCCCCTTATTCTCCATACACCCATCTCTCTCTCTCTCTCTCTCTGTCTATATATATATATATATATATATATATACAATATACATACACACCTCTTAACATGCTTACAATCCCTTTAATTCATCTTATTTCTGCTTATATCTCTGATTATTATTTCATCCTTTAGGTTTTCTTTCTCACTATTTTTTCCCTTTTACTAAACTGTTACAGCTTTTCTTTGGCTCAGTTTTTCTTTTGATTGCAAATCTGTCTTAATCTTTTAAATTAATTCTTACTGGAAGAGCAATAAAAAAAGTGATATATGCAAATATATATGACTTCATTTATTGCTCTTAATTTCTTGACTATCAGATTCTCTTTATTTACTTAATCATAGTTAATTTTATTGTCTATACTTTCCGTTATCGTCTTATAGTTCTTTATAGTTTCTTTACATGAATTCTTTTTAAATGATTTCTCTCTTTATCCATTCATTTCTTGGAATTTCTTTTTTCTTTTTATCTTTTTTCTTAGAGTTTAATTCTTTATTTTTTTCTTATTATTGCAGTTTCTATCCTTTCTTTTTCCAGTCCTTAAAGACTCTCAAACAATTTGGTTACACAGAGAGTAAAAGTCAGCTCTAAATATTCTTTGACCAAAATTATAAATCAAGAAGAATTAAATATATTTTGTTTGCCTTTGTTTCTGAACATAAGAAAAATGGATTTTTATAATTAAAATGACAAAAAAAGTAGAAAAAGCTGAAGCTCAAAGTTTAAAAAACAATTTTCAACAAAGAAGAATAGCTTCATTTCTGTCTCATAATAGTTGTTATAGTGATACTGATATTTCAGACACTAAATATAACAATTTATAGAACAGAGATAATATTATAAACCAATAAACCATCTTTATAAGACTATATTTATAGTCAATAATTACCTCACTATTAAACCTAATTGACAGCGAGATGCTAAATATGTATATATTCCATTTTTTTAATGGTATGTTGCTTCAAGATGGAGGTGATTGTAGTTCTCTGCAGACTCCTTTTTCTTTATTATCAGTGACTTGCCATAACTTCTTGGGAAAGATGATAGAATGGTTTCCATTTTCAATGGTTATGAATTCATAGTAGTCTAGACTGGCTACCATCTAAAACTAGACTGCTTAGTCTATCCTACTATTTCACTCATAGCTGGTGAGATAGGTGGATTCATGCCTTTTCCAATAACTTCAGTTTAAAAGTGAATGGTACAGCCTAGGTCAGAACTTGAGCTAGTCATTTCTACTCCACCTGCTATTAATCTTTATGCTAACCATAAATCCTTAAACAAATGTGTATACTTTCCGAAAATAAGTCAAATTTCCTGTTAATTAATATCTTCCTTGTTAACTTGTGTTTCTTAAACATGGTTATATTTATTATCTTTATCACTTTTAATCTTTTTGACTTCCTTTACTCTTGTATAATTAATCTCTTTTATAAACAGTCTTATCCTTTATCCGCTTAGTTTTTCAGTTCTCCCAAAACAGTTAAATATTCTGATTTATCTTTCTTAGTCTCTTTTTTTTCTTAGATTCCTTAATCTATTTGAAAATCTAACACTTAAATCCTCCTCGTTTTGTTTTTTTTCACTCAAGATCCAACTCCTTAATTTTATTTTATTCATTTATATCTCTTCATTCTTCCGTCTATCATTCTCCTTTTATTAACCTTTCTTCATTTCCTTATTTCTTCTTTTCCTTCCAATTTCTTTTTATATTTTCTCTCCTAATATCCCTTTATCATTTTACACCATATCATTCTTTTCACACTCTCTAAACCTCCCTACTCTCCTTGAATTATCCTTGCTTTTCTTACATTAAATTTTATTTATTCTTTGTCATAATTTACCTCCTTACTCTTTTCTTTTTTTTTTTATTCTCCTTGCTTTCAGTTTTTACATTCACCCAAATCTTACATTTTTGTAAGCAGCTTACAACCTTTCTTTTCCCTTCCCTTATAAACCTCACTCTCCACCCCCAAATGATCCACTGTATCCAATGATACATCAATATTTAACATGATAAGTTGGGCTTTTAAAATTTTAGGAAACAGGAATATCTCAAAATGAGGTTGAAAGTTCACTGTGTTTCTACCAGGAATTCCATATTACATTTTTTCAAGTTGAGGACTTAAATTGTTTATCCTGAAAAGAAAACTTCATTTTTAGAATAAACAGCAAATACAAATAACTCATATTCTTACAAAGACGTTATCAATATCTAATTAATTCTGAGTTTATTTGAATGTTATTCAGCGTATTATTTTGGTGAGAGCTGTTAATGTAAATTTGAGGAAAATAATTCAAACAAACTAGTATATTTTTTAAAAGCTTGCTATATTTTACTTTTCAGTAAAAACAAAAAATTTATATATAAAATTACATCTTTGAATAAAAGAAATATTTGTATATATAAATGATTAAGTATATATACAAATCTAGCAATATTCAATAAAATAACTACTTCATATTTTATCAAGATGAGTGTTTAGTATTCAATAAAAAGAAAAAGAAAAATTAAGTTTCTTATATCCAGTCATGCAGCAAAACATTACCCCTCTGTTATATAACCATTAATTCTCTTGTTAGTAATAATTCTACTATTGTACTAATTTTCTTTAACTCTCACAAGACTGCATAAGCTTCCAGATTAGCCTAAACTAAGTAAATAAAAAGTAGAAAAATTGGACATTGTTTCATATTTCATGTTAGTCAAAAAGTATATTTTAAAGCATAAAGCAGCTTCTATCTATATTTCTGATATGAGGTATTGTAACTATTTACACTATTCAGACAGTTTTCCTCATCTTTATTATCATATTCACATTTTGGCTGTTGTTACCAAGGACATATGGACCAGTGGATAAAAGCATGGGTTGAAGTAATCTATTGACGTGATCCAAAGAGTTGTAAGTTCAATACCTTGCCACTACAGAGGTGAACAAAAACTTGAGTTACTAAACGAAAATAATTGAAATTGAGATATCCAGAAAAGACATGTCATATGGAACTAGAACAATCTACACAGGTAGACTAAATAAAGGGTTCAGGTCAAAGTTGCAACATATATCACCTGAAGAAGGCTGAAGCATTCAACATCTGAAACAGTGTGAATATGACAATAAAGATGAGGACAACAGTCCAAACAATATAAATGGTTTAAATATAAAGCAGTTATTCAAACAATGGATTAAAAACAAAAAATTTCTAAGAATAAGACAAAACTACTATTTTATTCATTATTGACTAGATTAAAAATCCAAAATTCAGTATGAGATATTTTGTTTGATTATTATTACGCACAGAAGATGTCAGTTTAAACTGTTGCCAAGAGGATATGTGTTGTTGTCAAAACACGTGAACAATCTGCACCCTTCTTGATATTTGAAATTAATTTAATAACTGTTATTATGGAGTAAATAAAAAATATATATAAACTCTGAAATCATGACATGTAAATAACAAAATCATGATTGAAATATTTAGTATTTTAATTGGACTAAATGCAAGAAGAGTTGCATTAATGCCAAGCTGAAAATCTCTATAGTATCAGAAGTAACTGCTAACAAAATTCAGTTTGCCTATTCCATTTTTTAGTTGTTATAAATTGCAATTGTATATAGAAATTTAATCTACAATTTATGTGCTACACAATATCATTTTTTATTAGTGATAGGTTTCTTCCTTTTCACAATCTCTTTGACAGAAAAAATATCAATAAACAGAAAAATTTCAAGATATTTTTTCTCAAGCAACCTTTCAGAATTAGTGAAGATTATCTCCTTTCAGTTAAAATATTAAGGTCTATCAAAAATAATTTTTGTTTTTACAGGCCTATATTTTTTAATTTTATATAGCGCTCTTCATCTGATATCTTCTGATGAACCTAGCTCTCCTAATAGTTTTCTTCAACCTTGTATTTTAAAGCAACTGATGGTCACCCATTTCTTTATTTCAAAGGACAAGTCACTCCCCTTAAAATGCTAAAACTAGTTTGGGGCAGTATGGTTAGTTATTGTCTTCTTTGTACTGCTTGAATTTTGCAAGTAGCTTCATAGTCTCAGTATATATACCCACCATTATAACATTTCAAATAAAATGTATAGCTGAATATTGTTTATATATATATATATATATATATATATATATATATATATATATATATATATATTATTTAGGCAGCAATCCTTCCTTTATGCATGTTTCATTAAAAATGACAGACAAGGTACTACATTAAGCTTTTTTATTTAATTTTTCTTGTGTTCTAACAAGAGCTTTCTTTTTCTGGACAAAGGGCGTGTAAGTTTGTCCATTTGGACAGTTCTTACACACCCTTTATCCAGAAAAGAAAGCTCTTGTTAGAACACAAGAAAAATTAAATAAAAAGTTTAACCATAGTACCTTGTCTGTCATTTTTAATGAAACATGTGTGTGTATATATATATATATATATATATATATATAATATATTGGGCACATAGATATATAAATGAAGTAAATGCCTGTAAAAACTTAATATTTTTACAAATATGACTATTTTTATATCATATCATATATATATATATATATATATATATATATATATATATATATATATATATATATATATATATATTCATCCAAACAAGTTTGCATAAAAAGAACCAACAAAGGTCTATTTAATTTTTTATTGTATTTTTAAATTTTCAGATAAGGTCTTGAGAATTGTGCTAGAAGTTTTAGATAAACTGTCTGAAGTTCATATTTTGTTATTTTTGTTCAAGCTCTTAATAATGACTGCAAAAGTTGAAAGTACTTTAACAAAAATAACAAAATATGAACATCAGACAGTTTATGCAAAACTTCAAGTACAATATTCAACAACTTATCCAAAAATTGGAAAAATACAATAAAAAAAAATTAAACAGACAGACCTTGTCAGTACTTTTTTATCAAACTTGTTTGTTTGATATATATATGTGTGTGTGTGTGATGGTCAAGTATTAGTTTATATTATTTCATAGTGAAGGTACTTAGCAAAATGCTTAGCTAATTCATCTTGCAGACAAATTATAATCTAATAGGTTTGATCCACACTGGATCTCCTCCTTCTGTGACCTTGTCCAAGACTAAATTAAACCCAATAAATAATGGCTACCTTTTAATGGTGTAGTGCTTAACAAGCTGTTCATTTGGGCCATAATCCAAATAGTTATTATACATTTGTTTTTTTATTTATTTTTTTATACAAGATTCTTCCTACTTGAAATCATCACTGGACAAGAATAACGAGATTGATTTTTATCCAATAGTAACTGACAGATGCCCAAATCTAGAAGATTGATTTGAAATATTTTATTTAAGTGTAGTACTCCTTGATACAGTGGTTCCCTACTGTCCCACATCCTTAATAATTACCCACATCCTTTCCAATTTCCCTAAAACTGGTTTAGATTTGTTGTATTTACTGTGCAGAAATCTTTAAAATTGATTATTTTTACAGAGAAGGCTGATTTTTATTTCTCTTCTGAGATGAGAGAAGTTGACCATTAACAAACGATATTCTTAGCTACTAATAATAGCAAACAAGTCAAAGGGTTTCAAGTAAAATGATTTAACTTTGTTTCTGGCATTATTATTATGATTCTGAGATTGGTAACATGATGATTTTATAAGATATATTGTCTTTTCAGTAGAAATATGGTTAAAATTTTTCAGCCTAAGATTGTTAATTTCATTGTTTTTCAATAAATCATTTCCAGTTTATGATAAGAAATTGAGTTATTAACCTTTCTGAATTTTAGGAGTATGAAAGAGACCAAATTATTATTTTTAAAACAGGAAATATGATTATGATTTACATTTATTTTTTTCTCTTTTTACTCTAAAAACCATTTTTATTATGTGCTCTGAAAGTAAGAACTTTTTTTAATTTATGCTAACTATGCATAATTAGTTAGCTTTTTCACTGGTCATTGAATTTTCTCTGAAATTTTGCTCTTATGAATTTTGTTCATTACTGACCAGATGGTTAAGTGAATGTGAATTTTACAAGATTTGACTATACAAGTTTAAAATGGCACTTACTAAAAGGGGAGCATGGTTGTGGAAGACTCTTCTGAGAATCAGCCAAATTATGCCAACCTTTTAATACTGAACTCATCTTGATCTTGTGAGTCACAAATTTTATCCAGAAGTATATCAAATTTATTTAACCAGCTACAGCATATATTAAGTATGAAGCGTAGAAATTGTTGATATTAAAAATAAGAAACTATCTTTATACATGGAATATAAATAAAAAAACTTTAAATGCTGAAAAACTGAAATAAGTTAATCATAACAGCTTAAATCTAATTTCTTTTTTTTTTAAATTTTCTTTTTAATATGTGCAATCCAAAACTCTTATCAAGAAGAGAAGTCAAAATCAGCCTCTTTAGCTAATATATATTTTTTTAAGTGATACATTTTATTTTGTGGTTAAAAATGGTTTTATATTTTTTTTAACCTTAGGTAGAAATTTTTTAATTTTTTTTTTTTTTTTTTTTTTTTTTTGCCTAAATTTGTTTGTCTGTGTGTCTTTGTTGTTTCCTTTTTGGGATGTCATTTTTTTAAAAAAATGAATTGATACTGATTCTTTGCTCTATTATATTTTAATCTGTATTTTTTATAATAATATTATTATCGTTATTAATATAAATCTATATTAATTTGAATATCTTATTCTCTTGGAATTGAGGTGGGGGTTGTAGGATGAAAATGAGGAACTCTTTGATGCTGTTATTCTTTTTGCCAGACATTTTTGTAAATGCTTATCTTATGTTCTTTCGTATTATTTTTCTTTTTCACTCCAAAATGCTTGTCAATTTTCTTTCACTTCTTTCTTTAATATTTTGAATGAATTTTTAAATCTATATTCATTTTTGTTTTCCTTGTTGCTTAATGAAATGCCATTTCTGTTATGATGGGTTAATTCTATTTAACAGAAGCAAAGCCACACCTTGTGACCAAAAAACCTTGTTATTTATTTCTTGTATATCAGATATGAATATTTATGCATCAGATTTCTTTCGTTTTAGATATTAATCATGGGAAACATTGATAACAGTTATTTCTGTTGCACAATACAATGACTTGTTTTTTGGGTTTGTTTTTTTTTTTTTTTTTTTTTTTTTAGAGTATCCTGATCACAATAAATAGACTCAGTTTCTATTTTTTTTATTTTAATTATTTTGTTCTTTTTAGTTTATTTTTAATGTGTAATAAAGCAGTTTAGAACACTAGGGATGAATTGAATTTTATTTTTAGTTAACTAACAAAATAAAAATATTTGAAATAATATTTACGTGAATATTCAAATATCCACCATAATTATATTTTTTTTCTTTTAACTCCAAGTTGTTGCCATAGAGTAAAACAGAGATATAACAAATACTTTGAAACTTTTAAATTTCATTTCATTTATAAATTTAAACATTAAAAAAACACCAAATACAGAGAAAATCTGACAAGCTACATTAACAAGATTAACAAAATTTCACAAGATGTTAATATTTTAACATCTTGAGTAACTATATATAAATGTGTGTGTGTATATATATATATATATATATATATATATATATATATATATATATATATATATTTATAGTTTTAAGGTATACTATATTTATGGGGTAAAAATACTCAATATCTGAGATAGACAGTCATTAGAGCATTATCGGTAACCAGGTCAGTTATTTACAGTTCGTGTTTGTGTTATTTTAATGGCTATTGAATGGGTGGGAATGATTATTTTAAATTATTCTAACACCTATTGAATAGAACTAATTATGGGCTGGAGAGTTTTGTTCAATAGCTGTTAAAATAATTTAAAATTATGTATATATATATATATATATATATATATATATATATATGTGTATGTGAATGAAATTGTATGAAAATCCAGTGTATCTGAAAACAACTAAGACAATTGTGAAAACCTACTTTGACATGATTCACCAATGGATTTACCAGAAAAATAATTTATTTTTAAAGGAAATTAATTTTTTGATGATGCCAATTTACCAGTAGAACATGGCAAAGTAAAAAAAAAAAAAAATTTTTAAAATGTCTTTTATATTTATCATAGGTATATACAGTGTGGATATAGAAATCAACACTATCGTGAGTGTCAATTTCATGTCTCCAGTGCTTGTAACATGACTCTTTACATGGGCTCATGGTCTGAAGATTGCTGACAGTCTCCACTCACTATTGAATTCTATGTCAGTATTGTCTATATCCACAAATACTTTACCTCTAATACTGAGCCCTCTTTCTCCATAGATATAGCAATTTTTAAACATCATAATTATATATGATGTAGTGAAATAACATGTCACCCCCATGAGTGCCTACACTATAGATAGTAACTACCTATAAGTATTTATAAATCAATGGACTATGGAGACTAACTGGGATCTGTTGAGCACAACTCAGACTTACGCAAGAACTACCGACCTTTCAGTAGTCACACTCACTACTGGATTGACTTGCGATGATCTTGTGCATAACTATTACCTTTATTCTTATTGTACTGGTTTTTTACAATAAACCTTTACTTATTTTATCCATCTTGTTTTTCAAGTATATATTCCTGTTAGTATGGAATATAACAATATATAATCTGTTTGATGGCAATAATTGTTAATTTGAGAAAAATATTAAATATAGATTATTTTTTTTATTGCAAAATTTAGGAAGTGAAAAATTTCAAGAGTAAGTTCAATTAATTTTGAAGACATATATGCACACCTATTTTTTAAAATTTCAAAAAGGAAATCTTTTTAGAAAACAAAAAAACTGTGTGTGTGTGTGTGCACATTTTATATATATATATATATATATATATTGTGAAATATGTCTAATGCAAAAAAAATATATTTCAAGGCACAAGAGACACATAAGATGGAGGGCTACAGAATGAGATGTGTGATATGAATGTCAGAGGGGGAAGTAAATATTATGAGTATATAAAGGGCTGGTAACAAGAGACCCTTGAAGTGTTTAAGAGTGTAGCATTTTTCTTTCGATAAAATGTACAACTATATATATATATATATATATATATATATATATATATATATAAAAAATTTTATGTATATGTAAAATATGTAAAATTTTATGTATATGTAACTTCAGGTTGCAAACAATATATACATATTTTGATGAATATATTAAATAATGGACAAACTGATAAGTAATATTTGCAGTGGGAATGAATTATTTATCAATTAAGGAAATTAAAAACAACAATAACATAAATAAGCTAATAAGAGTATTTTGTATTTTTCTGTGTATTCATTTTTATTTTAAATTGTTTCATTTATATTTACTCATGATCAATTTACTTATTTTTATTTTTTCTTCTCTCTTTCTCTAATGCTAAGTAAAGAAGCTTGGCTTTCTGAAAATGTTTTTTTTTAATACTTTGCTCTGTAGCAGTTTGAAAAAAATACGTAGCATGCACATACATAAAACATATTCGAACACCATGTACATATATGCATACCTACATGCATTTATGTATGCGCATGCGTGTGAGATATATATATATAATGTAATTTATCTACAGGTTAATTCACTTTTGCATTGTTACTGTAATGGAATTGGTCTGTTTCCTTTGCATTTAACTTTTCTCACAAGAACTCAGCAAAGAAATCCACTGCAATTGAAAGTCAATGTTGCATGAATGAATATTTCAATTTTTCTTATTACTTTTCTTGCCAACCTTGCATGATTCAGCATTTGCAGCTTTTCATTCAACAAATCCTCTTTTCTCTCTCTCTCTCCTTGTTCTCATCTGCAAAAGGTTTGTTCTTCTTTTTATTTAAGCATGTTTCAATCTTTAATAATGCAAGCCTATTGATTTTTAATAACCATAGCTGCGTTCTAAGAAATTCAATCCAGCCTGGAGTACATACATATACACACACACACACACACATACATATATATATATATATATATATATATATATATATATATATATATATATAATATTGGTATGCCAAAAGTTGGTGTCAGATCTCGAATTACACTTTGCTTACTTCCCAGTGGTAGCCACTAATGGCAAGGGCTTTTCTTTTGTTTGTGTCATGAAACCACAATCTACTTTCATTATTATTTTTGTTTATCATATGGTCACCCATTTGATAATGCTGAGAAAGAATACTACTTGTTTGAGATATCTGAGAACAGAATTATGTCAATAAGTCTGTAGTATAGCCTAATGATGAAAAAAAAGCATTAAATTTAAAAAAACAAATATTTCTTTCTCTTAGCACAATTGTCTTGGTCAATGCACTTAAGTCAGTGATGAATGTTAATTGCATAAATTGAATTTAACACAGTGAATATTTCAGATCAAAATTCAGCTAATAATTATGTCAGGCTACAGACTTATTGATCAACTCTTGTAGGAGAGCAGTCTTTCATCTTTTTTTTATAAAATAAAAAAGAAATCACTGTATGGATTCTTTTTATATTTTCCATCTGTTGAGCCAAAAATTACGGTATAGTTACATGGATACAGATAAGATTCTTTCCTTCTTCACCAAAGATAAAAGTGAAACTTTACAATTAATTGGTAAGTGACTGTGAATTTAAATTATTGTTGATGACCTTGTAAATTCATTGATGTGGATGGAAACATAATGTCAAATGGAAAAAATTGACATTACTGGACACTTTTTCTATTTTCTCATTTTATCCAGCTTGAATGTCAAATGATTTAATTAATAACTCGGGAAAAGGTATCTGAAAACAAGACTGTTTGAATTACTTTCTTACTAATGCTGTTGGGAAAGGCATGAAACTACCTGTACCTTAATCAATTGGTACTCATCTCTTTAAGGTTAGAAGTGCTAAAATGTGCCTACAAGTTTCATATGCTCAGAGTGCCTGAATGCACCTGGAGTTGGTTAGGATTGTATTTCAATACATTACTACAACACCAGTCACATGATCAACTGGAAGTGCTGGAAATATCTTAAAAGTTACTACAACACCAGTCACATGATCAACTGGAAGTGCTGGAAATATCTTAAAAGTTACTACAACACCAGTCACATGATCAACTGGAAGTGCTGGAAATATCTTAAAAGTTTTAAAAATCTAGAATTTTGTTGAAATTGTTAATTTCCAAAACAATATCTCATAGCCAGTTATACAGTGGAAGCTAAATTGGGTATCCTCCAAAAGAAAAAATCAATTTGTATAAAATTAATTGGTAATATTTGATTTTTCAGTGTTTTTTGAGATATATAAATTGTACTAACATCACATATTAAGATTTTATAACAGTTCAGTTAGAACAAGCAAAATCTCTTAAGGGCTGGTAAGATTAACCATGATGTTGTAATGTACTTTGATGGCAAATAGAAGTCTGCTGCTATGTTGTACAGTTTTACTTGTTACAAGAATAAATAAATATATACACACACACACACATATATATATATATATATATATATATATATATATAATATTAAAACAAACATCATTTCTAGTGGTTACCTGTTTAATAAGTTCTCAAATGTGAAGGCCAATAGATAAAATAAAAACTGTTTAAAATAAAAACAGAGGATCTATTGAGATATGGGTATTCATTAAATAAAGTAATAAAATGTTGGATTAAAAACTAAAATCCATTAATTCTTATATATATATATATATATATATATATATATATATATATATATATATATATATAGAGGACATAGCCACTGCTCACTTATTTTACTACAATGATCAAAACATGAAGCCCTGACTGCAAAATCCACCATGGCTCCAATAACTTTACCTATTTACAGGATAAGACTAGGCTAACTTGAACATCAAGTATGTTTCTCAACCATTGCTGAGGGATTTACTGCACATAAGCCTGTATTTATAAACGTACATGTCTATATATGAATATACAGAAAGCATTATTGTCAGCAAAAGGAACACCCCAATATGCAAATTACAAATTGGAGATACCAAAATCAAGCAAGTCAAACAATGTGAATATTTGGGAATCATTTTAACAGAGTGCAGAAAGCATGATCTCAAAATTCAATGGTGCATTAGGATAACAAAAGATCCCTTACAAAAGCTAAGCAAAACTGTGTTAGAAACTAAGAAAAGCTTTTTGAACTGTTACATAAAATTAGTCCAGCTATATGGCAGTAAATATTGGACAATCCTCCCCATAGATAAAAGAGAAGCAAGAGAAAAGTTGTTCAACAGAATGATGCTGTGAATAACATGGACTGAACATGTGAGCAACAAGGTTTTAAATAAAATGGAAACAAAAAGGACACTTAACACTGAGAAGAGGTAGTTTAAATTTCTAGGGCACATTATGAGGAAAGAGGACTTGTAAAATTTGGTATTGACAAGACAGACAGAAGGCAGAAAAGAGAGATGAAAATAATGCATAACCTACCTAGAAAGTCTAAGTAAATGGATGTTTAAGAGAGATAACAAAGACAATATTTCTTAAGAGCTAAAAAGGACAAGAAATTGTGGAGAGCCATGATCATCAACATCCTGAAGGGATACAGCACATAGAAGAATATATAAATATAACTGTATGCACATGTGCATAATGTATATTGTAGAATTAGAAATTGTATTGATAATTGGATATATAACATTCAAATTCAGATTTTTAAACACAAGATAATGTATGTATAATTTGACTTCAGAGAATTAAAAAAAATAAAACATATGCTTACTATGAAGGAGTGATTCTAGAGCTGTGAATTCTTACATTCAATAATTTCAACTCTTCTTATTAATAACTGCATTGTTTCTTTCCAGATTAACTGATATCTTACTGTTCAAGGAAGACTCTTCAACCTCTCAATCCAAAAAAGTAATCAATAACAGATATGACATCATCACTGTGATACTGGTTCCAAACAATTTTTTTCATGTTAGGAACAAATCATAGTCAAATGCAAAGAATAAGGGGGGTGATCAAACTGTTCAAAACCACAGTCACACACAATAACCATTGAAATCAAAAACTTGTGTGCTGGAGCATGGTCCTGATGAAACAAGATCTACCTTAAACTATGTCAGATTTTCCTGTGATGTGATCTATCTGGTGTGCTTTTGATCAGGTGTCAAAAAACATGGCAACCACTGAGCAAAAACCTTTGTCCTGCCAAGTTCATTGTGCAAAATATTCTCAACTTTCTCATGGGATGTACTAATAGCATTGGCTATTTGATTTATAGTCAATCAACTGTTATCCATCACCATATGCTAAACATAATCAATGTTTTCCTCAGTCGTGGCAGTTGCAGGACATCTGGACCAGCCATGGATCATCTTCAAGACTCTCCCTTCCCCCTCCTAAATTCTGCTGCCCACTTTTGGACTTTCAATAAAGCTGAAGTGTCATCCCTAATACAGAAAACATGTCAGCATAAATGTCCTAGGGTCAAAACCTTTTTCTGAAGGTGCTTGATAACAACCATGCCAAATTTTGTTCATTTTCAAGAAACATCTCTACTAGTTACTTTTGAAGTTTTCTTAGAACAGTCAGATGTCAGTTTACCTGGAAAAAAACAATGCAGTTATTAAGATGGGTTGAAATTAAAGCATGTAAGATTTCTCAGCTCTGACATTACTCCTTCATAGTCAGCCTATGAACTTTTCAGCCCACCCTCATATAATCATGTATCAAAAAAATGCTCCTTTATTTTTGGAAGTTCTGTGTTGTCATGACCTATTACAAATTATTTATAAACCTTTATTTTTATGGTAATTTATATACTTTCTTTGATTTTTATAGAAAAACATTGCTTTTCTGATGATTAAAATGTTCAGTAAAATAAACTTTATTTTGCTAAAAAAGAAGATGCATATCTTTTAGCTAAGTTTTATAAAATTTAGATCAGTCAAAAACAAAATGGAGTATAAGTAAACATTTTAAATTTAATTTAGACGTGCTCCAATTTCTATTATTGTAAAGAACATTGAATAATATATATGCATCCATACAGACAAGGGTTCATCAATAATTCTACAGTCTAATGTAGGTAATAGCTTAATTTTTCTTAGAACTTACTACTATTTTATGTTGGATTAATTTTATAAATATCCACCATTGAATTACAGTAGGTTGATAGGGTAGAAAATTAAAGAAAGAAATAGTAAAGAATAGTTTTGTGAAAAAAAAAAAGGTCCATCATTAAAGCTGTGGACTGACTGATGTATCTACAACTACACACACACATTATTTATATATATATATATATATATATATATATATATATATATAGTGTTATCCACAGACACTGTTTCACAACTCTTCAGTGTGGCTTCAACTCTTCAAGCCAGGATCGAAACCTGAGCGATTTGACATCAGTCAGATATCCTACCCCTAGGCCATCGTCGCACGGCAGAGAAGAAGGGAATTTTTAATGATTTTTTTTCTATACAAAATACGCCAGCAGCTCAAAGAACTCAATTTGTACTTGAAGAGTAATGCAATAATAGCAGTAGGAGTCGCTGTTTTTCAAATTTTTCTCTCAAGAGCTCAACCAGATTTCCCAGGAGCATATATAGTGTCATCCACGGACAGACTGTTTCGCTGCTTCACAGCTCTTTGGTTTGGCTAGACATCTGATTACTCCAAGCCAGGATTGAAACCTGACCGATGTGACATCAGTCACATATCCTACCCCTAGGCCATCATTACATGGAAAAGAAGGGAAATATTAATGTTTTTTTTTCTATATGAAATATGCCAGTTGCCCAGAGAAATCAATTCATACTTGAAGAGTAATGCATTATATATATATATATATATATATATATATGTCTATATTTCTGAGATGAGGTATTATGTACATTATTTACATTATTTGCCTATTGTCCTTATCTTTGTTGCCATATTTATCACAACGTTTCAGCCGTTGTACGCTCCAGCCTTCTTCAGGTAGTTGGAATGTCGAACTGAACCCTTTATTTCACGTGCCATGTCTAATGGATGTCAGTTATCAGTTATCTGCTGTTAATTCCCTTCTTCAAGTTCTCCACCACCTTAACCAGGTATTGAACTCACACTCTTTGGGTCCTGTCACTGGATCTAACTAATTCCTTTATCCACTCTGTCATGTGTCCTTGAGTTAAGGCAGTGGAGAACTTGAAGTGGGGAATTAACAGGAGATAACTGATAACTGACATTCATTAGACATGGCACATGGAACTAGAACATTCTACCCCAGCAAGTTCAGTTCAACATTCCAACCACCTGAAGAAGGCCAGAGTGTACAACAGCCAAAACGTTGTGAAAATATGGCAACAAAAATAAAAACAATAGTCTGAATAATGTAAATAATATATATATATATATATATATATTAAGAAATGGACAAGGTCCGACAATTTATTTATTAAAGACATTTTTTATGTTTAACGTTGTTATTTTATAGATACAAGTATTTAAGTATTGTTTACATTCGATCATAGAGCAGTTATGAATGTACGAGATTCATGGAAGATTGGGAGTTTATAAGCAGTAAATTCGACCTTGTCTACCGAATGGTTCTTTGTAGCCTAGAGGTAAGGCACGTCAGCGTATATGATGGTTCCGTATAGGATGCAGGTTCGAATCCTGTCAAAGAACGAATATTTTCTATGAAAATTTCTCGGACATTCAGGCCGGTAAATGTTATTTAATACTGTTTATCATAAACAGAGCATTTGCTTAAATACTTGTATCTATAAAATAACAACGTTAAACATAAAAATGTCTTTAATATAATATATATATATATATATATATATATATATATATAAATAAAATGAAAAATAATCTAATGGAATGATAAATATGAGAAATTTTTGAAAATTGCTATTTTAATGTTTTCCCAATAAACTGGTGCCATCAATAGTGCTGGTTCACTGGTGAATCATGTAAAAATAGAAGTTTGCAAAATTGTCTTACACACACACACATATATATATATATATATATATATATATATATATATATATATCAGATAGAAAATATCTGTAAAAGGATCATATGAATACAAAAAGAAGGAAAACAACTTTTCCAGTGCATTTTGTCCTCTGGGTGACTTTATCAAGGTAAAGATTTTATACTGTGACAAGTATTTATATACAAGAGCAAAAATATTACTGCTTTTTCAAAATATTTGGTATAGGGATGCTCATGAATATTCACCAGGTTAGCAGAAAAATATGTGCGTGTGTGTGTAAAATTACTCTTAGCTCTTCAATAGAAATGGTAGGCATTTATTTTTTTTAAAAGGAAATCTTTTTCAAACATCACACCATTAATTTTGTACTTTTTGACCCTATAAATGATTTTCCAACCTACCCTTTTAAAAATCATTCATTTATTATCTATTGAAAATACAATTCTGATGCACCCCTCACCACACCAATTATTAAGACCTTCCCTTATATTAGGCACATAAGATTACATTGTAAGGTGGTTCTACATATTAGGTATCTTATGACATTGGTTAAACTGGGTCCATACACTTTAGAATAAGTGAGAGTACTTTAAAAATAAAATTCATGAAATGATAGATAAATACCAATGAGGGTAGAGGTTTACTGAGTAAAAGTAGGAAGTGAGAATTGTGAGACTAAATAATGATTGGCTCTTGACTTAAAAAGATTAAGATTGTACCATTCAGCACCAACAAGGTAGTCTATTACAAAAAGTAGTGATTCTTGGGAAAGAAGTTTCCTGAGTGGAACATTCCTCTTACTGATAGAATACGTAGGGAATTAGGGTGATTCTACATTGACATATATTCTCTCTTCTTGAATTATGTTATATATAAATATTTTAAATATATAAATTTCCTTTAAATACTAAACTTCATTTCTTTTGAAAGTGTTGAATTCATTTTCTTTAAATGTTTTCCATCTCATGTCTAACAAGTATTAACCCCTCCAACTACAAACTGGTGACCTTGTCCAATACAAATTGTAGCACTATTCACTACAATAATTTGAAGTTAACAAAGGTTGTAATACTGTTTGAAATACCATACACTTTAAGTTCTGATAATAATTTGATTATCAGCATAATTATTTATTGAGGTATAGATTAATTTGTTATAGGAATTGAATGACACTGAAAAATGTTTTGCTTACAAGCATTTTTATTAAGGAATAATTAAAATGCTAAACAGCAAAAATTTACACTGTATTGAGTTTTACTCGATTCTATGTTCAGTCCATGCAATTATCTTAAATAGCACTTCAAATGGAATCTTACATACAGGCATTAAAATAAAACTGACATGAAATTACAGCTATTTCTCTTTAATGGAATTTAAATTCTTGTACAACTTCTTGAAATAAATAATTGCACAGTAAAAATGATAGGAGTTATGAATTAAAGAGAAAATGTAGTTTCCTGCAAATCGAGCAAATTGCTTTTTGATATTGAAATAAATAGAGCCATTAAGCTAACATGAATGATAATTTATCTTAAAAAATTATATTTGTATAGAAAAATCTGAATAAGCACCAAATTAAACACTTCTTTGGGGGAAAATGGCCAGGAATTGAAGGTTTTTAAGCAATATTTTTTGAAACAAGTGAAATTTCTAAATCACATGATGAGGGAAAAAGGTTTAGAGAATTTGACACTCACCTGACATATTGATAGCAAGAGAGATAGAAAATAGAAATAACATACCAAATTAGCTTGTGTAAATAATTAGCAGAATAGGAATTAGGAAGGAGAGAAAAAACACAAACCCAGGCAAATTTGACCTTCAAAAATTTAAATACAATGTCACTTGTTATCTTCTTTCTTCTTAATTCTTGCTCCTTTATTGTCCTCTCTCCTTAACAGAATTTGTTCTCATATTCTCTAACACTCAGTAACCCCTTGTCTCCTCGAGGTTTTATTGCCTTGCTTGGGGTGAAATGATTAAAAAAAATGGAGTTACAAAAGACAGCAAATTGTTATTAGTAAATTCTTTTTTTTTTTTTTTTCTTTAATACCAGGAAGGCTGGAAATTTAATTTTCTTTTTCTCTCGTGAATTTCTAGTTTCAAAAGAGTAGGATATTTCCTAAATATTCTGCAATATAATCTTTTAGGGAAGACTATACAAGCTCATGATACAAAATGAATTCTGCAGAAAATTACAAAGAAGAGATTGAGATGAAAATGTTTAAAAACATAAATTCAGTCACGAGTGAATTAAATATTTTTTAATAAAATCATGAATGCCTGACACTGAAAGAAATTCTATTATAATGTTATTAAGAAAAGCATATGAATAATCATAAGTGATACATAACTGATATTGTCACTGGCTATGCACTTTGCTACTATGCTGGGCTTACTGATCTGCCACAAGTATGATTAAAAAATATACATACAAACTTTGTCATTTGTACGAATATTGGTCAGGAAAAAAATATCCTGCTAAAAAATTCTTAGCTAGCATTAGTTGAGGAAATTGGCTGAACTAATTGAAATAGAATAGTATAAAGAGACAAGAAGACTCTGTTATATCTCTAAAAGGCAGGATATGTGTGTGTGTAACAAATGCATGGCCGCAATTTTCAACGAATTTGCACCCAAATTACATGCACATGCTCCAAATTAGCAGAAAGGCCAAGACCGACTTTGTATTTCCCAACTCCCATTGATAGTGGAAATAATCAATTTTTTCATGCTTCTACAGCAGTTTTCATGTAGTTTGCAGCCATTTTCTACTGGCCAGAGTGAGAGCCTATAGCTGGCTGCCACAAATAGGCAGGAAGATTCTATTGGCCAGTGTGAGAGCCAACAGCTGACTGACACGAATGTTAACTAGCATGCTAGCATGTAAAAAAAAATCGATAGCTGCATTCGTCACAAGTGGGAAAAATTTAAATCTGCATGGCACTTTACTCCAACTGGTTCATTCGCTTCCTTAAACTCAACGTTGATTCTGATTCCGCAGAACTGGATTGGGTGTGAAAAAGTATTTGTTGTTAACATTCTTTTTTCATTCGGTTTTTCCAGTTACGAGTCCTTTTTTAAAGCTGATCGTTTTGTGTTCATTTTGTTTAGTTCTTTTTTCGTAACAGATTTAATGTTTAGTATAGAGCTTAGGAAAAAATTTGCAGTGTGAGATAGGCAAGAAGCATGTAGCAACATCAGCATGGCAAAGGGCACTCCTTTAAAGGCAAGGAAGGGCAAAAATATTTTAAGTCAAGTGATAGCGATTGCTGTATGCATCATACGATTTTTGAATCAAGCACGTGCAACGCCAGGCCATGCTGCTCGTAGGCAAATATGAGTCTGAGTAAGTCTTATTAAAAACTAAGTTGCCCATGTTGCCAAGTAATCTCATAATAGAAATAATAAGCAAAGAGATATGCTAACAGAAAGAAAAAAAATAGTTGAATTTCAGTTTCACTAGATATGGAGCTAGTATCTCTCAGATTGTGGGAGGTAAAGAAAGGGAAAATTCATCTAGTTTGCTTGCTATATTTTACTGCTTTCACTGTGGTTATTATATGATTCTTTATATGTAAGGGCAGATAATTATTGTTGTACTTAACATTTGTTTCAGCTGATAAATTGCTTGACACTTGTACATAGTACATAAATTACTCTATTAAAAATTTCCAGGCCACTGGATTAAAGAAATAGAACTTTCTTGATTATCACAATTTAATAATGTTTCAGAAATGATAAAGGAGAAATATTAGCAAGTAAAGAATATTAAAAAGTATTTATTCATGAATTAAGATTTTGAAAAATCTTTTAAAAATTAATTTTTAATAATTTTTTTCACTATCCCAAAGTCTACAGCATATTTTAATAAAAATAGTTATTACAAATTTTCCAAATAAAACAATACTTCATCTTTTTTTTTTTTTTTATAGACATTTTATATTTTAATTTAGGACATATTTTCTACATCTCCAACTTGAAGTTTCAAATAAAATTTCAACTGATTTCATTTCTCCACTTAAACATTATTATAGAAAATTAAGTATTTTTTAACATGACTATATTAGTTGACTATATAAAAGCAGTAAAACCTCATGATTTCATTCTCAATTTTGAAGATAGACATTCATGATTTTAAAAAAAGTGTTGTTGAATTTTAAACTTTGTTTCTGTTGGATTAAAGAAATGATTCTTAGCAGATAAAAATGTAATTTGTTTCTCTTAGATATTTTATATCAATGTAGCTGTACATTATCAAAATTACATGATTTTTCTGCACACCCATGCATGTAAGTGTGTGTGATTCATTGAATGTAATGGATTAAGAAAATTTTATATGCTTTTATTAGTTTTTTTTCATGAGGACTAAGAAAATGAAGATATCTGCCCAAATACATACACACACACACACATATATATATATATATATATATATATATATATATATATATCAAATGACAATTGGAAAAAATCATACATTTTGCCGACATGTTTCGTCTTCCGACTTTTTCAAGGCAAAAATGAAATCGAAATGTTTTTGCTGTTATAGTTGCATTAAAATTCAAAATTAAAAAGATAGACGCTTGTGTCTAAGCCTTTTTTCTGGTTAATGTAAATTACCTTTATAGTAAGGGATTATTATTATTTTTTTTTTTTTTTTTCCATGTCGACAATATAGTTAAATTCCCAGATGAATTCTGTGGACAAGACAGATTGGTATCAAATGACAATTGGAAAAAATCATACATTTTGCCGACGCGTTTCGTCTTCCGACTTTTTCAAGGCAAAAATGAAATTGAAATGTCATTTGTCATTTGATACCAATCTGTCTTGTTATTATTAAATGTCAAATATAAATATGTATTTTTCATTCATCAGTTTTTTTTAATTAAACATTACTTAAGGAAAAGTTTTGATGATGTCGGCAAAGAATAGCTATTTCATTTCTTTGATTAAGTAAATTTTTATTTTTTATAAACCTAGTAATATATAGTTTCTCATGTATGCACAAAGGACATGAGTCATTTAATGACCTACATATTCTAGCTTTTCTTATTAATTTCCATTTGGTTTCTTTTAAGTGCCAGAAATATTTCGATATGGACGTCTGATTTCGGTTTTTATTAATCCTATAATAATTTTGATGTTGGTTGAACCGTTTTTTTGAACTCATGTCTTGTGCATCCAATGTAGACTTTTACATTGTCTGAATCCTCAATAGGTGAGATATTGCATTGGTACACTAATGATTCAGTGTGACATTTATTATTAAGACGACAGTTACGAGGATTTCTGCTGTTATATAGTTTTTGTTTATCTTCATCTCTTTTTATTATTATACTGTCTAAATTTCTTTGGTCTAAATGTTTATTCAGGATATTAGCATTATGTTTCTTAATAATTTTTTTTAAGTTTTCAGTCCAGCTGTAACTTAATTTTAGGGTAATTTTTATTGAAAATAGTACTGAGTTTACTATCTTTAGGAAAATGTTTAACGATTAATGCAAGGAATTTTTGTCCTAATTTGTTCTTATAAAATATTAATAAGAACACCAGATCTTACTGTTTTTTCTCTTTATGATATATAACCAAATAGGTAAATATAAGTAGGTATACAAGTGAGCGATCATGTACAAATACATATAAAATACTCTGCAGTGTAATTCTAATTCAAAATTAAACTACAGTTCATTTAAATATTTTAACTCCAATAATACTTCACCCCAATAATATCATGAGTGAACAAGAAAATTAAAAAAAAACTGTGTCAACCCAAAA
This sequence comes from Acanthosepion pharaonis, assembly GCA_903632075.3. Classification (NCBI taxonomy): domain Eukaryota; kingdom Metazoa; phylum Mollusca; class Cephalopoda; order Sepiida; family Sepiidae; genus Acanthosepion; species Acanthosepion pharaonis. Next base: position 451,475 of record CAHIKZ030000359.1, on the reverse strand, counting down.
TATAAATTAAAATATAATAATTCAAGCACTTGAAAATTGATTTAGCATGAAACTTGAAGTTGTGAAATTAATGTAAAATATTATGTATACTTCTTAAAATATATATAGTGCATGATTTGTATATTCCTTTATTATATGTATAAGAGTACTTCATTTTAAATACTTTTTAGAGTTTTTTAATATATATCAAGCAAGCATTTTTGGTTATTTACCTATTAAGATACCATTTCATGCTGTATGAGTTTTCAAAATAGATGTTTATTATCTCCAGATTTACTAAAACCTTGAAAAGCTCAAGAGTGCAAGGATAGCAAACACACATTTTGAAAATTGCATTGCTTAAAACAGCAAGTTAATGGATAAGTAACCCAAAAAATGTCATATGTGTGTGTTGTTTTTGTGTGTAACCACTGAGGGGCAGTGTGCAAAATAATGATGACACACCCGGTGCCTTGCTAACTTGGTCCCATTGACACATACTGATATTGCTATATATAATACACCACATATGTCTTCAAGAACACTTTGTTTATTTTTAGAAATTCATTTTAAACTTTAAAAATTATAATTAAAAAAAAGTGTGTCAGGGAACAAAAAAATAAATTAAGAAAAGATATCTGAAGATACATTGCTCTTAGTAGGACAAGAAATAAGCAGACTCTGAAATTACAGATTGAATCTATGGACTGTCATGTATTACTTAGACCTTCCAAAGTTTACACAAAAATGTTTTGCTTTGGATATCTTTCCTTAGGTGTTTATAAGTTGTACACGGTTCAATTATTAATGTTAACAACAAACTATTTTAAATCAAAAATTGTACTTGGATTAAATGAAAATTACTTACAATATAATACATATTATTTATAATACATTCCTTCTTGCCGTCAATTTTGACAACTCGGGTACATTGTGTGTATATATATATATATATATATATATATATATATATATATATATATATTTTTAATACAAGTGAAAGATTTGTCACTTAGCTGATTGATGTTACCGTCAGCATTCCAACTCCAAAGTTTCATAGCCACACCCTCCAGGAGTTACACCATCCACTCAGCAAGGGTTATATAAGAATATGATATATAAATTTTAATATATAGGATTGATGTTAGGCAAATTAATAACAAAATGGGAAAAATTTTGTATGATGCCTTTCATTCTTTTGGATTACATTGGTTTTTGCTGATGAAATTATGTATGTGTAGAAATGGGAGGGAAATATAAAAGTGTAAGTGTACAAGTGTAAATACAAGTGTTGGTTAAAATTATGCATAGACACTGAAATTTGAAACTTTTACATTTAAATTTTTCATTTTATTTATCCATGCCAATTTCATTCCATTTCCTTATGATTTTGTTTTTATCACTTTTATTATTAAGTATTCCACACTGTCAAAATAGAAGCTCTACCAAGAAAAGTGAAATGTAAGAACCTGGACACACATTTACTGTATATGATCTGGTGATCAAAGTACTTTCTATATACTCTCACCTTAGCAAATTGCTTTCTCCTTTAATTAAGGCAACATTTCTTAAATCAAAATTATGGCCAGACTCATTATGGTGAGCAACTAATGTGTGTACTGTTTTGTAAAAGATCCCTCTTGTGTTCCTAGAATCTTTTCTTTAAATTCCTCAGTTTCTCATATACATATATACATACATATTCTCCCTACCCACTACCAACATTAATACTATTGTTTTGTGATATAATATAAGCTGCAGAAGGATTTTTCTTTGAATAAGTATTGTTTCTTCTACCACCCGAAGATTGTGCAGTTGTAACATTAACCAATTTTACATCAACATGAAACTTTTAGGTGCAGACAGCAGTAAAATCTAAGTACTGTTTTTTTCTTTATATATTTTGTTTGTTCTGAGTATATATTTTCATATACATGAAATTAAGCACCGAGTTTATAGTGTCTACAAATTCTACCTTTGATCTTAAGCACACATATATATATATATATATATATATATATATATATATATATATATATATATATATATATGAATTTAAATGCCCAGTACAAGACAGTGTTTCTTGTCATAAATCATTAGCTATATTGGTCATACCACCACCTCCTTGAGCAGATGCCACACATGTCACTTATCTGACCAAAGTTCTATAAAAAGGCATTTAGCCACCCACAATGTACAACAACTCATAAGGAAGATTCTGGTTGATAACACAATCATCCTTCATAGGTCCTGTAACTAAAAGCATCTCATGATAGAGCCCCTTTATGTAAAATATCTGGCACCCAGTATAAATCCCAACGTATCCAACAGTGGAAATGTCATATTGAAGTTTTTTTTAAATAGAAAGACTTAAATTCCAGCCATGTTCATTTTGTGTGGCTCTGAATAAGCACTACTACTATTTAGGCATTGGATAAATTACATCTTAAGCAGACGAACATGAAAAGAAATTAACCACACTTAAACAACAAACACCTTGAAAATGGCTGAAGAAGTGTCCAAAAGCACTTAAGAAATAGATACTAAGTACAATTTTTACACTCCCTTATTCCCCACAAATAGAAAAATGTAAGAATATTAGAAAACCTAAATAAAAAATTCATCAAATTTTGCTTGTCTGTCATATTCAACAACAACATGTTTGAAAGAAAGATTGCTGCCCAAATATACATTATTTAAAGTCTATCTTTATATATACATAATTAAAATGAATATATGATAAATATCATCAATCTTATTGCCAATATTATTGTACGTGTGTGTGTGTGTGTGTGTGTATATATATATATATATACGCACACACACACATGCTCAAATTCAATATTGAACACTTCCCCTACAAACATAGGAAATTTTAAACAATGCACACACACATTCATATATCACATTAATCTGTGAGATGAAAAAACTTCCAAAAATATATTGAAGTAAGATTATTACTATTATTATTATTTTTCATCTCAAAAATTCAGACAAAAATATTTAATCTTTTGACTAAATGATTAATCTCCTATCAAAACATCTTTAGACTCAAATATGATAATTTTTTAACTTTTAAAAGTTAAACAGGTTTCTATTTTTCTTTTTTTCTTTTTTAGTATATTTTCGAAAATCTAATTTGCAAAAATACATTTTCAAACTTCAAGTCCCAATACAGAAGATTTAAAAATTTACCCATATCTTCATCTGTTTTTATTTTTGCATACAATGGAAATTTTTCTTTTTTTTTTTTTTTTTTCTTCTTTCAAAAACTAAACGTCTGTAGCTTAAGGGTAACAACTTTCCTACTTTTTATAAAAGCTATTTTTACCATTACAAAATTTTTGAAAGTGAGGAAAAGCTATATTTTTCATAAAAAGATTTTTTTTAACTGATTCTTCTTACACCTCTGGTTACAAAAAACAATCACCCCTGTTTTTGTTTCATTCTGTTTTCTATTCTAAACAAATTTCTTAGCTTAAAATATTTTTATTTTTGTCTTTTGAAATATCAACAAACCAAAACAAGTCTTTATGTATTTATTTATAATTCTCAAACAATATAATTTATATCTCTATTGATTGCACTGTTTATACTCCACATACACTTGAAAGTAATTCTAAATAATATAATTATCAATAATTTTCTAAATGTTGTGAAATTTATTGATGTTCTCTTCTTGTTTATAACAATGTATTTCCTAATATGAATAAACATCGAAATACTAACAAAATCATTCACTTATTTTTGTTCAATAATCAATTACCAATTAATAATTAGTATATTTGTAGTTAGCATCATCTTTTATAATCATTTCACCCTAAGCAAGACAATAAAGTCGCTAAGACACAAGACATTACTGAGTGCAAAAAAATATGAGAAAAAGGAAAAATTATTAACAAGAGAGAACAATAAATTAATAGGAATTTAAACAATATTTATTCATGTGTTTACTACATCACCAAAAGAGTCCACTACATAGAGATGGGTATATTATAATGGACATTTCTGATAAGATGGAGGAAATTTTACATTTGACAAACAAGACATAATTGACACTGTTTATATTCAGACTAGTGTCCCCGTCTTTGTTGTTGTTGTTATCATAACGTTTTGGGTGTTGTGCCCTCCAAACTTTCTCAGGTGTGTATTGATCTGGGTAATCAACAGGGAATTCTGAACAGAACCCTTAATTTAATCTATGGGGTTTTCCTCATTTCACTGCCCATGTCTAGGGATATTATCTAGTTCTTATTTATGGTACTGTTCAGTTATTGCTTACCCATTTCCACTGGGTTTGGGTACACATTGCTTGACTTAGAGAGTGAATTCAAAAACACTGTCACCAAATTCCTGACCAAAACATTGTGATAGCAAGAACAAAGACGAGGACAGTAGTTCAAATATAAATAGTTTAAATAATGATTAATTATTTCAAGCTTGCAGATAAATGGGTAGCAATTTTTAATTGCATTGTACTTATTAAATATAAAAAAATTAAATATACCCATAATTTTTCACAACATAGAATTATATTATGTTTGTCAACACCAGTGGTATAAAACTGGTGTTAATTTCTGTAAGAAGCTTATCCCAAATTATTCCAAATATCTGATATCCATCATATCAACTCAGGAACACACCATTAAATATTAATCACTGTTTCTAGTTTGGATGTGCAGAGTGTGTAATGGTTAGCATCTTGGAATGAGAAACCAGTGATCCAAGTTCAAATTCCAGTTGGGTTCATTGCATTCACTTTCATACAAATACCCTTAAGAAAGGTATGAATCCATCTCTTCTTCCATCCCTACTATGTTTTTGATTTTAAAAAATGCTATTTTAATTTAAAGTGAAAATAATTTACTAAAATTAGAGCATGTAAAAATTGCTTTAATTGATAGATCATCTGTAAATTTAAGTCCAGGTTCTTAGAATATTTCAACTTTCTTGTTAGGTCTTCTGTCATCACATTATCGGATATTTAACAACAAATGTGATAAAAATGTAAACAAAAACAAACTAAATGAAGTTGACTATATTATATATCCAAATACATATCTAAAAAAAATTTTAATTTAAAAATTTCAGCATCCTTCACTCCTTCATGTGCATGTGTAATCACATCAACATAAGCATCACTTTAGTCTGAAGTCATAATTTTCCCACTTTGTCATACTTTCTTTAAATATAAATAAAAAAAGCAGTCTCTCTCTCTCTCTCTCTCTATATATATATATATATATATATATATATATATATATACAATAATACACACACACTGCTACTATGTTACACCTCCCTTTTGTACTTAATAAGAATGCACATTGCTCCTCTTTAATCTGGCAGTCTTTGGGACCTGTAAATTTCTAGACCATAAAATATTGTAGAAAACAAATTTTATTAATAAAAAAACGAATAGAATAATATTTTTAACATAATTTATATCATATAAATTATCTGAAAAATGGAAAATTTGCTCTTTACTTCCTACTTTTAATTACTTGTATTAAAGTGAATTATAAGAATCAGAAAAATAAATAAATACATGCCTCATTTTATGCACTAAAGTTGTTTAATTCTGAATACATCAGTTCAATTTTTATACATTCAGTTTAAAAATCTGGTTTACAAAACACTAAATAATTGTTTAAATTTAAGTTTGAAGCAAAATCAAAGAAATCTAACAGCAGATTCATAACTTATTGGTGGGATTCTCAAAATGTTCCAAACTATAGGAATTTCCAAACTGTTGAGAACAGGATTATAAATATATGAATAAGTTTATTAAAAAAGTAGGAAATTAATTTTCACTGATGTTCAACTGCCTCATTGTTGAGTATGATCAATGCAAGACTCAGGTGTGACTTTACAATATCAAGCAATGCCTGTGCATGAAATTTTTCAAGTAGAGGAAAACATTGCACTGGGTCGATCCTACTCTCTAAGAAAGAACAACATGCGCCCAGAAAGAAGAATCAGTCACCATCATAAGATGCTATCAAATTGCAGGTGTTACATCAGAGTTTTCCTTCTCCCAGTTGAATACCTTGATGAAAGCTATGGTACCCAACATTCCCAATGAACTGACCACACACCTGGACATCAACCCAGTTATTACTACTTCTCCACACCTATGCTAGATGGCCATTGATGCATTGAAAGAATTTATCCACTCTTTACTAGATCTTGTTTTTAATCCTGTTGTGCATCTACTCATCCTACTCCCCAGAAAAGCCTGGTGGGAGGTGGTGGTGGAGGGTCTTCACAACTCCCTATCCACTGCACTGAATAGTAACTCAAAAAGTAAGATTATAATTTTTGAGCACAGATTCAACTGCAAAATTCATTTACTTTGCCTTACTGGTTACTTTTACGTTTGCATTGAATAAATGATAGATTTTTGTAAATAACTCCAATCTTTTCCTTTATTTTTCTTTAGCCTAATCTTTCTTTTCCCCCTCCGACGATGGGTGAAATAGCTCTCTAGCTTTGGGTAGTAATCAGTCTAAGAGAAAGAAAACTCTGAAGTGGCTTACTGCCACATCATGTTGAAACACCAGTTCCTATACAATTATCAAAGTTAAACAATGTTGACCCTGGTCAGTACCTAGATGGGTGACCAGTTGAAAATACCAGGAGCTGTAAGCTTAGATGCGTGGGTGGTGTAATGGATAATGGCTTGGAATTATTAAATGGAGAGCAGAGTTCCTGCAGGGACATGTCATTTTTAAAAATATCTTTGTTTTAGTTGTTTGGATATTGAGAATATCTCTTCTGTTTCATACCACTTTTGTTGTGAAAGATCAACAGTGTAAAAGAGTATCAACCAATATATGACCATACATTCTATGTGAAGTTAAAATATGCTAATTGGATATGAGGAACTGAATACTAGGAAATTTATTTTTCTATCTTAATACCTAAAACCTGTATTGTCAGACTATGTCAATTAGCTGTGTAGCGGACCGTGGCAGTGATGAGTATATAGAAGAATATGCGTGAGTTAAAATTTCCTGCTAGCCAGCCCAACTACATGAGAAAGTTGGACTTTAATTAAGTCCAAAGAAAACAAACAAGACCGATAAATATATGTAAACAAATATATGTATTAATAACAAGTTAAAGGTTACAAGCACATGGATAGTTACATTGAGTGCGTGTGGTGAATATTGTGTGTGTTGTGGTGAGTGTTTGTATGTATGTGTATTGTTCTTAGCATGTTCCAAAAATTTGGGAAATGCAGTAACCGTGAGAGCTCACATCTGTAAGGTGGTATAAGGCCCAAAGGCCTGAGGAAAAAAGAGGTCAAGGCAAAGGGTCAGCCAGTATTTATAGCCAGGGGAGAGAGACCCCTGGTGAAGGGTTAAGGAGCTGAGGAGAAGCTAACTCTAACAGCTGTATTGTTTTCAAAGTAGATACTACTGTAGATGATATTGTATATACTACTTCTAATAATAACTATGGATGCTACACATATTTTAAACAATCAATGGTTACTTTTTTAACACCAAGTCTCTTCAGGACATAAGTGAACATGGCTCTCTATAGCTTATTTTCTTTATCTATGAATTTTTTACCATTACATTCTCCAAAGGATCAAACAGTGTTTCTATTGATGAAAAAAGATCAGAAAAGCTTAGCTAACAATTAAATTGTGACCCCTGTCTAGGTCAGCTTCATCCAGTCAGCATACTGACTGGTCAGTAACTGTAGATCCAAGATGGCTAATGTTCAAAGTAAAACTTAAAGATGAAAGCCAAAATTTTGTGGCTTGTAATATTGTTCAGTAGCTTCCAATCCTAATTCTTGTACATTTATGAATGATATAAACTCACAGTACAAAGGTAAAATCTGAATCCTTGCTTGCAATATGTCAGTGTTTTTATTATTTACATTATTCGGACTATTGTCCTCATCTTTGTCGCCATATTTATTATGTTTCAGCTGTTGTATGTTCCGACCTTCATCAGGTGGTTGGAATGTCGAACTGAATCCTTTATTTCACTCACTGGGGTAGACTGTTCTAGTTCCATGTGCCATGTTTAATGGATGTCAGTTATCAGTTATCTCCTGTTAATTTCCCTCTGAAAGTTCTCCACTGCTTTAACCAGGTATTGAACTCACACTCTTTGGGTCCTGTCACTGGAAGCGTTGGGCACCTAGTGATAATTGAACTTGCAATTCAATCATAATTGATCTAGCAAGACAAGCTTGCTAACCATTACAGCACGTCAAGGTGTTCCACTGGTACAATGCCCAGCAGTAAATAAAAGCAACAAGCCACTTTCTCTTTTTTTTTTTTTTTTTTTTTTTTTTGCTGGCATGACAGGTTGCTACTCAATTCTTTGATACACTTTCACCTGATCTCTCATTTATAGTAGATGCAGTCTGGGTCAGCCTCTTTTGTCAAGTATTTCTACTTCTATTTCAGTTGAATCATCCACTTCTGGAGTGTTATTTGGCTCAATTTTTTTTAATCTACTACTCACACTCAAAGGGTGTGCTTTTGTCATCACCTGTGGTCACACCCTTTTCATGTGATGTGACATCCCATTATCAAAAATGGAATGTTAGCTGATAATCCCAGTCATGCATCACTTGGTCATTCACTACGTTTGTGAAGCTTTTACCCAAAGAAAGCCTCTCACCTTGTAGGCTATATTCTCCGTATTGAATCCAAGTGCTGGTGTTCAATTAATCTCTTTCAACTAGTTTTTCTATAAGTGAACCCTGTTTGCAGTTTTATTTAAGAGCAAGGAGTTATCTTTTGGGGTAATGTACCAGTATATAGTTTTTTGGATGGAGCATTATGTTCTACCCGCAGTCCTTTCTACACTTTGCTGAGAGTGTCCTGATATTTATTTTCCTGCTGAAATATGATCATATCAGATGCACTTGTGTACACCCCACCCCTCTGCAAAGTTCATGAACTCCCTGCTTCAGAATGCAATGGAGAATCTTCATTTTTAGAAGTGTTTCTTTATTACAAACTTCTTGTTGATCTTTGATTGACATATAAACTTAACATAAAACATGTCACATGATAGCCTGTGGCAAGACCAGAAAATTTCAAATTGACATTTGAAAAGCAATTTCCATTTCTATAAAATGTGGCAAAAATTTAAATGTAAAAATGTTCAATATCTGAATTTATTATTAAACTGAGTGATATTTTGAAGAAACTGTTGAAAAAGACTGAAAGTGAGAAGAAAAAAATGTGCATAAATAAAAATAAAATTAAAAACAATATCGAGCAAAATTTGTCAAATTTAATTAAATATTTTCTGTTGCTCTCTTTTTAAGATGATAATTTTAAATATTTTAAACCTTCCTGCTTTTTGCTGCCATTCACTTTGTGTTAGGCTAAAAATCATATGAGACTTCTTCCTTTCAATCTTAAAGAGCAAAATGAATTCAAAATTACATCTAATTTTTTTTTTCTTTTGCTTTGCAATGATTAGAAAAATTATCAGTGGGAACAAAACTGCTATTTTAGCTTCACTTTAGAAGGGTGAAATGATAAATGCAGCAATGAATCCCGGGAAATATTTTAATGAAGATCAGAAAGGCTGGACAGCAAAATAAAAAAAAAAACAAATATGGATGAAATAAAAGGAATAATGTAGCAAAAAAAAAAAAAAATTAATGATGGATAAGTGAAAAAAAAATTAAGAAACAGAAATGAGTAAATGAAGAAAGTTGATGAAAATAAGGGAAGAGAACGTGAAATAAGAGCAAAAAATTACCGGAGTATGTACAAATCAAAAATGCATGGAGTATTGCTGCCATATATGGTCTGGAGCCCCTTCTGTTTGCCTCGGGATTCTTGATAGGCTCCAGAGGCGAATATGCAATATAATTGGCCCTGCTCTGGCATCCCATCTACGGTCACTTTCTCACAGATGCGCCGTCACCTCTCTCTGTCTGTTTTACAAATACTTTCATGGCAATTGCTCCGAGGAGCTGCATTCACTGGTTCCCAGACTTCATGAGTTCAAGCGCCCTATGAGGCTGGCATCCCACTCTCACCCTTTCACTGTCAAAACTCCTAAATGTAGCCATCTCTTCTACTCCAATAGCTTCATGTCTTACACCTCTCGCCTGACAACCTTTTTTTATTTTTACCATTTTGCTTAAAGTTTACATTTTCTTGATTTCACATTAAAACTTAAAAATTTGCCCTGATATTTCAGTAAAATTTCATTTTCAAAAATATATATATGAAAACAAAAGAAAGCATCAGTAAAAACCAACACCAGGAGAATAGACATTTATAAATGAAATATCATGTGTTGAAAGAATGTTAACCTTTATCACTCTGTCTGGGATTTCAGTTGCTGTACAAAAAGTTTATCCTGCCACCGAAAGTGACTGATCCCTGAACAATAGTATGTTTCAATTTCATAGTTGTGTTGTCATATCCTGCTATGGCAACAGAAAACAACTTTGAGTGAAATTAAAAATAAGGATATTGCAATTGAGAGGCCTTGAAAAAAAATGCATTGAAAAGGGAAGTAATATTAACAATGCAGAGTGCTGAAGGTTTTAAAGAAAGAAAGAATGAAAAAAGGAAAAAAATGGTTTAGAAGGAAGAACAAAAGGAATGTGACAATTTATGGAATCTGTAATTAGATGAAAAGATTAACATAACACAAAAACACTATAACTAGGATGCCAGGATTTTTCTTGTCAACATATAATTATGGAAGAGTGGTTTTCCTGTGTGTTCACTTTCTAACTTTTTTCTTTGTTATTATAGTATGTCAATGGTGTATCATTTTTGTCTTATTTGCCAAGAGTGCAAAGTGAAAGAAGATCATACCATTCCACATTTATAAAACTCTTTTCCTACTACCCATTTATTCTAGCTCTCTAGGTAGGTTATATATTGTCTTCTTCTGTCCCACAAATCCTTAATCTGTCCTGTGAGTATCAAATTTCCCAAGCCTTCTTACCTCATTATGTGTTCAAGAAATTTCAACTAATTCTTCCTGTTAAGTATAAGTGTCAATTTTGTTTTCATTTTCTCTAAAAACTTAGACATTGCTCACATGTTCAGCCCATGGTATTCTCAGTATCCTTCTGAAGGATCACATTTATGTTACAAGTCTCTTCTTCATCTCTGCAGAGATTGTGTAGCATTCATTGCCATATAGGAGACTGATATCACATAACAGTTCAGTATTCTTTTCTTTGTTTCTAACAATTTTTTTCTGTTTCTTAATACTACACTTAGCTTTTAGAAGGCATCTTTCACTACCCAATGCCTCTTCAGATTTCAGTGTCCTACTTCTCATCCTCTTAAAACACTTCCCTAGATATTTAAATTGTTGTACTTGTTTGAGTTTGGTACCTCCAGTTTGTAATTTATATGTTGGGCTGTTCCTTTTGCTAAGAACAACGCATTTTGCAATTGATATTTAGTCCTTTCTTCCGAAGGGAATTAGTATAAAGTAAATATAAGTAAATGTATGTAGCTTAATGCTTATCAGTACACAAAGTGGAAATGGCATGCTGAGTTTGAATTCTAACTGGACCTGATTTATTTATTTCATAGAAATGCCTTTTCCAAAGGCATGAATCAATCTTCCTTAAGTTATTAGTTAAACAACAGGGCAGATTTGAGTCTCTTGCCTTGAGGAAAGCTCTGTATTCAAACCATTTTAAATAATGATAGGATAGATGGGATCTTTAGACTTTGTAGGCCAACCAGTCCAGGAGAAAAACTTAATTCATAGCATTTGTCAATGTACCTGACAAGAAAAAGTTCAAGGAGAATATGCTATTCAATATTTATAAAACACTTTTCTCATTCTGAAATGACAAACAATAAAAGAAATGATATCTTGTTCAAACTCCATTGATTTGTATCATTTTAACTGAAAACTGCTGATGTAATGCACAGATGTGACCTTATTGAACTAAACTTAAAATATTTTACTGAAATACTTGTTTGCTATATTTATTTAAGTAATTTTTCGTGCTTGTAAAACTTTAGTTTTCAGTTGTGAAATTTCTGTATTTTCAATATTAAGCCTATGTGCTTGAATATTTTCTTAGCCAGCTTCAAGGCCAATCTCTTATCTGTTGAACAAACAATATCAACATTGATGCGATAACTTTTCTTTCTTCTACTTTGTAAGAATATCAGCTTTGATTTCCTTACCACTGGTAGCTGTGCTTTTCCATAGAGAAAGTGTATCCCAGCAAAGAACTTTTTGATGTTATGAGGTCATGGCCATACCTGGTCCATAAATATGCAAATTTAAGGTTTTTACAATCCATCCATTGAACATTGGCAGCAGAATGTTTGGTGTAAATATTAGTATTATTTTATCATGTGCAAATAAAAGAAAGGAAAAGATAGATTATTGTTTTCATTTTTGTTTGGTATTTGTCTGATTAAACATTGCCACAAAGAAAATGATACAAATCAAAAGCTTAACATGTAGGGTTTCTCTTTTTTCTTTTTTTTTTTAAAAAAAAAAAAAAATGTATATCGACAGAATTAGAAAGTGCACATTGGGTCAGTGAATAAGAATACCTAACAATGTGTGACACTGAAGATCTTTATTGATTTTCAATGTTGTTTTTATTTTCCATTGATCCAACTCTAATGATTTATCAATCAGGATCTTCTTCAAAATCAAACCAACATAAATCTCTGTAGACGATTGAATCATTAAAATATCTTTTATCTATGCTCTTCTTTTTTGTTTTTTAACCATATCACCCCATGTAAGGCAGTAAAGCCACTAAGATACAAGGGGTTACTGAGTGCGGAAACACAAGAAAAGACGATGTTAGGGAGCAAGAAGAATAGAAGGCTAATCAAGAGAATAGATAGTGATTGACATTGCATTTAAATTTTTAAAGATCAAAGTTAGCAGGAAAGCATGTAGCTGGAAGAGAGTTCCACAAGTGAGAAATGTGAGAAAAGAAACTGTTGGCATAAAACTTAGTTACATTTAGACAATTCATGATGTGAATTGATGAAAATTTGCTGCCAATTTAGTACTGCACTTAAATTCATAAAGTCTACCTACCATAGAGGAAATTTCATCAGAACAATTACCATGAAAGTATTTATAGAAAAGACACAGAAGCATTGTTATGGCAGTCAGAAAGTCACTGAATCTGAGATGCCAGGTCAGGACCAATAACATTACAGATTCTTTTATGCAAAAATCTCTAAATATACAGTGGAAGCACCAGACAAGATATGTCAACAGTATGTGTCAGCATGGACAAATGGTAGACTTATGAATATGCAAGATAGATTCTGGAGAAAAATATTGTCTAGGCTATGACTCAAATTTCTTAGCAGCAGACCTAGCAATAGATTCAATATAGTATTTCTGCTTCATATCAGCTAAGAATGTTAGACTCAGAAGGTGCAATGAGTCACTCTCATAAAGGCTAAAATCAGCCATACAGGAAAGGTCTTTTAGGTGATCAATAGAGAAGCTTCATTTTGGAGGTGTAAAAATTAACAAGCCACTCCTTGCACCAGTTAACAACAAACTATAGGTCATTTTTTTTAGATCACCTTATCAAACTGACTTATTATTGAGACAGGAGTAAATGATTGTGTCATCAGCATAGTTACCAAGTTGATCACTGATGAAGGTCATTGATGAAAATTAAGAACAAAGTTGATCCAAGGATAGAGCCCTGGGGAACACCTGAATTAGTACAAAAAGATCTAGAAGAGTGGCCATTCAGGACAACTTGTATTTTGCAACTAGATAACAGTTGAATTAGTTCAAAAATTAATCCAGAAATATTGTAGACTTTTAACTTGTGAAGAAACCCTGTCAAATGCTTTTGAGGTGTCCAAAGCAACTGCCGAGTTTTACCAGGCTTATCTAAGGTTTTATAGACGATTTCAACAATATTCATTAGTACCTTGGCAGTTAACCTAGAGAAGCAAAAGCCATATTGCTTATCTAAAAGAAAGCCCTTTTGTGTGAGGTTATTAACACATAACTTGATTTTCCTACACAGAGTTTGTAAATCTGCCACTCTTGATTTTTATTATAAGAATTTTAATCCTTATTCATTTTAGTCTAGTATTGTTTTAATCTTGAATCCATCTGATTATTATTGTAAATTCTCAGACCATCATTCTACAGCCATTTGTAAATGACACAGATTAGAAATAAAGAATCAACCTTCACTGAAAATTGAACTTACATCCCTTTTTTTTTTGTACAGCTAACTTACTAGGAGGCTATATCCTTTATTTTTGTACAACCGCCTTACTGTTTAAAACACATTCATTTTTCTTAATTCAACATAGTTTTATTTGTTATGTCCCCTTTTTTTAGTATTGCCTTACTTCTCAGGTCACATCCCTTTATCTTTGTATTATATTTCTTGTTAGGTCACATCCATTTTTCTTAGTATTACTGGTTAGGCCTCATCCTTTTCTTTCAACTGATTTACTAGTAAGTTGTCATCCTTTTTTTCTTCGTAAACTGCATTACTGGTTAGCCAACCATCTTCTGGTTGCAGAAGCTTGAATCTAATCATCTAACTTCAATTAAAATGTTGTTCATTTTTACAGTCACATATTAATAGATGTCCACTGCTAGATTGGCTCTTTTCATATATAAAAAGAAACTGAAATTCAGATTAAAGCAATACCTGCTGAAAATTAATAATTGTCACCCTATACATTAAAACAAATCCCTCGTTGTTAACAACATGCAAACAGAAGTTATGCCTTCAGAAAACATATGAATTCATCTCTTCTTTTCTGCTAAAAGTAAAATAGCAGAGTAGACTGAACACTATAGCCTTGGTGGGTAGTCTAGAAGGAAAACATTGAGTTCAAAGCCATAAGTGGAATCAAACTACTTACTAAAATATGATCTGCTTCAAAGGTGAATGTCAGATTGAATCCTGGGATCAAAATTATCTTTAAATCATTATAATACTTTTCCTAATATTATAAGTATCATAATAACAATGTTTTATAATTATGATTCTGCAATTGTTAGAAAGTTTTAATAGTTGCAATGAAACAAAAGTTTTGAGATTCAATAAAGTGGAGATAAAAAATGCACTGGTATCTGTGATTCATTGATTACTCCTGGTATTATATAAATCGTTTTTTGCTCACCATCTATTCATGTTAAAAATTTTATGTTTAATATAGCATGAAATGGAAATATCTCTAGAAAAAAATATTAGCAACAGAATGACAGTATTTCAAGACCAAGTGGAATCAATACAATTACTTAACAAAGTTAGCTGAGTACCTCATGTGAAAGGCCTGAACAAATAACACTGCAATCTAACAAATGTAGTAGTGAAGTAACTGATTAATTAAATGGTTAATTTTGCTTGGGAACTAATTTTGTCTCAATACAAATAAATATCTTATTTGTATAGATTATTAAAATGAATAAGGTAGGTAATCACTCATAAATTTACTAACTTAAGTTGATTTACTTCCCTTACCACTACAGCTGGGACAAGAAATGTATAAATAAATACATCATTATATGATTTAATGATTGCCATTATATAGATAATATTGATCAAATGAAGGCTCTCTCCATGTGGCAACAGATTATGAAAGGAATAACAGAACTGATTTCATGTTTTCTTTTCAATTTAGCTGCATTTAAAATCATGCAAATAGAACTGATTTGATAGTATTTCTGAAAATATTGTGCCATCATGTTTAATATTTTGATTCTGATATCTCTCCAAGCATTCAAACTGAACCAGTTCTTTTATGCATTTCCAATGAATTAAAATATTCCATTGAGCTTAACCAGAAGCTCTACCTTCTAGCAATATATCTATAATTAACGCATTTCATGAAGCTAATTTCTTTGGGGATCATTATGTGATTGTAGCATTAAAATTTTATTATTCAGTTTATAACATTGAAAAACTAAAACTATTTTTGTTAGCATTTAAATTTTTAGTAGAGAGTTCTTTCTTGATTATAAAATGAATGAATGAAGGAAGGAATATAATTTGTCATTTTGGCTTCTATCTTAGCATGATTAACAATTGATAATGTGAATTGGCAGAACCAAATATAGACTTGATGAGCTGTATGAAGATTAGAGACCTCTTGTTAAAAAAAAGTAAAAAACTTATACTAGAATTCAAAAACTCTGCCATCTCAAAATCAGAGAATTCTTCTTTATGGTACTTTATGGTAAGAAAAGCTTGCTTATAGCCAATTACATGGACCGTTACTTATCCCTTGTTTGATAGAGATATTTTTGCCTCCTCAGTTAAATTTTTAATGTACAAATTTTTTTTGTCAATTTTAGTTACCTCTTCATTCACTTTTTTCCCCTGTAAGCTTCCAGGTTCATAGTGTAAATATTAATATTTAATACTCTTAGAATCCTTTTTGCCTCATAAAGCCTACCAAAACTGAACTGGGTAAAATAAGCCAAGAAATTTTGAAAAAAAAAAAATGTGACATTAAGAATTGCCACACAAGCTAGTCAATGGAAGGATACAAGTGAGTGCATTTCTTGGTTCCATAAGATCAACAATAAAAATAAATATGACATTAAAATCTTCTATCAACCTATGTCCGAAAAATGTCTACTGGAGGCTTTACATTTTGCCAAACGGAAGTAATTTTACATTGCCGCAAATCCATTTTATTCTGCAACAGAACAACCTGGATTAAAAAATCAAAAAAAGACTGATTTGACGTACCACAAGGTTCCTTTGATGGCGCTGAAATTTCTGAACTAATAGGCCTACATATTTTATATGAAATCAACAAGATCATCCATATAAAGAACCACGATCTATATAGAGATGACAGCACCAAATAGCAAAAGAACCAATGACACAATTAGAAGAATGCTTTTTAAGCTCTTTAAAAACCTCGGCTTTGAAATAGTAGTCAACATAAATAAAAAAAATAAATTGTTAACTATCTGGACATTGAATTGAACCATCTCACTGGCAATGTCTCCCCATACATAAAACTTAACACGAAGTTAAGGTATATAAATATTAAATCCAATTACCCCTGAATATAATTAGACATATCCCCAATGGAATAGTCTAGGTTATCCAAAAACTCTTCTTGTAAGACAATTTTTGAGGAAAAAAAGAAAGAATATGAGGTTTAAATTCTAGATTTGCTTTTTAGGTTCACTAAAAAGCAAATCTAGAATTTAAACCTCAGCGTATTAAAAACTATATGAAAGCCATTTCACGGAAAAGAAAAAATATTATTTGGTTTAACCCCTTTTTAACTTAGAGGGGGAATAACAGAGACCTCAAAACTAACATGCAGCAAAATAACAAAAGTTATTTATGCAACTGTAGAAATAAAATTAGATGCCCATTAAATGTATCTTGTAAAATGGAATCTATAATTTATAAAGCAGAAGTAACAATTATTAATGGTTAAATTAAGCATATATAGGCTACATGGAAGGCCCTTTCAAGCAAGGATGGTACAATCACACATCATCTTTTAAGCTGCCAAACCTTAGATAGTCCACCAAACTTGCCAAACACGTGGAATTTAAAAGAAAAAATAACGGATCTGGTCGTAAGGGGGAAAAATTTTAAAAAAGGTAAAACATAGCAATTATACCTACATTCGCAAACTATGCCAATATGAGAAGTTAGCAGTTATGACATTCCTGTATCCCAAAAAACTTTTAAACCAAAAATCCGAAATTTTAAGCCCTTGCCCTCACATAAAAAAATTTTATTAAGTGAATATGAAGATGGTTAAAAAATCTAATTTAAAACCCCACTGTTACTCTTTAGACATTCTATCCTCCCCACCATCTATATTACATATTAAGTTACATATTTGCTTTCCCTCTTTACTGTATACATCTACGATACACTTATATTCCCTTCCTTTCTTTTCTTTTCTTCAACCTTCTTTTCCTCTTCCTTTCCATTATACTCAATGTCCTGTCTTTCAATCATCATGAGCCTGTTATTTTTTTATTTTTTTAAAGATAATTATGTAGCATTCTTTGTGGGGTTTTTGAAATAAAGCATTAAAGTGGTCATTTTACAAGTATCACCTGAAGAGACCATCAGGTTGAAACCATGGTCGCATATTTTAATTGACCTCCTGGTTTTTAAAACATATATATATATATATATATATATATATATATAAGACAATTGTAGGCAAAGCAATGGTAATGATGTAAAAAGTTCACAAATTAATAATGGTGTTAACACACAAAAGGGATACAGACAATTGATCACAGCATTTTGACTTCAAAACAAGAATATGGTGGATGAAACTTAAAAGTGGTCTATCTTATTGGCTAGGAAGAAATCCCTACATGCATCTGTACACTCTGTCTTTAAACTTGAAAAGAGGGATGTTTTTGCAGTCATTCCAACTAGATTGGAGCCAAAACAGTAGTGTATTTTTCTTTTACAAAATGACAGCTAGATCCTGTAGTCTCCCTGTGGAAAATAGGTACATAGCTTCAACACACTCAGTATTACTGCAAGGGTAGCAAATAGGTTTTAAAGAGTAGAATCACTAGCCCCACACCTAACTTGTTTTGAATTCAGAATTGTCTTTCTCTTAGACTGATTGCCAACCTTGCTATTAATCCACCACTAGAGGAATGAGTGATGAATTCATCCCAAGCGTGTTTTCTGCAAAAGCAAATGCAGCAATCTTGGCTATAATGTGAATTCCCACTTTCTGCAACAATGACCACTATGCTATGTGCACATTCCAAGATGGTAAAACTCTACTAGAAAGTATAAATTATGTTTACAAAAATGCAGAATGGTGAGAGAATAGATATGAATGTCCAGAATACAATCTGACCTTAGATATAGATCAATATTTTAAGATATTTCATGCTCATAGCATTATTATTAAAATATTTTAATACATTATGTATGCATTACATTGATTAGATATTATGTTGTACATAGGAGTTAATTTGTATGAAAAGAAAAATGTTTCAATATGCAATGACAACTTCCTATTGTCATGATTTTTTTATGAGGAAAATCTTGGCATAGTTATTACATTAAAAAAAAACACACTTGACAACAAATAGGTGAAGACATGGAGTTTCATTATTTATTGTTTTTCTCTCTAGCATTCAAGGCCAGAATAATTTTAGTCTTAATGCATTTACTGGCACTACTTTTAATCCTCCATTAGCACTATAGGGTTTTTGAACACCAAATACAATGTTTTTCTTTAATATTTAGCAAGTGATAAGTCAAATTTTTATGCTGAGTCAAGTATTTTTTGATGCCTCTGTCATGTAACTATGAAAAGTTTCTGGCTTTAGTTATAATATTTATATGAATTACAAGAACATGACCTATTCAAAAAGAATGTCAGTCTCTAATAATTATGGCAGAAATGTATACAAAGATCACAGTAACTTTTTTGTTTGTTGCTTGAAAAACAGTTGATTAGGAGTCAAATTGAGCATATAATTGTTTAAAAGACCATAGTGAAAGTAAAATTAAAAGTATTTCTGTATATTTAAACATCAAATTGATGTTCTGATGAGTTGGTACTTGACTTTACTAATTTAAGCATAGTACTAGATTAGTGGCTGTAACAGAGAATTGGGTCAGCCTGAGAAATGACTCAATTGATTGTAGATGGTGAACTCATCTTAACCTTTCCTTTTTTTTAAAGAAAGTAGACTTTTCATATAATGAAATTTTAAATATTTAAATTTATCATCAGATATATTTATTTCCATCTCAGTAGTAAAAAAAGAAAAATTGAATAGTGTGGTAGAGTCTAACTTTACACATGTACTGAAGCTGTAGAAAAAATTGTGTACCTTTGGCAAGATAGTCTGGCAGAGCTCAACCCTCTCTAGGATGCTTCGAAATCCAATTTTCTTTCTTCTAGACTGTTTACTAATCAAGGTTATTGGGCTAAGCCTGTATTGCTGTTTACCCATAGATGGAGAGAGAGAATAGATGGATTCGTGCCTTTCCCAAGGGTATTTGTGCGTAAGTGAAACTAATGAACCAAACTGAATTTGAAACGGCTCTCCAATTTCTCATTCTGAACTGCTATCCATTTTCCCCAGCATGCATCTCAGCCTGGAGAGGGTTGGGCTTTGTCAGGACACACCACTGCTGTTATGACACACCACTGCTGTTATGATTGCAAGGCACACAAACTTCAGAAAACAAAAGACAAATACATACCTTTTATCAGTGGATCAATAACTCTCTTACCTAGCATAGTTGAATTTTAACCTGAAATTTTCACTTTGCTTTCTAATTGAATTGTGTTGGATTAAAGGAGGTGATTATGTTGAAAAGTTGAGTAAATTAAATAAATGTTCTCATAATGCTACAAGACTTACTGATGTAACTGTGTATATTTAGATGATAATTCTTTTAAATGATAATGAAATCATTAAAATGGACTTGAACATTCTGGAAAAAATAGAAATTGAATCATTAATGATGTCAACCAATTACATAAAATGTTTATTAATTTAATTTTAAATGCGTTTATTATTACCTATATTAGTTTTGAAGTATTTTCTCATTGTTGGACAAACATGTCTAGTACAGGAAGAGAAATAGAAAAAGGAATAACAAAATGATAGACTAAAATGAATCTTATCGGGAAACAATAATGAAGGAAAAGGAAAAGTGCTTCTGTTTTGTTAGTGATAACATAGTTAGGGTGACTGATTCATTAGCCTGTAGGAAATTCAGTTGAGTAAGTTTTTTCTATTAAAAATCTGAACATCTGAATTCCAAACAATAATAAATTAAAAATAGAGAAAACATGGGTATGCCTGTTAATAAATCATTTGTATTTACAAACATATGGACATTAATTCAAAAGAGTAAAAATAGTATTTAGTTTAGTTAAATTCTTTTGGTAGTTGGTACACAGAAAATCTATAGTTAAGAAAAGACTTTTAAATAGTTGGTCCACTGTAAAAAGCTGTAGTTGAGAAAAGATTTTTGTCATTAGCAAAGGTTATTGGAGATAAATTTGTATGAAGTCAGTGATATGTTTCTTTCAGTACACACTGTAGGGGAAAATAAAAGCTATGTAACTATATCTTCTCTTGTGTTAGAACGCACTGAAGACAGCCATATCACTGCTCTTTGAAAGTTCAAATCTGTTGGGTTTTATAAAAAAAATTTCCCTAAAATAAGCTTGAGAAAAATAGGATTTTAGTTTTCTCTGATTGGTTAAATATTTCAGATGATGATGTGAATTTCTAACCAACAGACACATTGATTTAAATGGTGTTTGTTGTATTGTAGAATTTTTTTGGCAAGTTTGTATTGTCTGTTATTGGGTAGGAAATAAAATTTAGGCATGTTTTTATATGGTATGTATGTGGGTATGTAATTTTATTGGAAATAGGGTTCATTTCCCATAAACAAAATGTGGTTTAGGTGCCTCTGTTTCGTGAGTGTAGCTGTTCACCAGTCTCAATGAAAAAGGTCCATGCCTCATACTGATGTTATCCTTTTATTCAGGAAATATCCACACACACATATGGGCAGCAACCTTTTATTTAAATATTTCATTAAATATGATAGACAAGGAAATTTACTTGTCTGTCATATTCAATGAAATATATATATATATAGCAACAAAGACTTGATATCACAAAATAAATATACTGGCTTGAAAAGACACACAGATATTTTCCTTATTTTCCTTTAGGATCCTTACAACTAATACTTTTTCATAAGGAAACTGTTTACATAAATGAGACGAAAAAAGAGACTATGTTCGCAAAATAGTAATGTGGAGGGAAATTTATGAACATGACTAAAAACAATTTACTAGTAAAATAATTCATGAACAAAAGAAGTAAATGTTTCTAGTGAGTACTAAAAGGAAAAAGTGTTACTCATAACCCTCCAACTAAACGTAAAGAGCAAATAAAATTCTCTTTTTGCTTACACAGGCTTGGTTTGTGCATTTTTAATGTAAATCACCACAAGAATCTTTTAAATGTTGAGCAAACTGGGCCTTGTATAGAATAGCGAAAAAATCATCTTTATACTTATCAGCACAGTCAGGGTTGTCTAAAAGGTGCTGACCTATTGCTGAGTCATCTACTGACTAAATTATCCTGGAAGAGTGACTATCTGATCTTATAGTAGCAAGAACGTGTCTCTGATGGGTCCATTTTACATATTCAGCATCACACTGACATTTAAACTTATACACAACAGAATTATTTTGTAAGTAGGACAGACCATCTTTGGCAAAGGAGGGGAACACTGAACAGGTCTCAAAAACAACACGCAGCCTGACAGTCTAAAAAACTGATGTGATTATTATAGACAAGCGTATGGTTGCAAGAAAAAAATACAACAACAGCAGAAATAGATTTACATGATTTATTTCAACAGGAACGTGTGGGTTTGGGACAGCTTCCTTGTGGTATAGTTCATAGGCCAGCTGAAGATCTGGGTTGATCTCTCATAGTAGTTCTCACAGGTTGGGTAGCACTCCTCCTGCTGGCTGCTGGGCCTGACCGTGACAGGTCTCTTCCCTGGCTACCTGTTGACTGCCGTTGTACTTCCATGTGACCCCTTTTATGGCGTATTTTATGGCTTAACAGGCTCGAAAAACGACACGAGTATAATTAAGAGGGAAGCATTTTTATTGGTCAAAAAATAGAAACACTTTAAAATATTATTTTATTTTTTGACCGGAACTCGTGCATTGGGAACATGCGTAAATGAAGATAATAGTCATTTTGTGATGGGGCCTTGTCCCATTCACATCCGGCTCTCGCTCTTGAGTATGTTAGTTTATTTGGCTGTAAATCAGCCAAGATATGTCTTATTTTATTTTATAACATGATACATACTTGACACCCTGTCATTGAGTATTTGACTATTTCTACCTAGCCACAGTAGTTTTAAATAAGTGGGACAGAGAGAGAGAGAGACTAAAAACTATCATTTGCTTGAAACATTTAATTTTACATTCAATAACACATTTGATGAGTTTAATTGGAAAACTGTTGTCAGTAAAAATGCAATGAATTTTCTCAAGTTCCTGGTTAAGGGTATAGGGAGAACAAATCACCAACACATGATGGATTAGAGTAGATATCAAATTAATTTTATGGGACTTGAGAAGAAAGGAATTCCAATTAATATACAGACAAGTGAATGTAGGTTTGCAATAAACACTGGTAATAAACAAACCATCTTTATGCTCAACAAGAACATCCAAAAAATGCAAAGTACAACAGTGAATTGCAAGAATGGATGAAGGGAAATGAGTTGGGTGTGAAAAGCCATAGTGTCATTGATAGAATCAAAGATAGAAAATGTGTCATCAGTGTAATGCAAATATACATAAGGCTTACAGCATTTTTCAAACAAAAGGCTCTCATAGAAACCCACAAAATTGTTAGCCAGGACCAAACTCAAAGGACTACCCATCGAGACCCCCATCAATTTGGGCATATATAATATTATCAAAACTAAACTCAATCCCCTCTGTTGCTAAATAATAAACTCCAAAAACAGAGCTTCAGGAACTAATGCAGGACCCAGGTGACCCCTATAAAGAGCATTGGCACAAATTTGCCAAGTGTTTTGAAGGGCACATTTGTGTACAACTTAAAATATCAAATGACAATAAAAGTTTGTTATCAGAACAAATTTCAGAATTTCTAATGAATTTAGAAAACTTAAAGGAGTTAGAGATACAGTAAGTGGATAACAAACCAGGAACAGATTGGAATATTTCAGCCAAACATTTAGCTATTTCATGTTGTACAAAACCTATCTTAGATAGAATTGATCAAAGAGGCACATTGTTCTTGTGTACCTTAGGTAAACCGTACAATCACAAATGTTGGGACCCAACAGGTTTGATAAGATTGTGTGCCTCCTTGGAAATTATGTTACTCTTAAAAACAGAGAGTAACCCTTTCTGTGTTTTTGCCTCTATTTTATTAGTTTTGTCACAAGTACTTTCAGGACCAAACTTTGAGGAATTATGTAAAATGATTTCCAATTTACTAATATAATTCTGGCTATTCAAGATAACCACTCCAGAGCTTTTATATGGCCTTGTGATGTAAATATCACCTCTACATTTTAAAGATTTAATGATCTGGAAGTGGGCACTCTGCCAAGCAAGAAAGTCATGATCAACAGAGTGAGTGAGTGTGTGCGTGTATATATATATATATATATATATATATACACACACATATATATATATATATATATATATATATAGTCAACACTCAGATTGTTTCACATTAAATGCAAACGTCAGGCCTGACGATTATGTTTAGCATGAAACAGTCTGTCACCTCTGAGTATTAACTTCAATGTCCACTTTTATATTTGCATATGCTCTGTGATATTTAGCACTTTATCCCATAAATATAGCATACCTTAAAATTATATTTCTTTTTTATATATATATATATATATATATATATATATATATATATGTGCAAAATGTTATTTTTAGTTGATACTCCTATTTGAATAGATGCTCTATTTATTTCTTAAACATTATATCTATTTTCATCTACCAGCTTGAATATTTGAGAAAAATGTATTGAATATTTAGGCCAGTAGACAAAAATAAATACAGTCAACAACAAAATTATTCATGCACCCATCAATTTTTAATGTTTTTATCCATTTCTCAGAATTTAATGCCTGTATGTTGTCAGATTTTTTTTATGTTAATAAAAGAAAAAAAGGGAATATAAAACTCAATTTTCAGAACAATAGGTTAAATACAACAAATTTGACAGGTGAATTAGGCAAACTAGGACAAGACAAAATTATTCGTACATATAAAAAATAGAACTTCTTGAACAGTTTTCACAATATTAATAGTCGATAACATAAACTCTCATCTTTATAACTTGCTGTAATTATTTTCTTAAGTTTTTGATGAGACTTGAACAAGTCTTTTCTGGGATTTTCTTCCATTCTTCAATGGTTACATGTTCTAATTCTTGAAGGCTTTTTGGTGGCCAATGATTTATTTGAACTTTGAATTCTTGCCATAGATTTTTAATAGGGTTCAAGTCAGGTCTCATTGAAGGCCATGGCAGAACTGTAATATTGTTTTTTATTTTTTTTGAAACCACACAGTCACTGATTTAGGCATATGTTTGGGATCATTATCTTACTGAAAATAAATTGCCAACTTAGATGAAGATTTTGTGTTGATAGTTGTAGATTTCCATCCAGAATTTTGATATAGTCTGTAGATTTCATTATTCCTCTTATTGCAATTAATTGTCCAGTCACCCTTGAGCTAAAACAATCCAAAAACGTCATCAAGCTGCCTCCAAGTTTTAATGTTGCCATTGTGTTCTTTAGTAGGAAAGCCTCACCTTTCTTGTGCTAAATCTTCTGTACATCATTATGTCCAAAAAGATCAATTTTTGTTTCATCACTCCATAGTATTTATTCCAGAAAAAAAATTTCTTTGTCCAAGAACATTTTAGAAAAACTAAACCCAGCAACAATGTGACATGGTTTGTGAAGAGGGGTTCGTCATGGTCGGTTTCCATACAACCGATTTCTATTTAAACAAACATTGTATTGTGCAAGTACTTACACTAATACCCATCATATCCAAACTCTTGACAATGTCTTTCAAAACAACTCTTGGGTTTATATTAACCTCAGCACAGAGTTTCCGTGCAGTTCTCTGTGACAATTTGGGTTTTCTTCCATGCCCAGGCAAATTCTCTGTCATGCCAAATTGTTTAAACTTCTTTATAATGGACTGTACTGTAGATTTAGGGATAGCTAACCAGTTTGAAATAATGCTGTAACTATTTCCCAATTTGTGGAAGTTAATAATTCTCTGTCTCATGTCAACACTAACCTCCTTTTTCTTCCATATCATGTTGTTAACGTAAGAATAACAATGGTGACACTCTATGCACAACGTGATGTTCTTTGCTGGAATTATCACAAATATTCTACTGAATAAAAACCCAAGAAAGTTTCACCAATAAAATAATTATGTAAATGACTGATACTTACATGAATGGACCAAATTAAATCAATATTTTCTACTGTACAAATAATTTTCTTTTCCTATTTTGCATAATTTGCCTGTCAGATTTGTTGTATTTAAACTATTGTTCTGCAAATTGAGTTTTATATTCATTTTTTTTTTTTGTGCTTATTATAAAAAGTCTGGTATCATAGGATTATTAGATTCTGAGAAATGGATAAAAATATTCAAAATTTATGGGTGTACAAATAATTTTGTCGTTCATTGTATATATACTGTTTTATAAATAAACGGAGCATCTACTCAAATACAAGTATCCACTAAAAATGTTTAAGTAATAAAAATCTGTAGAATTAATAAATAAAAAATCTATCCCCTTTCTTTATACACACACACATAAATAAATATATTTGTGTGTGTGTGTGTGTGTATACCCATCTTTCAATATTTCTGTGTCATTTATCTGATTGCTGCAACCATCTGTAAGAATCAAAGAGACTTCCATCAGTATTGAATGACATAGGCGTAATATAGTTTTGCCCAGGTTCAGTCAAAGACGAATGTCAGTCAATCCTTTGAATTCTTTGATTGTTTGTCCTTTCATGAGAAGTCAACAAAATTCATATCTGCAGATTTTTATACATTCATTGATCAGGATGTCAAAAGATTCTATGATATTGAATATGCCATGATCAATAGTCATTTTTATTGCTAGAATCAATGAGAAAAAATTTAACAGAAAAGATCATTGCCTATAAGCAGGTGTCGACCTCCAAGAGATGGGTTGACTTGAGATATTTTCCATCTCTTGTTGATGAGCTGTCTTCGAGAATAAAAAATCTTAGAGAAATAGATTGCTTGGTGCAAAGTAAGCATACATTTCAACTTTATGGGAATCTAGGTGTTCCATAGTAATGGACATGCCATCATATCTTATTATTTAATATGTAATAAGGAGTTAAATAAAAATATAAATTTGTCTTTTTTACAATATCCAAATAAACAAGAAAAATAAAAGTTTATTTTAATAAATAATGAGAAATTTAAGCAATTATTAATATTTTTTACATTCACCACCACTGGTAATAAATAGTGAAATATTTTATTCACTTTAAATCTGTAATGAAAATAGATTTCAATTATCAACTGCTCTCAGATATAAACTCATTTACTTTCTCTTAATTACATTATCTATTAACCTGAATTTAAGTTCTTATATATATATATATATATATATATATATATATATATATTTAATAGATTTATTATATAAGTTTTTTTTCACTTCACTCATGTTTATTTTGGAGTTTTGTGGGAATATGTGTCTAACCACTTGTTGGAACAGAAATAAACATGAGTGAAAAAAGACCTTTCCATATTAATTCTATTAATGCTCTATTCCAGAAAGCTTGCTTGCCTCAAATGCCTCTTTATCAGCATATCACTGTAAAACTAGAAATTTTGGCTTCAAAAGCAGTATTTTCAATTAATACTATATATATATATATATATATATATATATATATATATATGTGTGTAAACTATCTTTCATGTTACCTTTTCAAAGGCTCATTTTCCTACATCATGAAATGCTTGAAGATATTGAGTTTAGCCTAGATGTGTAACCATTTTATAAATGTTTATTCAGTAGCTTCTTTTAAAAAATTCCACAATTACTACACTCTACTTTATAACACTCCTCTGATTCTAAATGGAAGATTTGAAAGGAAGACAAAGTAATAAATAACTGTTTGCTTTTCAAGAATCAGTTTTTATTCATTTTTAAATTATTAATGTTTGCTGTTTAATTATTTTTTTATGTTAAGGTAGACTTTTTTTATCCCTTAACACATGTACTCTTACAATTGCAAAAATATTTTACAAGCTTTGAGTTTTCCTGCAATAGTTAGTTTATTTTTATTTATTTTTTTTTTTTTTTTTTACTTGTTACCAACGTTTTCCTACTTTGTTCCTTCTTGTAAATATCACAGGAAATAGTGTTCAGATTTTTATCATGATCAGGCAACTATAAATTTTTCCTTCCCAAATTACCTCCCTTGCATAATGGTTCAAGCATCTGAAATTTGGAAGTGAATTTGCATTAAATTCTGAGTAATAGCTAAATGGCGAAAACGTTTTATTTATTTTTTATTTGGTAGCTAAGATATTCAGTTTCATTTTAGAACTGGTTTGGTGAGACTCATTAATTTTTTATTTTTTATTTTTTTTTTACAAATAAAAGCACTATCCTCATTTTCGAATCTGATTATAAGATGAATTCTAGCATAACTGAAATAACATTTTGTCTCAGGAGCTAAAGCCAGTGAAAAATCAGTTTCATTAGCCAATAGCCTAAATATTCACACACACACACACACACACATATACACACGTGTGTGTGTGTGTGTGCATAAAAATTCAGATATAACTAAAAATTGTAAAAGGAAAATATGAATAAAAACAAAAGGAATACTTATCTTAGACAACACAAAAAACATAAAAGTCATTTAGTAATGAATAGAATTTTGTTTAGTTTCATATTCAGGAATTATTGAACATATACAAGAAAATTCAGATCAACAATGCAATTAGAAAATACATATTGCTATCATTTTATGACAGCATGAGGTAGTAATAAAGAACCCAAATATATATTTTCTTGTATATAAACAAGAAAAGTTAAAGAAAAACGTTAAAAAAAATGTTTGTCACTCACTTTTAATGAAAGGTATTATTGAAAAATTACTGCCTCAATACACACAGAAACATGCCTGCACACATTTGTTTTAATCATTTCATTCAAAATAGGCAATAATGCCACTAACATGTAAAGGGCTAGTGAAAGAGAAAGCATCTGATAAAATGTTGGTGAAAAGAAAAGACAATAAAAGAATCGGATTCAGGAAGACAAAACAGGGCTATTGAACTTAAATTTTTGAAAATCATAGGTGACAGGGAAGCAAGAAACCGAAAGAGTTCCACAGCAAGAAGTACAACTATAAGAATAGTTTACATCTAGAAACTTCAAAAGTAAAATGAGACCTAGTTGCCAGTCTAGTATTTCACTTATATATATATATATATATATATATATATATATATAATGTGTGTGTGTTTGCTTCAGCCAAAAAACTGATAGCTATTATGTAGTGTTGATTTCTATGTCCATATTGTTGATATCTAGACACTCTATCTTCAATATGAAATGCACTTCCCCGATAAATATACTAATGTTTTGCCAATATAATTTTATACATCTACACATACACACAAGAGGAGGCATGGTGCAATAATGGTTAGTGGCTTGGATTGAGAAATCATAAACCAGAGTTTGAATTCCAGTCAAGTTCATTACATTCATTTACATGCTAATACTCTTCAAAATACTTCCAGCTATGGGTAAAATAGCAGGACAGACTGAGTCCTATTGTCTTGGGTGGCAACCAGTCTAGAAGAACACTCGGAATTCAAACAGGATCACACTATACTAAAAAAAAAGTGTGTATACATGCAGCTAGGAACTGCTTGCAAATCCATTGAAACTCCTATTAGCACATCCTCGGATGTGGCATTAAAGGGAGACCAATGTTCCATAGGGAACGAGAGGGACTAACTCAAACACACACAGAGAGGATTGGTGAAAAGTTTTTTTGATGGAGATTTTATAAAAAGAGCAATTTCATGCTTTATAATTTGGCAATTTTATTTTTATTTATTTAAAAACCTCGCTTTTTGAAAAAAAAAAATTCTTCATCAGGTGGATTTTGTTGGCTTCTTTCACCTTTTCATTCATTTATCAGTGTTACACAAAACCTAAGTTATTGTTTTTTATCATCTGTCACTATGCAAGCTTAAATCATTAGGAAAAAATAGAAATTCATATAAAGACTTAATTAGTGAAATTTAATGATAGATGAGAATTGAAGAAAATTCTTGGAGTTGCAGAAATTATTTTTTTTTTTATTTCTTAATAATGGAAAAAAACATTTAATATTACAAGGAACTACAAATTAAACTCTAACGTTAATCTTTCATCATTCAAGGTATTATTTTGATTTTGCATTTTAAATTTTTTCCTTTCTTAGCCATTTTTTTAAAAACACCTATTTAGTAATTTGAAATCAAATTTAATTTAAAATTAAGTTTAATTTAATTCTTAGAACAGTATTAGTTACTGATTGCATTAAGTAATAAAATAATGATTATAATTAATATTTGAATGTGTTTACATATGCACCCACATATATCCGATAATGTAAATTAATATTTTCTTTGGCCTGATAACAAATAGTACCATAATACTTCCAGATTGATAGAAATGATAATGATTAGAGTAACTGTTTCCTTATATGGAAACATTCAGCATTCATTGACCAAACAGAATTACTCTTGGCTGAAACTTATAAAATATATATTCTCTCAAAACAGTTTTTCAGGAAAATATTTTTTTAAGTCAACTGTTATTGCTCTTTCTTATATCCATGGGGGCTTCCTTCCCCAGCTTTTTGGTTGACAAAGGGTGTGATGAAAAGTGTTCAATTGAAGAGTGAAATAAAAATTTAGTTTTTGAAATTGCCTCTGTTAACTTCATTGTACAAGTGCCTTACAGTCCCACAAGCTGGTATGATTGTGGATCTGTGTTTTGATAAGCGAGACCAGATTAGCCCCCCACCCCACCCCAGTTCAGTCTTAGGAGTATACAATCAAGAAGTTGACCTCATGCGTCACTAAACCTCTGCACATCACTGCTTACAAAGGTAAGCATCTTGATAATGGTATTATTTTCCCTTCTAGTTATATAATGCTATCCATTTTATTTGTTGCTCTTATTGAAAGTCTTCAAGTGATATGAGTTTTCAATATTTGGTAAAATTCTTTGTGATTCTAAGGTGCTTTTCCACAAGATCTAATCAAGAATGATCCTCTCTAAAGTCTATAGGGATCATTAATACTGTATATACTCTAGTATATTGCAAGTTTTTATGATCAGTTTTTTTTATACAAAACTTAGGAAGTCACATTATACACAGATAATTTTTTTTGAAGAGATTAAAAATAATGCATTTTCAGTAACCAGTTACACTATACACAGGCAATTTTTTCTAGAGGGGGTTAAAATTCATGCAAAAAAAAATTTGGGGTCACACTATACATCAATTCAGCTTATACACAAGTATATACAGTAATTGAAAATAATTGTTTGCATCAAATATTTTGGAACAAGTTTAGCACTATAAATGGCATCCAAATGGGAGTCTATATATGACGAGGCTATTTAAGAACATGACTTGTTAATACTTTGGTTTTGTAGCATCCTACAAAGTTGGTTAGAATTGCCCCTATTGCAGCCTATTCTGTATTAAATTTCTTTATCACCAAAACTAAATTTATTATAACTGATCCATACAGTAGTTGTCAAAAAGTTAAGTATATAAGTAGCGTAAAGGAAGTAATCAGGAATTTGATACTGAAGCTCAAAAAAAAGTACAACTGCTTCAGAAAAAAAATGTTCATTAAAAAATGGCATTGCATGATATTTTTAACCTTAAATATGAAAATTATTATTGCTTGTTTTGAAAGATTTTTGCAAGTATTAGCATATACTTCATTGCAACCAGTTCAATCTACTCGACTCAAAATATAGAACTAGTTCTGGAAATTAAGTACACAAACTCCATGGCCATTTCTCTGTTGCTTTTCAAAGAAAAATATTTCTTTGGCTGACATAAGTATCCAAATTGCTTATCTTGTCCAATTTGTTCTTTGAAATGTTTTTTTTATGTTCTTTATTACATGTTGATCCCCTCCTTCATCATAGTATTTTTGTATCTACACCCTCATTATGGATGGTTTTTTTTTTGTTTTGGGGCCATTATTTTATAATGGCTCTCTATCTCATGAAGCTTCCAAACAAGAATAAGTATGAGGCACTAAAGGGTAATAAAAAGAAGGGTGCCAAAATATGTTTACCATTTTTATTAAATGCAACAATGTAAAACAATAATGTAACATGACATAAACATGATACTTAGAGTCAATGAGGTTTACTCTCTACAAGATTACTACCTTTGTTAATTGGAGCACCAACATCCAATTCTTATTGGGTTTATTATAGTCACTTGCATGCAAATACCCTTGGGAAAAGTATGAATTTATCTCTTCTTTCCCCAGCTATGGGTTAATTAGTAAGACTTGTATCACTAAACCATTATCTCTAAAAAAAAAAAAAAATATAAAATAATCTGACAATCTAAAATTATTTTCTGGCTTATCAACTTGCAAAGGATTGATAAGCCATAGAAAATGAATCAATCAATTTCGTCTAGTTTTTATTTTTAGTACTGTTCAGTTATTGTTCATCTCGTTTTCCATGTACACACTACCCAGGCCCATGGATTGAACTCACTATTACTACATCATCAAAATCATGAAGCAACACCTCAATCCAACAGGCTATTGTCTATTAACAAATTATTTTCATTCCAGTTATGAAGAATTACTGTGTGTATCAGGTAACTGAGAAAAAATTAAAATAGAAAGGAAAAAACTTATTTTTAATTTAAATTGTTTTTAAAAATATGCTGATTTATTTTTTTTAACTGAATATAATAGAAAAAATCAGTACATTTTCAAAAATGTTTGCACACATGTTCAACTTAGAAAAACAGAATATTTATTCAATAAAACCACCTTCATCTTTGTAAATACCTATGTCGCAGCTTCAAAAGAAACTGCATGAGAAGATCAGGTAGTTTTTATCTAAGATGGTGGCTTTCAATACATCCTTGGTATTTGGGGGTCTTTGGGTGGTATCCCTCTTGAACACATGATGGTAAAAATTCTTGGCCAACCATACCCAGCTCATATCATAGTTATGCTGAATCCCCAATGGCCTCCTCTGGGCCAACCATTTGATTCAGTGATTAATCACTATATCCAGCACCTTGATGTAGACAGTATTATTGAATGTGGCCTATTACATAAAGAAGTTATATAGCATGACTTGGCTTTCACTACCTCTGACCCCAAGGCTATCACTGGCAATAAGCATCACTGTGGATTCCTCTCTGCCATACATTGCCCCACTTATTCTTTCTGTTTATTATCTTGTCTTGGTCAAAGTTCTTCTCATTGGTGAAGAAACAGAAAATGTGACATTCTTCAGGGTGCTTCAGCTTGTTCTGTCAGTGTTTTGTTCAGATCAGACATCTCTTTTGATATCACATAGCAATTGTATGTGATGTCCTCATGTCTGAAAATGGATTCTACCAACTTGAGCTGCTTGATGAAAGGCCTTCACCAATGCCATGCTTGATGATGTCCTGGACCTAGTAGATGAACTCGGCCATCCTTATAAAATCTGACTGCTTAAAATGTTTATTTCTATTAGCTATGGATAACAAGTTCCTGCCAAAGGCCAACCCAGATACACAAAATTGACTCATTCTCATTCCCTTTTTATTCCATTGGTAAGGAGGAAATTTTATTCAAACAGCTTCTTCTTCAGAATGGTTAATTTGTGAAACAGACTTTCTATGATCTTAACCTCTTCAAGTCTAGAGTCATGTTATCCTACATATCCTCATATTACACACTTACTCCCTATCTTTATGTCCTTACAACAACCTCATTCAGTAACCCTCTACCTTGAGTGTCCCTTGGGCCTTGTATTGGGTAAACAACTGTATAAACATAGCTCATTCATGACATTGACAGATGTGGTACTTTGAGGAAACATGCTATCTCAAAGTCATTCTTATTGTCAACCAATGCCAGCAGAATGACAAACTTTTTTATTCCCCATGTTAAATTGGAAGCTGTCATGTCCATGTTCTTCATACATCTTAAAGACAAATAAGAATCTTAAAACATGTTTTATGCCACATAATATTAGGTTTTGTCGTCTGCTAAAGGTGTGTTCTCAAATACCTGTTGTACTCTATATTGACTACATTATGCTTACAAATGAAAACAACTACAAGGAAAAGAACATTTAAAAAGAAATTTTAAAAAGCTAGAAATGGAAGAGATAAGCTAAAAATGGGAGGAAAAAACCAATATTAAAAATGTTCAGATTGATTTTATTTTTAAGTGAAAAATGCAAAAATTCAATAAGCATGCATGTCAAAATATTTAAGACAAAATGGTCATGCACGCAAACAACTGAAGTTGAGAAAATTTCTGTCTGCAGACATGATAAAGAGAAATTGCATGAGATGTCAATGTATAATTGCTTTTCTGTGTTAGCAGAGTAAGTTGTTACTTGAGAATTATTCCTTTAAAAATATTTGTACAATTATTTTTTATTTGCAGTGTTATATTAAGAAAGCTTTTTTGTTTGTTTTTGTAGTTTTTTTTTTCTAAAACAGTAAAAGAACATTTGAAAATGATACTAATTTACATGATTTATGTTTGAACTGATATCCTCATCTTTCTTGTTGTTATCACTATATTTCAGCTATTCTGTTCTCTGGCTTTCTTCGGGTTTCCTCTGATCTAAGTCACCTTCAGGGAATTTAGAATTGAACCCTTTATTTATTCTTTAGGGGAGAGATTACTTCTGTTCTACTGTCTGTATCTAAGGATAAACCTAAACTTAGTGGATTAAAGCATTGGTTCATGAATTTGGTAACATAGTAATTATCCTGGATAATACAAACCTGAACTTAGTGGAAGCAGAGTGAGCAATAACTGAGCAGTCTTAGAGAATAAGAGATGATATGCTTTGACATAGACAGTAGAACAAGAACAACCTACCTACTTGGATTAAAGAAAGTGTTAATTTTTAAATTCCTTGGGAGTTACCCATATCAACAAAAATCTAATGAAGGCTGGAGAATGCTATAGCCAAAACATTGTGATAATAAAAACAAAGATGAAGGCATTAGTCTGAATGTAAATAATGTTAATTCTTCAAATGCTAGAAATTCAGAGAGAATGTTGATGTGAATACATTTGGGAAATATTTACAAAAGGAAAGAAATAGTTTTCTAGTATTCCAAACTCAAACCTAGTCAGACATGGAAAATGTTTAAAATGTTTTTTATTGGAGTGTCTTTTTTACAAATACTTTCATGGTAATTGCTCCGATGAGCTGCTTTCGCTGGTTCCCAGACTTCGTGAATTCAAGGTGTCCTACAAGGTTGGCATCCTGCTCTCACCCTTTCACTGTTGAAACTGTTAAATGTAGCCAACTTTTCTACTCCAATAGTTTCATGTCTTGCACCTCTCATCTGTGGAACTCCCTTCCCTATTCCTGTTTTCCTGATAGCTATAATCTTCAACTATTCAAATGTAATGTCAATTGACATCTCCAGTTGCCTTAATCTATCCTTCTCCTCATCCTTTCCTCTATCATTCCTACCTGCTCTCACTCCAAATCCTCTATAACCCCTTGCGTGCTAGTGGCTTCCCGCTTTGCGAGGGGTGAAATGCTTAAAAAAAAAAAAATTACTAAATGTAGGTCA
Organism: Acanthosepion pharaonis; assembly: GCA_903632075.3. Lineage (NCBI taxonomy): Eukaryota > Metazoa > Mollusca > Cephalopoda > Sepiida > Sepiidae > Acanthosepion > Acanthosepion pharaonis. Next base: position 416,036 of record CAHIKZ030000359.1, on the reverse strand, counting down.
CTTTATGTCTGTTATTAAATCATAATATATAGTCCCATGCAAAAGTTTACAATGCATTACAGAAAATGTTTTTTAGGTGTTTCTAATACAGTTATATTAATTAAACTTTTACTACTCATAAAATATATATTTAGGAATTCTGTCAATCGGATTTTTATTATAGGGTTAGTGCACATTCACTGGGCTTGAAACCAGATTGAGTCTTTCAACAAGACAACGATCCTAAGCATACTGCAAAGCTTACAAAATCATGGTTAAGTTCAAATAGAATAGACATTCTAAAATGACCAAGTCAATCTCAAGATCTCAATCTGATTGAAAATTTATGGAGAGAGCTGAAACTGAGAATTCAAAAAAGGCACCCACAAAACTGGCATGAACTAAAGGAATATTGTCGTGAAGAATGAAAAAATATTATCCAAGAAACATGCAAGAAATTTGTAGGGGACTACTCTAAATGCCTACATGTAATTAGTAATAACACTTACGCTACGAAATATTAAGAGATGATTTAATAAATGCATTGTAAACTTTTGCATTATTAAATATTGTTTTTTCTTCATGGGATATTTTTATTGATTATTGTTTTAAATTGGATTGTTTGACTAAAGGCTTAAACATATATATTATTAGCAGTAAAAGTTTCATTAATCTGTGTTAGAATTACCTAAAGAAACCTTTTTTGTAATGAGTTGTAAACTTTTGCATGGCACTGTAGTTAATTTTGTTGCAGTTTTTTATTCTCTAAAGAAAATAAAAATATCATCTGCTTAAAATTATAGCTATGGAAAATTTTTAGTATTAAAATTGTTTTATCACACTGTTAGTTCTCTAAAAAGTTTTGATACCATGCACTAATGTCTAAATAGATTCAAAATTCTAGCTTAGTAGGAGTTAATTAAACCAAACAAGGTATGATACTAATTATTAAATCCAGAGGGTGGCCCTAAATGTTGACCTATAATGTGTATGTGAAGAATTAAAGAATTAATTTTTTTATTAATTCAAATGTTATTATAGTGGATACTTTATACTTGAAATAGACACCCCATTTTTTACTTTGGGTATTACATCTATCAGTCTGTGCATTCGAGAAATCTTAGTCAAGAAAAATGTGTTCCCTGGCAAGAATCAAACTGGCATTCTCCTTTGAAGGGGAAAAACCACCATTTGATCCAATGTACTTCACTGCTTAGCCACACTGGAAACAAACAGTGATTTTTTTTTTTTTTTTTTTTTTTTTTTTTTAAGTGTTTCACCCCCAAGCAGGTGAGAAGCCACTAGGATGCAAGGGGTTACATCAGATAGGAGTGATAGAGGAAAGGATGAGGAGAAGGATAGTGGATAGATCAAGACAACTGGAGATATTGATTGACATTACATATGAATAGATGGAGATTATATCTCTCAGGGAAACTGGAATAGGGAAGGGAGTTCCATAGGTGAGAGGTGCAAGACATGAAGCTATTGGAGTAGAAGAGACAGCTACATTTAGGAGCTTCAACAGTGAAAGGGTGAGAGTGGGATGCCAGCCTCATAGGGCGCTTGAACTCATGAAGTCTGGGAACCAGTGAATGCAGCTCCTCGGAGCAATTGCCATGAAAGTATTTGTAAAAAAGACAGAGAGAGGTGACGGCATATCTGTGAGAGAGTGACTGTAGACGAGATGCCAGAACAGGGCCAATTATATTGCATATCCGCCTCTGGAGCCTATGAAGAACCCCGAGGCAAACAGAAGGGACTCCAGACCATATATGGCAGCAATACTCCATGCAAGGATGAATTGTTGATTTGTAGATCTGGAGGATCGATTTTTGGAGAGAAAAATTTCCCGGCGCGGCACAGGGAGCCAACTTTCCTTGCGGTGGACAAAGCAATTGACTCAATGTATTTGTTCCATCTCAGGTCAGCAGTCAACATGAGACCAAGCAGCTGCAGAGATGTGCTCTCGAAGTTGTGGAATGCCTTTTTCTTTACTAAGATTTCAGAAATAAGCAGGCTGATAAACATAATACACACTGTTTAATAAGTAATAAATGAGACATCTATTTCAAATATGAAATATCCAATATTTTAACGTTTGAACTAATATATATATATATATATATATATATATATATATATATATATATATCATAGGTGTATTTCATTTCAGTAAGTATTCATAAATATTTTATATTCATATGCATGTCATACATGTATTTAGTCAACCATTTATGTATTTGGCTTTTGTGTCCTGTCAGTAAGAATGTATTTTCCCATATATATATATATATATATATGAGAGAGATAAACTGAGGAGTGAGTAGTTGAATGTATGGTTTTTAAAATCTGAAACTATACATATTTTTTTTTTTTTTTTTCTGCATGCTTGAATGTTTTAATGTCTAAGTGTGTGTGTGTGTCTATATATATATATATATATATATATATATATATATATATATATATAATGTGTGCATGAGTAAATAATTATTGTATTTTGTTTGTTTGTAAAGTGTCATTTTTTTTATGTCTAAGTAGCAATTTTAAGTGAAGTAACATTCCAAAAATGATTAATTTTGAATGAAAAGCACCATTTTTTTTTTACCCTTCGAAAAAATTCAGTTTGTCAACAGTGGGAAGACAGAGAAATTAATTAAAAAAAAAAAAGACTATATTGCATCAGTACAGATCAATAAATAGTTTGAGAGAAATGTATTATGGATGAAGCTGATCAGTTTGGGACTGGGTTTTTTAGATAGCAATAACCCACTCATGCTGATAACATTAAGCAAAGGATAAAACAATTGGATTAATTTATGTTCATTATTATAAACAGATTGATACTAGAAAAAAATTAATCCAAAATTTATTTATTTGAAATTATAATTTTTAATTCATTTTAACCCTTTAATGGCAGATACACCCAAATATGCCCACAAGTTTCACATGATTAGTCTGGAGAGTACTTGAATTCACTAGCAATCTGGTAACACAGTATTTTAATAAACTGCTTTAACACCCATCTCATGATCAAATAGAGCAGCTAGAAATCTATAATTATTTGGAAATCTATAACTGTTACAAAGTTGTAGATTTCCAAAGCCATATCTCATAATCAGTAATACTGAGGAAGCTAAAGTTGGTCTCATTTGAAAGAGAAAATAATACTCTCACATGAAATCAAATTGTAAGACTTGATTTTCAAGGGCTTTTGAGATATATCAGTTTAATTTCACTAACATCACATATTCAAATTTTTCAACAGCTGGATCAGAATTTCAAGGATTTAAAGAGATATCACTTAAGGATTGATAAGTTTAAATGTTTGGGACTGATTAACTAATTTTGATAATATAACACTATTTGATAACATTAACCATGATTATCATATATATCATCTATGTAGCTATGGGTTAAATGTCAGGGTGGGCTGGGCTAGCAACTATTTTAAGAGAAGGAAAACTGAATTCAAGACCAACCTGAAGGATAGGCTCTGTCAGGCTAATCTTGCTCTACACAGACTATTGCTTCTATGGCTGTAGTAAATCATGCTCTTATCCTCCTAATGGGTTATGGGACTCATGACATATGTTAACTTTAAGTAAAGTGTTTAGAAATTGTTTATACACACACACATATATTATTATAGATTTGGGCAGCAACCTTTTATTTAAACATTTAGTTAAATATGACAGACAAGGAAATTTTTTTTTCTGTTATATTCAATGAAACACACACACATTATTTATATATATATATATATATATATATATATATATATATATATATATATATATATATATATATATAAAAACACCTTAAAAACACCTTATATTGTTATATTCATCTCTTCAGACTGAAAGTTTTTAAGAAATAGAAACAATCCATTCAGACAGATATACCAGGATAAAAAGGAGAAAGGGAAGATTCCATTTATTAAAAACTTTGTCTGAAGAAAGGAATATACAAATATTCATGAAATAATTATAACCAATATGGATTTTTAAGGTATTTTCTTAATTTAACATTATATATTGCTCTGTAACTTACATTGAGCTCTCAATGGATTAATGTCCTCTTTGGAAACATTCATACCAATTACAAACTGATATAGATATATATATATATATATATATATATGTGTGTGTGTGTATGGATTTTGTCACTTAAATGTTATTTTTAGTGGATACCCATATTCCTGTAGACATTGCATTTATTTATTTTCATTTACCAGCCTGTGTATTTGAGAAATTTTATTAAAGAAAAGGATTCAAACCTGCATCTCCCAAGCAGGAGGACTCTTCATTAGATCTGACATGTTTTAGATTATTTTGGCCACAAAAGATTTCACCAATCGAGTAAAGCCAAATAGGGCTTTTCAGTGTAAATTTCTTCAAAGATTCTTGAGATATGAATATCTACTCAGTTTCATATCCTAATATAAACTGTTGTAAAATCTGTGGGATTAATAAATAAAAATCCATCACTTCTATAGAACACTGCTTTGTTTAATAAATGGAGCATCTACTCAAATATGGGTTTCCACTAAAAGTAATGGTTAAGTAATAAAATCTGTCAGATTAATAAATAAAAATCCATTACTTCTTTAGATATATATAGGTGCTTGAATTCAACAGCTTGAAACTGTTAGTAATTGGGGCAAGAATCTTGAATACTTTCACATGAAAGTAAAAAAAAAAATTGAAAAAAACAGGAAGGAATAAACAAAGAAAATTAAGCTAAGACACATCAGCTATTTTTTAGATTAATAATCTTTGAAAAAGTTGAAATATTATGATAGATGAATATCTAGCAAATTAAAGAATGAACAAAGATCTTTTGTTGTCTTTTCTTCTTTTACCTAACCATTTTATCAAATGATTACAAATGGCTTCAAGCAAATGAATCCTCAAGATCTGAAAGAAGACAACCCTTTATCATACCTTATAGCAGGGGTGGCCAAACTTGCTTGATGTAAGAGCAACATACAATAAAGTTCAGTTGTTTGAGAGCCACAAGACATGAACAAAATTTACACATACGTTTTTCTTACATACACATTTTGTTAGAAATTTTTTATATGAATATTAAGAAATGCATATATGGAATAATAATTATTCATGCATGCAATTTTTTAAACTGTTTATTTGCATTGGTTTCAGTAATTACCAAATACCACACACACACACACATATATATATTATATCACAGACATAGTTCTGGTGTTAATAAAACAATGCTCGATGTAATATAACAGAGTTATTAAGTATATATTAATAAATATACATATTATCCCTCACCAGTAGCACAACTCATAGTTTTATGCATGGCACAATCATCAGGAGCTGAGTATGGACAGACTGTTACACAATTTGACTTATAATATATTATTAAAATGTTGGCCTAGTTATTATGCTGTGATTACAGTTTTGGTTCCATGGAAAATTCATTTTTATCATCATCAAATGACTTTAAGTAATTTAAAATACAAAAACAGTACTCCTCTCTCCAAATATTTCTGTTAATTACAGAATGATGGCATTTCACACCATCAATCAATTGGGAAATTATATCTAGAGCTAGAGCCTATAACAGTAAAGGAAATAAATGGAACTTATGTCATGTTGTAAAATTGATAATCTTAAAACACTTAAATAACCCTAACTTTTCAAACAAGAGAAATGAATTGATGGTTACATGTAGGCCTAAAAATAAATATCAGCTGAAATATGTTTATCCAGATTAAATTTTAATGTAAATTATGGTTTATTGTTAATGTAAATCGCCATTTATTTTTTATATAAATATATAAATTCATGTTTTTTTTTGTTTTTAAACAAGAACAAACAATCTTCCTTTTAATTAAAAAATGAATAATTTTAAAAATATTTTTAATTTTTTTTTCTTTGTTTACTTATATATAATTCCTGCTTATTTTAATCACCAAATATAATTTTTGAATTAAAACTGTAATCCCAGCATAATATATAACTACGCCATCATTGTGATAACCAGATATATTATAATTTAAATTGTGTAATAGTCAGTCCATACTCAGCACAGATCATGTCATGTATGAAACTCCGAGTCATGCTAGCAGTGATAGATAATATGTATATTTATTATATATATATACCAAATGTCTTCAAAATCTTGACTGATGATTGTTTTAACTATATTGAGTAGTACAGTAATGAAGTACAGGAACTTCTAAGAAAAATGTGCAAATTTGCATTTCAGTAACATAAAACTATATATATGTAAATTATGTGAGTATGGTCCCTTAATCCCCTTAGCCATGACCTCAGTCTTCTGACATTCCTCTGTAACCCTTGCTGACTGGAAATTTCTTTAATCCCTCTGCCTCTCACCATTTCTTCCTTCAACACTAAAGAACAAGGCCTCACTCAGATCTAGCATTAAAATTGGGATTTATATTCTTAAATATTTTTACTAACCATGAACATTAAACTTATGTTTTAATCAAATGGGATCTCAACTCAAACCCAAGAAATAATTATAAAGCTTGAATTTTTTCTTATTTATCTATTATATTAACTATAATGAAAAAATTATTTCTACAAGCTGCATATTAAAGGTCAAAGAGTCACATTTGGGTCGCAAGCCACAGTTTGGCCACCACTGTTTTACAGACTGGTACTGCAGAATCACAAAGAAAGAACTTTACCAAATAACCAAAACTACATCACATAAGATTCCAATGACTGGCAATGTGACAGAGTACTAAGAAAGACACTAATGACTAAAAATGTCTCCAAGTAAAAGGGTCTTAAAGAGGGCTGGCCTTCAATGGATCTCACAGACTGGCACTACAAAATCACAAAGAATTTTATTAAATAACAAAACCATATCATTTGAAGACTTCCAACAGCTGCAACAACTAAAATAGCACACATAGCTAGAATGAAAAGAAATGATGGTATCAAGATTTTGTCTTTCCACACTATTGTAAACAAAAAGTTAAGGAAACTCTTGTCAATACTAGAAGCAGTTGATTTGAGAAGTCTGTTTTTCTGAAAAACTATTTTAAGAGAAACATTTAATAAATTACAACTGACACCAATGCTATCTGTCTAGTCAATTAATGTCAAACATTTACTGTACGGAAATGGCTAATCATACCATTATTATATCCATATTGATGCTTGAATCCAATAGTTTCAAATTGTCAGTCATATGAAGAAGAATCCTGAGAACTTTTACATGAAAGTCAGAGAAAATTCAAGAAAATTAAACTGACAACCATCAGCTATTTTTAAGATTAATAATCTTTGAAAAAGTTCAAATATTATGATAGACTGATGTCTAGTGAATTAGAGAATGAAGAAAAATTTTTTAATTTTTTTTTTTTTTTTTTTTTTTTTTTTTTTACTTTTACACTATAAATTATTCTAAATTTAAGATGATGGGCTTTCATTTCTATCAATTTGTTTTTCTTGCCTTATGTGGCATTTCACAGATGTTTTACTTGGGTAACTTCCCTTTGTAAGAACTCTTCTCAAATCCACAGTCACTGTTCTTCCTTTGTTGGTAAATTTGTGATTGAATAATAATATAAATTAAAAGGCTTTTCATTCCAGTTCGATAAAACTGTTCTTTGTTGATGATATTCTGCCTTGCAGGCTTCTTTTTTCTTTTTTTCTGTTTTTTTTGCACTTAATCTTTCCATTTTCTTTTTCTATTCTTAGCTCTTTCATTTAGAAATACTTTGGGAAGATGGGTGGAGATATACTCAGCCAATCAATTTCAAGCTATAAGTTTCTTTTTTGGCAAGGCCAGTAGTAACAAGATTTTACTGTTTAAAAAGCTGTGTCTAATTTTGTTCACCATTCACATACTACTTGACGGTAATACAGTTTTGAGTTAAATTTGAGTCAGAAACACTTGGGGAAAGATTATAAGTAACATTTATTTTTTTTTCAAATTCATGATGGATAACTGAAGATCAGAACAAGTCTTTTTCTTATTCATTTAATTTTGCAAGTATTTAATGCTATTCACCACACAAATCTGGTTGATAAAAGATTTTTAATTGTAACAATAAGTGTCTCATTGTGCAGTTGGACTGCTATGAAATACAGTAAAATGGAAACAGATTTATTTTTACCTTTTTAGTAAGATTTTCTATTTTGGTAACAGTCTGATGCATAAACCATAAATGAGTGAAAATTTGAAATACGTTCTCTTAAGTTTAATTTCTGGTCAAGGATTATTATTGTTTTGTTTCCCATGGTACTAGAACTTGAATACAGGATACTTATATTATTGACTATAAAATTATGGAAATTATAATTTATTATTGATATAGAAAATGAAAAATGCTTTTAATGGTCTGAAAAATTAATATAACCTCATGACAAAATGATTCTACAGATAACAAGGTTTTTGGGCTGCATTATCATTTAAACATTGTCCATCACTGCTTAGATTGGTTTTTAAAATAAAAAAAAAAAAATAGAACTTGCATGTGCATAAAATCCATTTTCATGCCACTGCCAATGGTCTGCATTTGATTTCTTTCAATGCATGATTTTTACAAGACATTTTCAAGATGCTAATTTAATTGGATTCTACAATTACAAAAAGAAATCTTAAAATAATTCTGCAATAATAATTACCTGCTTTTTGGGTTTTTTTTCATCTTTTTTTTCTGTTTCAGATAAAGGCATTTTTTTTGTTTGTTTGTTGTTTTGTTTCTTTAATTTTGTTGATAGAAATTCTTTATCTCTGCTCGAATGAAAAGGTTCTGGATTAAATTCTTACCTACAAAAAACAGAACAAAACAAAAAAAAAACAATCACAGTTTGACCAAAAGAATAAAAAGTTATATGTATTTGGTGTAGATTGATCAGCAATGTTGCCTTTTAGTTTAGAGAAAGAAAACCATTTAAATTTTGAACATTAATTATTTATTGACAGAAATAGTTGGAAAAAAATGTTCTTTTTATAGCAACAGTTCTTGTCAAATCATAAGCACATGCACAAGTGTGTGTGTGTGTATGTATATATATATATATATATATATATATATAGGCAGCAACCTATCATTTAAATATCTTTCATTAGATGTGATGGACAAGGAAAATTTTACTAATTTTTTATTTAGTTTTTCTAGTGTTCTTACATTATTCTGTTTAGTAGGAGTGAGGGAGTTGGAAAATTGTTCATATTATCTATTGTCCAAAGCACTTTTGACCACTTCCTTCCTTTAAAAGGGCTAAGGAAATGGACATAATCACTTGGGACAATGTACAATATGGGCAGTTTTTGTACTCATCACTCCCACCAGACAGAAAAATGTAAGAACATTGGAAAAACTAAATAAATTAATAAAATTTCCCTTGTCTGACATATTTAACAAACAATACATAATATGAATAAAATCAAAAGGAAAACTTAGCTGGTGCATTTCATCCTCTGAGGGACTTTATCAAGGCAAATGCCTTTACTGGGATAAAGTCCTTCAGAGAACAAAGCACGTCGGCTAAGATAAGTTTTCCTTTTCTTTATATTCATATTGTCATTTTACAGATATACTTTATCTCAAATTTTTACACACACACACCCACCATGAGCGTGTATACATTTTTTACTTGCATGTATTCATGCATGAAAACACATATGTATATGCATTTACAGATATAAATACGAAATAGATTAAACAGATATTCACACATACACACGCGAAAATATATATATATATATATACACACATACATGGACAGAGACATATATATAAAGTACATTTAGAAAGCAAAAGTTCTTTTAACTAAGTTTTGTTAAACACTAACAGCAAGGTCTGTCTGTAATTTGGAAGGTTTTACAATGTTTTGGTCAACCTTTTTTTTAAAAACACAATCATTGTTATATATCAAATGTTTCATAAATATATATATATATATATATATATATATATATATATATATATATATAAATAAAATGTTTAGTATGTAATAGATGATGTTTTAGGTGTATTAATCATTATTATAACTCTTCAGTGTACAGTCTGCTTGTTTTTACTTTTGTTTTCGTAATATTTCAGTCACGTCTTCTCACATTATCCTCAAATGATTTTCCTGTCCCAAGTTGTTTAAAAGAATTATATCAGAATTCAGTTGCATTCTCTCAATCAACTGAGCTCACACAAGAGAATACATTGACCAAAATATTACTCAAGCAAAGCATTAAAATATTTTCACAATTACCCTGGAAATTTTCATTCACAGTCCTTTTTTTTGCCTTTTATTTCTTTCCTTTTTTTTTCTTTTGTCTGTTGATTGTTTCATTTACTCATTTTAAATTTGTTTTTCATTTGTTTTAAATAAAGGGAACTTTTACGATTGTTATATTTAATTTTTATTTTTTTATTTTTCAAATTTATTTTCAATTTCTTTGCATCAACAAGATGACAAAATGTTTAGTTTTACAGGTTGGACATTTTTATTCAAATTAACCCATGTAAAAATCAGTTTTTTTTTTTTGCAGTTGGAGAGGGGGTGCTTTTTTTTTTCCAAAATGTAATTTCTGGAAGTAATATAAACACTTGATAATCATTATCTCACCAAGAGAGTGAAGAACTCCCTATGAGAATAAAAATCCCCAGTTGTCAAGCTTAGTAAATATAGAGTTGCCTTAATGTCCAGATTTTTATTAGATGTTTGTCCATTTAAGTATTGTGATCCTGGTATTACAAAAACATACCAAATTATAATAGCTGCTTTAAGATTAGTGTCATGGTGTATGATGGGTGGAGACAGGATGTCTTTGGAAATGCCCATTTTTATTTTTTATTTTAATGTTCAGATATGGCAATTTTAATTACCCATTATTATAAACAATATATAAATCTGAAATTAGTACACTAATAAATTTAGTGTACCGGTTAGTGGAAATTCAATGAAATTCTCAAGTCAAATGTTATTGCTTTTCTTTATGATATTCACAAAGCTCAAGGATTACTCATGGTAGCCGGTTACTGAAGGCAAATGGTTAACCTTACACTACCAGTGCAACCACCAGGGCCTCTCCCACAGGGATAACTCTAGCAGGGACATTCTCAGAAAAGGTTATGATTGTAGTTCTCAGGAAAGCATCCTTCTAGGATTCTGTTATACAAAGCAACAGGTCTTGGGAAGAAGCTGTCTGAGTGAAACTTATTCCTTACTAATGGAATATGAAGGGAATGAGGGTGATTCACCTCTATGTACATGACATGGTGGGTCTTAGCTGAGAGGGTTAGAGTTGGGAGAACCAAGGAATTTAACTCCCCTGAACATTTTACTTGAAAATAGTGATAGAGTAGTGAGAGGCTTGCAATATAATGTTTGTGGGAACATGGATTGTAACGTGGGAAACAATTCATCATCCACAATGCTGTATAGATGCTTTTGGACTCTATCAAGACTGGAAAGAAGACTGGGCAGCTTCAGCCCAGATATAATACCAGTACTCCATTTTCAGCTTGATCTGACTCTTGTAGAGGATAGTAGAAGACATCTGGTACTTACCAAATTGGTACAGAGAACCAACCTTTTTTTCAGCATCTTTACCAATAGATCATAATGTCAAGTTCAGCTTGAGGTCTGGGGTGAGCTTTAATACCCTACTTGAGTGAAGACGCATTCATCTCTTATATTGATGGGGAATTCCTTGCTAAACTTTTTGAGGTTAAGTCTTGCACTGTTTTTTTATATTTGAGGAACAAGTATTCAATGTCAAATTTTACTTGAAGGTTCAATAAAATTGTTCTTGGTGCCCAATGAGATTAAATAACATATCTTTTGCCATACATGCTTCTAAAGCATTCATTTTCTCCTATTTTATCCAATTACCAATTTCCAAGATATCTGTATTTTGAATCAAGAATGTCCAACCTGCATTACTCTGACTTTCAACTGATATTCTGGATAAATCTTTAGTTTTTATAATATTTCATATATTTCATAATTTCATTTTTCTCCATATATAGGTGCAACTGCAAGCAGTTCAAGAAGCGAGTCAGAATGCTCAAGCCTCATCTCAGACGTCGATTGGGAAGAGATGTCTATGAGCAAATACCGCAATGAACTGACCAGTCCAGATGAAGTAAGTATTGCCAGTAGTGCAGAAGAAGAGGAAGAAGAGGGTACGGGCACTAAGGTGGTTCGACGCAAACACCGGCCCAAATCCCTCAACATTAATCGTTCACTCAGTATCACATCATCAGAAGATGAAGGTGATGAAAAACTGAGCAGACTTGACTCAGAAATGAGCAACAAAGAGTCACGGAAGCCCACCGAGAAGGCCAGCAGCAGTACAAAGATCGGTGCCAAAGTCGACCCGGATGACACAATGAAACCCTCGGGTAGTCGGGACGGTTCATGTCAGCACACAGATACAGACCCATCCCTTCAGCAGCAACAACCACCAATACAACAACATCAGCAACAGCAGCAGCAGCAGCATATGGATTACCTGAGTGATGGTAAGCCGGTTCGGAGTCCAAGTCCACCGAGAAGTCCAAGCTGGAGAGAAGGCCTTGAAAGTCCACCATTTTCGCCCCGTAGGAGGGATTCATATCCGGGAAAGAAGCGCGGACATATATCCCCTGTGTCTCCGAAAGATAAGAAATTCCAGTTCTCATATGTGGATACATCTCCGACGGTACACCACCATCATTCAGCAGAAGATATCTATGAGAGCAACCACCAGGGCCTCTCCTACCGGGAAGATGAACTTTCCCCTCCCAGATCCCCCTTGACACCTGATGAGCTAAAAAAAGCCTTTGTGGCAGCCTGTGGCCAGGCTACTCACAGGGATAACTCTAGCAGGGACATTCTTAGAAAATCATCTTCATCAACGTCAGCCTCACCCCCACTGCACCAACGTGAAAATGCTAAGAAGGACAAAGGCAAGTTGGACCTTGGAATGGACACTGAGGTCATTGACTTGGCCACATATGCTGCTACCATTGCGAGTAATACTGCATGCCTGACCTCTCTCAGTGTGTCTCCCACTAATATCCCCACATCAAACATAGAAGGTTCAGAGCTTATATCCCCTGAGTCAATTACTAGTACAGACAGCGCGTCTCCCATTTCACCAAACTACTATGACAGCTCCCAGTCTGAGGAAGTGGAAGATGTCGAACTCGCTGATCCAGCAACAAAATCAATTGACTATCAAGGTACAAAGAGGCAGAAGCAGAGGCCACCGTCCTCTGACTGGTCTCCCGTGATCGACTTGTCTCCTATACTTGACGTTTCTCCCTCGGTCGAAGAAGCCGAACAGCAAGAGATGCTGGCCCAGCAACAAGAGGTTCTCCGTAAGAGGGAATCTGAACTCATTTCCGAATCTGAAGAGGAAGATGAAGAAGGAAGTTCCAGTCCAGAAAAGAAAGACATGGATAAATATGTAATCCCTTCTTTGAGACGCTACATGAACTTTGAAGATATCAGTAAAATCTGTGAAGGAAAGATTCCGGATGAGAAAAAGCTTGAAAGAATAAGTGATATGTTGAGTGATTTTCAGAAGATCAACAGAGACATGGAAATCTTAACATACCCCGTACTGAGATCGAACGGCGATAAGGAACACATCGTTACAACCACCCCGCCAACCATAGCAACGCGTTCGACGACAAGTGATGTTGTTACAACCTTACCCATCGCTCGACCTCCTTCGGCCACTTATACAATGGCACCCATCTCAACTGTTGTAACGACATCGCCGGCTAGCACTACTACTATCTCTATTACAGATGAAGAAGAGGCAGACAGAGTCCTTCATCCTTTACCTGCACGGGGTATGCGCCCCACAATATCCACATCATCCTTATCAGAACTCCTAGATTCAGGAGGTGAAGATTCTGAATTAATGACCGTATGGAATTTGGCACAAGCCAATGTTATATCCAAGCCGACGCCATCTCTCCAGACTTCAACGTCTGTTGTTACTGCCACATCCCTGGCTATTTCTGCTACTGTAGTTACCAGTGCAGCTACTACATGTACTGTTTCTCAAACTGATCGACCAGATGGTCCTCCACCCCCTGCTAAAGGTCATAAACCGGCAATAGCACCAAAGCCTACCCCTCCTGCAAAACCCCAACCACCAGTTCCAGCAAAACCAACTGATGCTGGTGGTGCTGCCAAAACAACAGATGCAAAACCTGAACCCCCACCTCGTGTGCGCCGAAAATTGCCGGAACCAACCCCAGAGATCATGGCTACCCAAAAACCCCCCAAACCCCCAAAACCTGCTCGCACCCCTTCAACATGTTCTCTACTAACCCCAACCACAAAAACTGCACCTGTTAATGTTGTCCCTGGACAACCCACTCGCCCACTGCCTCCACCGCCACCTCCAAGTAAATCGGTCAAGATGCTGACCGAAGCTTTTGAAGTGAAAACTGAAGCTAAACCTCCACCAGAAATTAAACCAAAGCCTCCAGTTCCAGAGAAAAAACCTCCAAAGCCAAGTGTTGAGCCCAAACCAGGGAAAACACTTGCCCCCAAACCAGAGCCAGATAAAAGAAGGTCAAAGGAAATAAAAACAAAAGTGAAACCTTCAGCAAAAGAAGGTGAGCAACCGGCCCCCAAGGTCTTAGACTCACCTGTAACCCCCCCTGAACCAGCAGTTTCTAATCTGAAAAGGGAATACTCAGATAGCACCTCAGTGTCTCCATCATCTTCACCTGATCATGAACTTTACACCTATCCGTCACCTGGAACTCCACCAGAATCAGATGTTTCCCCACCAAAAGCACACTCTCCACCTTCTCCAAGGGGAGAATCAGCAAGAAGTGGGAAGGTATCTTCACGTTCCCAAAGTGATATGAAAAAGTCAAGAGGTACTCCCTACTCTAAGTCAAGTGCGGTAAGTCTATATTACTTCAAATTTTAATGAGAAGAGTGAATGTTACAGAATATAAAAGCAAAACAAAAAAAGAACAAAAGATGACCGATACATATACCAGAAACCTGACATGTCGTTAGCTGAATTTTTTTTGAAAATTTACACTAGATAACAAGTGATCTATTGCTTGGCAAATAGTAACACATTAAAGAGACTATTGGCCATTTTATATGTCAGTGATCAGTAAAGATGGATAAAATTGAAATTTCTGGAGGGTAATGTAGGAGCAACTGGATTTTGAATGAAGAAACTGAATCTCAAATGTTCAACTGTATAACCAATCCAAAAGTACTTTATTTTTTGAAAGAAAAAAGAAAGTTAACTATATTAAATCAAGTGAATTTTTTAAAATTCTTTTTATCATCTTTTCATAGATGCTGTTTTGTGTGATTTGCTTGCCTTGCTAACTGTTCAATGGAGAAGTGTGCGCCTCTATAAAAAAAAAATCGTAATAATGCAATTTTGAGCTATAAGTTTCTGATTACTATATTCAAAACTATATAATTTATATTTGGGTAATAGAATAATAAAGTACCAAAAATTCTATATAATGCATTTCATCATGTGGGGGGGGGATTTTATTTCAATTCTTTTGAAAGATGAAATACTTTACATGGAACTTTTTAAAGTTTTGTTATACGATAACCAGATATTACTCTGATATATACAAATTTATGTATCATATTCTTTCTAAAGAAATAATTGATTTTTTATTTATTAATCTGACAAATTTTTATCAATTTAAATTTTTTTTAGTGTATACCCATGTTTGATTAGACACTCTGTTTATTTTAAACAGTATATTTTTGTCTATCGACCTAAATATTTGAGAAATCTTATTAAAGAAACAGTGGTGTAATGGATAGCAGCTCAGATTTAGGAATCGGAGAGCCAAGTTCAAATTCCAATCAAATCCATTACATTCATTTACATGCTAATACCCTTGGGAAAGGTATGTATCCTCTTCTTCTCCCACCAGCTATGAGTAAATAGCAGGACACATTGGGTTCTGTAACCTGGGATGACAACTAGTCTGCTGCAGAAAAAAATGGCAACTTACTGCAGAAAAAAATTTGCCTAGTCAGTCATGTATCAAAAGATACATGATCACCTAAGCATGTAATACACATGGCACATAACTGATTATTAAAGAAAAATATAATAGCTCTGGCAGGATTCAAACCTGCATCCCTTTCTGCAGGAGAAATTATTGTTGCATTAGTCATTAAATACCATATTCTCCCATAAATTAGTCTACTTCAGGTAATTTTATATAACTATATGATTATAGATAGAAAGTTTCAGGGTAATGGCATCCCTGGAAATGGGGTAATGCTAAAAAGGCATTTGTTAACTGTTGATCTATGTGATGAATAGCCACCTCTGAATTGGCAAAGAATGAGATTATATTGAAAAATATTTGTTTTGCAAAATAAGTATTAGCTTGTTCAGAAAATAATGTCTGATTTTAGAAAAAAAAACATTTTCTTCTTATATAGTTTTATAATAGTTGCACAAAAATATATTACCCATTCATTAAAGTGTCCTCTTTGTTAATTTTATATGAATCTCTTTTAGAATATAGCTGAAAACATTAGATATCCCTCATCTTGAACATGAAAAAATGGGAGATTTATTTACTTATTTATACGAGTTCAAACTTGATCATAAGGCTTCTCAAACTGCTGCCAACATTAAAAGACCATAGAGTGAAGGATCCCTTCATGATCAGACACTGGTTTCTGAAGTTCCGCAGTGGGATACAAGTCTTGAAGATCAAGGTAGCAGAGGGCATCCATCTACAGTTGACAATCAATATCTAAAAACACTATCTGAACTAAATCCATATTAAAATATCACAGAAGTTTCAGATAATGCATCTCAGCATTGCAACAATATTGGGACATCTGAAGGAAATTAACAAAGTGAAGACACTTGATAATTAGGTTAGGTTTCACATAAACTCAGTGAAAGTCAAAGGAATTGACATTTTGCAGCATATTAAATGCTGCATCTGCAAAATTCAGTGGATCCATTTCTTGACTGAATATTGGCTTGTGATGAGAAATAGATCCTTTATGATAAAATTATCAGATGAATGGCTTCATCATGACAAAACAACCAAACACTTGCAAAAACTGAAATTGCACCAACAAAAGATTATAGTGACTGTCTGGTGGTCCACCATTGGCATTATCCATTACAGCTTTCTGAAATTTAACCAAAGCATCACTGCTGAAGTTTACTGCCAGCAACTGGATGAAATGCACATTCAGTTAAGCAAAATGTGACCAACACTTTTTAATTGATGTTCAATTTTGCTTCATGACAATGCTCGACTGCATGTTACCAAGATGACACTACAGAAGCACACTGACCTGGGATATGAGACTTTACCACATCCACCATATTCTCCTGATCGATTTCTCACAGACTATCACTTTTTCAAGAATCTTGACAATTTTTTTAAGTCAAAAGAAATTCTCTTACAAAGATGCAGAAACTGCATTCAAAGATTTCTTGGTGTCCAAACATTTTACAGTTTTATCATAAAGGCATAACATTGTAACTCCATGGCAGAAATGTATAGATGTTCTGGCTTCCTATTTTGAACAGCATAATATATTTTTGTTATAATAGAGGGCTTGAAAGCCACAAATGTAGAGTGTTACTGAAATTAGAGTAGGAGGAAGTAAAGTATGAGGATAAGGAGAATCTATAATGACTGACCCTTGACTTAAAAGGTTAAAAAGAATATAGTGATCAGAGGAACAACTATGCTGGTGCCTGTTCTACAAAGTGGCAGTTTTGGAGGAAAAGCTGAATGGAAATTTCTTCTAACCTTGGCAGGAAATGAGGTTGTTTCTACTCCATGGAAAGTAGCATGTTGTGTGCTCACAATAAAGAGTTGAACTGATAAAACTACAGAATGGACATCATCTAAACATTTGCTATGGAAATAGTGATAGAGTATTGATAAGCTTGCAACAATGTATCTGTGGAAGAGAGATTGCACTGGAGAATATCTTCCCAAGACAGCATAAACAGTTTTAAACTCTGTCAAGCTGGAGAGTGAGAATTAAGCAGCTCTATTCCAGATGTGACAGCAATACTCTATTTTTGGTCTAATCTGATTCATGTGGCAAAAGGAGTCAAATACATCCTGGAGTGATAAAATAAGCCAATCATTTTACTCATATCTTTAGTAATGGATTAATGGATTTTTATATATATATATATATATATATATATATATATATACACACACACACACAAATGTGTATGTGTGTGTATATGTATTCAAAGACTGAATAGTGCTTTTAATCATAGACCTTTTCCCATCCTCAAAATATACATCTCTGTTCAGTTTCATAGCCTAACGTAAACAAATCTATTTTTTTAGAAATGGATTTTTCCTTTATTAATCTGGCATATTTTAATTTATTCCTAAAACATTAATTGATACCCATATTTGCGTAGATGTTCTGTCCATTTATTGAACAGTATTTTTTTTTCATCTAATAGCCTGAATATTTAAATAAATTTATTAATGAATATATATAGATATAATTTCCTCTTGTATTTGTTCCTTATTCTATCATTATTGGATTCTACATACATTCACACTCTACAGTTCAAAAGTTTGAAGCCACCCGCAGAATTAGCATGGAATGAACCTGACAGATGAGTGAAAAAAAATGAAAAAAAGAAAAGATCTCTTAGAGTCATTAAAAAAGGATGGAATCAATTATCAAACTTATACTTTGAGAAACTTTTGCAATGAATGCCAAAAATTTGTGCTGCAGTAATCAGGGCTAAAGGTGGATATTTTAATGAGAGCAAAATTTAATCATAAAATGCTTTTTTTTTCTTTTTGTCATAATAAAATTTCTAATAAAAAATCATGTCTAACTTTTTTAACCATGTATAATAATTTTGTCTTATTTAAAGTACAAAACAACTACTTTTGGTTAAATTTAAAAAAATTACCAGAGGTGGCCTCAAACTTTTGAACTGTTGTGTGTGTGTGTATATATATATATATATATATATATATATATATATGATTAATATGAGTAAGTTTATCACTCAGCTGAGGGTTTCATAGGTGGACCTGTCCATCCACTTTTCAGGAGGTATCAGCAATTTACTGCTTATATTTTTTCTATTTTCTACCTTTTTATATGCATTTAACATTGGTGTAAGTTCTTTCTGTATTTTTTGTGTGCATTTGTACACATGCAGCCATGAGCAATCTATATGACCCATGGAATGTACATATGAATTCCATTTGAGACCTTTTCTATTATTAAGCTGCAGACTTGTTGATACATATTGAAATAGCTGTTTGTATTAGTTTTCTGTATCTGTTTTGATTTTCTCATGCAATTTAAGATGAGTTTTTGTCATACTATTCATATTTTATTATCTTACTCCTGCATTTGATAAAAATTTAACAAGAATATTTTCCTTATTGAATTTTGTGCCACAATTTCTGACAAGTTTATTCTTCAGTTTTATTCAGGCAAAATTCTGCCTTTTTTTCTTTCATTTGTTTAGTTTTTTTGAGAGGCAAGATGGGCCCTTTTTTATCAAAAAGCTTTAAGTTTTCTTGTATTGTTTTAAACTGTTGCTAATAAAAAAAATTAGCTTAATAGCAACTACTAATAAAGGCCGTTATTAATAATGATATAATTGGTGTGTGATTAAGTGGTTAGAATGCTAGCATTCTGATCATGAGACCTATGGTCAATTTGTCAAGGAAGTGACTACATGATAATATCAATTGGGAGAGAATCACAGCATGCACCATTATTCAGAAATGCCTAAAAGCCATACTTCAAATTGACTCAAACTTTGTGAGTGAAAATGGGTAGATAAAACTGTTTGGAAGCTATGCCATCATAATCAAAGGTTTAAGCATATTGCCCTCATTCAACTACTGATCATTCCATATTGTGCACTCTCTTCCAAAAAATGAAACTAAGGTCTGATCAGTATAGTTGTAGTATAAGCCACAGGTCACTTCTGGGGTGTTGAAGAAATGCAAGTGTTCCTGAGCTGCTGTCTGCAAAATGGATTAGTTACCATTATATTAAACAGGTGGACTCAGAAATGAGCCACTATTATTATTATTATTTATAGCAATATATGATATGCTGTCACAAACATACATATTATACTGGCAATTATTATATCTGGTTGTTAATTGCATGTTAACCTATATCTGGATTACTCGTATCAATATTTGAAAATAATGACACATAAGATATTAAAAATCCTAACAATAACCATAAAGCCACTCAGATGTGAAGAGTTGGAGAGTGTGAAAGAATAAGAGAAAAATAAAAATATAATTAAGGAGAGAGAACAATAAAAGAACAGGAATAAAAAAAAACAAAGGATAACAATTGATATTGCATTTAAATTAAAAGATCAAAGTTGATCGAAAAGGCCTGAAGAGAATACCACAACTGAGAAGTGCAAGAGAAGAAACTTTTAGCATGAAATTTACAGTTACAAATAGCCATTTCATCTGTAAAATGATGAGACCTAACTGTTAATCAAGTACTGCGCTTAAATGTGTAAAGTTGAAGTACCAAAGAGGAAAGCTCATCAAAACAATTACTCTGAAAATATTTATAGAAAAGGCACAGGGAAACTATATTACAGTGATGTGAAAGTGACTGAAGCTGAGATGCCAGATCAATAACATTGCAGATTTTTCTTTGGCCTTTAATCAAGTATATCTAAATACATAGCACTAGACCAGATTAAAAAGTAAGTAATGAACCTGATGAAAAAAGTTCCCAGTTGGGAAAAAAATCAGAGAAAAAAAAACATTAATTGTAGTACAATAATAATCATATGCACTCAAACTAATTTCATTTTCCCCATAACCAATGGATATTTATATTATGTTTAACTGAGAAAGGTGAGATTTTATGTAAATTTTTTTAAACAAAAAAAGGGATGAATAGATGTTTTCTTAGTTGTTTTCCTCAATGAGAACAGAAGTTAATGGCAGATAAAAAATTTTCCATCTGTAAATTTGACTCAGAAATGTGGAAAGATTTTGATCATATATTTTATAAATAAATTCAATCAAAACAAATAAAATTCTGAGTAAACAAATCAAATAACCTATATTATTTTTTTTTATGAAAAATACTTAAAAATTTCAGAAATAAAATTTTAAATTTGTTAGATGTTCAAAATATATTTATGAAAAATTTCAACATTGATTACTTGTCTTTATACTCAAGCTGTGATCAAAATGACAAGGTCATTACCACTTTAAGGGCAGCATATGGCCTTATTTGAATGACTAAGTTCTAATTATAAGAGCTATCATCAAGACAATCACTTATGATAACAAAAGACTTGATTGTAAAGGAATAACAATTGTTATGATTTGAGTTTAATAGCTAAATATACAAATTAGTTATTTAATTATTTTCTTATCATTAAACAGGACTCTTTAAGTTGGCCAAGTTATAAAAGATGCTGCTTGTTTAAATAAATAGTATCAAGAATGATACCTCAGAAATGTAAACAGAAATTGTTTGACAACAGAGTTTTACCTAATACATGTGCATATACACACATAACCAAAAGACATTTCTAAAAAAAATTTACCATTACATGTTTTGCTCATAATGTGGTATCATCAGAATAGTTTTATTAAAAAAAAAAACAAAAAAAAAACTACATTACTGAAATGAAATATATTTTATATTAAATGTCTAAACATTTAATTTTCAAAAAATATGACTACACTGTTATTGAAATTTATATATTAACTAATTTCACTTATTTACACTGCTTGGACTGTTGTCTTCATCTTTATTACCATATTCATGATGTGTCAGCTGTTGTATGCTTTGGCTTTCTATAGGTGATATATGCTGGAATTTCAAACCAAACCAATGGAGGTAGATTGTTCTAATTCCATGTGCCATGCCTCTTCAGGATATCTCAGTTTCAGTTAACTCTCCTTAGTAATTCAACTCTTCAAGTTTTTGTTTCCTTTGCTGTTGCCAAGTATTGAACTCACAACTCTTTGGGTCAAGTCAATTTTGGGTCGCTCAACTAATGCTTTCATCATTGGGTTTAGTTCAAAATAAAATTCCAACATATATCACCTGAAGAAGGCTGGAGTATACAATAGCTGCAATGTTATGAAGATGGCAATAAAGATAGCAACAGTCTGAACAATGGTAAATAGTTATAATACCTCATATCTAAAAATATAGACAGATAATTTCACTTAGTTTTTAATTATGCCCAAAATTAAAAATAATGCCAAAGAAGATATTAAAAATAGTAAAAATGAAAGGTAATGAAGAAAATGGAACATAGTGAAATTAATAGAACATAAGATACTATTTTTTTTTTAAATCTTACTCATAGTAAAAATAAACAAACTTAAACTTAAAAAAAAACAATAATGATAATGATGTTAATCCCAAAATTTAAATATAAACAACAGTTCATTTCAAAGTCAGACAAAATCAGTTTCCCTTTTAGGAAATAAAATATACATAAAATTTATTTTTGCCAAATTTCTTGAATCTGTCATTAAAAAAAAAACTATTCTAAAAGAGGAAAAAAAGAAAATAATTTAAATTTGAAAGAAAAAAAAGTTGATTTTGATAGAAGATAACATTATTTATTGCTTTTATTTTTTCAAGATTTTTTTTGCTCTGATTTTCAGTATGAAACTGAAACTATCACCTTTCTGGAAAAGTATGCAAATTAAGATTATTGCATTATTTTTTCACACATTTCTGCAATATGATCAATAAAGATAAAATAATAACCCATTGAATTTATACTGGTGGTAGGCATGTAACAGAAAGGCTAAAACAGTAATGTTCCAATCACTAGATCTATGTTTGATTCTTGCCTTGGTTGGTTTGTCAAGGAGTTAATATCTTGGTAATATCAAATTGGAGAAACAATCCCAGTGTGTAGCATCATTGAGAAGTGCCTGAAAATTGTACTACAGATGAATCTAAGACTTGTGAGTGAAATGAGGTAAATGAACTGTTCAGAACTTGCTGTTGGTTGGGCTAGCATGAAGTCTTTGAATTTGAGTATACTGGCCTTGTTCAAATCTGTTAATCATGCTAGATTATATGCTCTCTTTCAGAAACTGTAATTTAGGTTTGCTCAGTATATAGTATGAACCATTTGTTATGTGGGTATTGAAGAAATACAAATATACCTGAGCTGGCTTTTGCCACAGTGATATGCTAGCCACTCTGACAGACAAATATACTGAAAAATAAGTGATCACCTATTTACTTACTGGTACCTATTACACAGAAATGATTATCTCACAAGCTATTGTGGCATGTCAGATTCACACTGGCTGCTCAACTGTTGTGCCAGATTAAGCTAAGTTTTTGACTTGATTATAAATGTAGTCTAAGAGAGATATAGCTTGTGCATATAATGTAGTGGTCTTTTTTTCAGACAAGCAATATGGCTTTCATTTCTCCAGGTCAACTGCTGATGTACTGACCATAGTTGCAGAAGGAGTCTATCATGCTCTAGATAAAAATGTTATCTCGAAAGCCTTTGACATGTACTGGCATTCAGGTTTTCTTCGCAAAGTGAAAAGTTATGGTGACTCAGGACACTTTTTTGAACTGATCCAGTCTTTCCTGTCAAACTGTGAAATGAGAGTTATCCTGAACAGTCAATCATCTAGATCCTTTTGTACTAACATGGGTGACCCCAAGGGCGCCATACTTGGTCCTACTCTCTTTTAAATTTTCACTAATGACCATCTTGATGATATCAACTCTCAACTTGGTATCTACACTGATGACATAACAATTTACTCATCTCTTGATAATAATCATCAGAGACCTCATGCTGCTTTCCAACAGTATGGCTGATGCTAACCCCCAGGAAATTGACTCATTGTACCTTCTCAGGCTCACATTCTCTCCTGATATGAAGTGGAAAGACTATATTGAATTCATTGCTAAGTCAGCTGATAAGAAAGTCTGTTCATTATGTTGGGTGAGACAATTTTTCTCTCCATTCTTTTCTTTGTCCATGCTTAGAATATTGCTGCCACATATGGTCCAGTGCCTCTGCTATTTGCCTTGAGCTCCTTGATAAGATCCATAGAAGAATCTGCAATATTATTGGTCCTGATCTGGCAGCTCAGCTCCAGTCATTTTCCCATTGCCATAAGGTTGCCTCTCTTTGTCTTTTTGATAAATATTTTCATGGTAATTGTTTGAATGAGCTCTTTGCAATGGAACCTAGTGTTTATTCAATTTAAGGACAGCACTAGACTGGCATCAAAAACATCAATTTACAGTTGAGCTGGATAGATGTGGACATAAATTCTATGGTGACAGTTTCTTCTCTTACACTTCTTGGTTGTGGAACTTCTTTTGGCTCCATGCTTTCCAGCTAACTTCAATCTAAATGCAATGTCAATTGCTATCAATTGTCCACTTGATTACTCTCGTCTCTTTCTAATCATCATTAATGTTTCTGTTCCTAATTCTTCTACACCCTGTAACCCTTTGTGTTTTAGTGGCATGCGGCTGTCTTGCATGGGGTGATTCCAATTTAAAAAAAAAAAAAAAAAATTGTATACACACACACACACACACACACATATATCTCCCACCTCCATAGATGACTGGTACTGAAAATTCTGTGTAACCAAGAAGCTTTTCCCCTAAAAAAGGAGAAATTTCTTTTCTGAGATTTTGGGTAATGGGTCAAAACAATAATTTTTCTACTGCACCTTTGTGGAGATATATATATATATATATGTGTGTGTGTGTGTGTTTATATGGAGTTTTGTCCTTGTTTTGGTGTGAGGAACCTGCCCCCATAGTTAAAGTATTTTTGATACATCCTCTCTGTGTATATATATATATATATATATATATATTGAGAGAGAAGGTGTATCACAAATACTTTTACAAACTATGGGAGTGGTTCCACACACCAAAAAAATGAAAAATCCATATAAACATATATCCACAAATCTTTCATTTTTGAGTTATTAATATGAAGTTTATGGTAGA
Organism: Acanthosepion pharaonis; assembly: GCA_903632075.3. Taxonomy (NCBI): domain Eukaryota; kingdom Metazoa; phylum Mollusca; class Cephalopoda; order Sepiida; family Sepiidae; genus Acanthosepion; species Acanthosepion pharaonis. Next base: position 391,068 of record CAHIKZ030000359.1, on the reverse strand, counting down.
CTAGACACTATTAAATATACAATCCAGGATTGAATCCAAAAATACTTTTACAAACTTTGGGGTGGATTCCTGAAAGCAAAACAAGGTAAAATGTCCACATAATCATCTGTCCAAAAGGCCATCATTGTATATCAACAGAGCAATTCATAACAAATGTTGAAAAATTCCTTCACTTGCTTCTACATAAGCATGCACCAGTCAGATCATTGACTGGTGGACCCTTTCAAATACTCTCACATAGTGTCGAATTGTTCCACAGGCCCCCATGACACATTGATGAAGCATCTCTGCATTATTAATGACTACTGTATAAACCAATTGTTTTAAAAGGATTGAGGCCGTGGAACTTGCAGGCCATGGAACTGATCCTCCTCTACCTGTCCATCTTTCATGGTAGATGTCAGCCAGTGTATTGCAATGTGACTAAAATGTGCTGAAGGAGCATCATGCATGAACTATCATTCACATTAGCAGTACATCTTCTAGCAGGTCATGTAGTATGTTCAAAATAAAGTCCCTGTAGACAGATCCTGCAAGACATGCTGGGAGAATATATGAACCTACCAGATGGTCACCTACAATTCTGGTCCACACATTAATCGCAAACTGAAGCTGGTATATAGCCTGAATCATACCATGGGGTTTCTGATCTGCCCATAAATGATGATTATGTAAATTTGTTATTCCATTTTTTTTCCAAATGTATCATCCATAAACAAAACTGAAGAGAAAAACAACAGATCAGCAGTTTGTGCAATAAACCATCAGCAAAATTTATTCTATGGTGAGTAATCAGAAAATCAAAGACTCTGCACATTTTCCATGTCTGCTATCAGTACTGTGTCATCATCTGTGCATCTTATGTTGTTAATATTGCGGCCACTAATGCTGAATCCCAATAGGATTTCCAATTCTCTCAGAAATTCCCCTCTGTATAGGTTGAATAGATCTGGTAAGAAGACATGTCCTTGCCTTACACCCCTTTCTTGTATATTTGCTGAACTAATTCTCTATGCACATGCATGCAGTTTTCTGCCAGTATAGGTTCTTGATTATTCTAATATCTTTCCCAAACATATCAAAGTTGCTGAGCAGTTCCAAAAGATCCTTGTGGCATACTTAGTCAAAGTCCTTTGCATAATCTATAAAACATTTGTATTGCAGTTTCTGATAATATTCTGAGAATGAATATCGCTACAATCCTTATAATTCCTTAATGAACATTTAAATTCATAAATAATAATACTGACCAATAATGAAGCTTGCATAAAAGAAGGATTACTGCCTAAATACTATATATATATATATATATATATATTTCCTTCTCCAACACCTGTGGTATTCGTAGCAACTTATGCAGTGTAGAATCGTTCCTCTTTGATAAGTCACCTAATGTACTAGTTCTCTGTGACACTAACATTTACTCGTCAATCACTTCCCCTGTTTTCTCAATTCATGGCTACCTTCCTCTCCTTAGAAAGGATTCTAAAATCTACATGCATGGCCTGGGAGTTTATATCCATGATCATCTCCCACTGGCTGAAGAACTCTCTTTGGAATCTCCAGACCATTTGTATATGTATCCCCATTTATCTCTCCTCAATTCACTAAGCTATCTCTCTTCTTCCTCCACTGTTCTCCTTCCACTCAAGACTGTTGTGTACTCAATAGCATTTCCAATAATATAGACAAGGCCATCTCTCTCCATCTATTTGCAAGCATAACTATGTTTGGTGACTTTAACGCCCACCATACCATGTGGCTTTAATAATCACTCAATCACTCATGCAAGTGATTGATTTTCCTACACATTTCCCCAGAAACCCTGATGGTAATGCTTCCCTTCTCTATCTCTATTTTCCCTCCATTCCTGACTCCTGTCATGTTATGCAGCTCTGCCCTCTTGGCAAATCTGATCATGCAGTAGTGTCTGTAAACATCTTCTTCCACTTCCCCTCCCGCCATGAACCTCCTACTAACAAAATATCTTTCTGTTATCAATATGCAGACTGGGACTTATTGCATGATTTCCTTGTGACAGCCCTTGGAATATGGTTTTTAATCATCCTCTTCAGAAATGTGCATCTGTGGTCTCCTCTTGGGTAAAAGCCGGCATCGAGAGTTTCATACCTGCAAGAAAATACCAAATTAAATCATGCTCATCTGCTTGGTTTTCACCTGCTTGCCCAGCTGCTATAGCCCATAGGAATCATTCTTCCATCTGTATTGGAGAGACATGTCTGGTTGCAACAGACATCTCTTTGTCTTTGCTTGTAACGAGTGCAAGTATGTCCTCAATGAAGCAAGTTACTGCATGCTCATAGAAGGAAACAACGTATTGCATCTCACAAGTTTGGTTGTAAAGATTATTGGCAGCTCTGCAATAGTGTGCTGAACAACTGGAAACCCTCAATCCCTCCTCTATTCAATCAATTCAATACTTGACTCATCCAGAATACTCACACCTGATTTCCCAGCTAGAACCAAAGCTCGACTGAGTGAGACATGCATAACCCTGTTGATGGTATTAGGAATCATCTCTAAATTAGACTCTCATAAAGCAATTGGTGGTGACAGGATACTAGCTGTAGCCATACAGAAATGTGCTCCTGCGGTGACTCCAGTTCTCTCCAAACTATATAACCATTGCCTTGATCATTCTTGTTTTCCAGCCCATTGGAAGTCCTCCTCTGTCATCTCTGTTTTTAAGAACTCTGAAGATTATTCTGACCCATCTAACTATCAGTCTCCTACCACTCTTTGGCAAAGTCTTCAAGGCTTTAATCACTGCCGAAGTGGTTAAGCATTTTACCTCCCACAACCTACTCTTGAACAAACAATATAGTTTCCACTTTGCCTGGTCTACTGCTGATGTGCTTACAGCCATAACTGAATATGTATACCAAACTCTTGATAATAATGGCAAAGCTCGAGCTGTGGATTTAGATATCTTGAAGATGTTGGAAAGGGTTTGGTATGCCGGTTTTCTACATAAGCTTCAGGGATATGGTAATACAAGTTGTCTTCCAGTTCCTTTCATATGAATCCTGGTGTTCCCCAAGACTCTATCCTGGGTCGTATATTGTTGTTGATCTTCATCAATGTTTTTCTGATGTCATCAGTTCTCAAGTAGGCATCTGACAAAGTTAACCTGGTCATTGGTCTCAAAGGACTTCCAATCCATGGTTCACTGGGGCTTGTGAATTTTAATGCTTTTCAAACAAAACTATTCTCATTTAACCACCATTGAAAAGCCTCCCTGCCTTCTATCAGCATGGTTGATCCTCAACTTCCTGAAAGTGTCTCACTGCACCTTCTTGGTCTCAGGTTTTCCACTAATCTGAGGTGGAACAACTACATTGAATCAATAGCTGCATCTACTGCAAGGAAAGTTGGTTCTCTGTGCCAGAAGGTTTTTTTCATCTGAGTAATCTACCATTCATCCATGCACTGAATACTGTTACCATATATGGTCTGGCACCCCTGCTGTTAATCTTGAGATTCTCGAGAAAATCCAAAGCAATGTGATTGATCTTGACTTAGCATCTCAACTCCAGTCCCTTTCTCACAGACGATGTGGCTTCCCTCAGTCTTTTCTACAAATATTTTCATGGCAACTGCTCTGACAAGCTATTTTCACTGGTGCCACAATTGCATGAATTTAAGCATGCTACTAGGTTGGTACCTAAGTCCCACCCCATTTACTGTCAAAACTGTTAAATGTAAACACCTCTTCTACTTCAACAGCTTCTTCTATCACACTTCCCAACAGAAGAACTCCCTTTTTCTTCTTACTTGCTTCCCTGATAGCTATAATCTTCAAAAAAATAAATTTAATGTCAGTCGATATCTTCTGATGCCTTGATCCCCATTTTTCCTTTTATCCTTTCCTCAATCCCCTATGACCAGTCTTTTCTCTTACTTTCAGTCTCTATAGCACCTTGTATACTAGTGGAACTCCCTACTTGCTTGGGGTGAAATGCTTAAAACATATATATATATATACACTTAGAAATGCCTTGATATACATGCATAAGAAATTATGACAAAATGAATGTCTGAAGTCATCTAACAAGTACTTATGGTAAATTGTTGTAATATGAATCCCATCTTCAGTACTAAATAGCTGAAATTTATTATGCATTTATGGAGGAGAAACACTGATTTAGAAATAAGACAAAACATTTGAATTCTTTTCGAAGTTGTGCAGATGGTTTAGACACACTGTTAAGGGATGTGGCTATGCAAGGGAGATAAATAATGTATTTCCAGTTAATTACCTTAAACCATAAAAGACATGCTTTAGAACAGAAATCAGCCATCTTGAAATAAGTTTGATGGTAATGCTAATACTAGCTGTTTCCCTACAATGAAACATTTTACATTCATTGACCGAGCAGCCAGTACTACTTTCAATTGAAATTTGTAAACACTTTCTCTTAAAACATTTTTTCAGGAAAATAGGTTTCTCAGGTCTAGTAACTCTTATCACTCATTCTAGTATTCATGGAAGTTTCCTTTGTAAACTTTTATTTGAAGTAATGTGGAAAGTCAACATCTTGATTGTCATTTTCTCTTTGAGTTACATGTGCTACACATTTTAGTTGTTGCTGCTGTTGGTAATTCTCTAGTGATTTAGTTTCTGTTATTTGGTGCAGTTCTTTGTGATTCTGTAGTGCCAGTTCAAAAAAGTATTTGCCAAGACTTCACTCACTCAAAGCCATTTTAACCAGTGATCTTAGAAAGCAGTTGTATACAACTGACAAATTAGATATTCCTGAATGGTTTTTGCATTATGCATGGCATCCATATGAAGAACATTTAAGAACATGACTTGAGTTTTCAGGTTAATGCTTGGGATTTGTAACAATTTTACAGTGTTGGATGAAAGTATGTCAAGCACAACCTATTCTGTCTTCAATTTCCTAATCTCCAATACTAAATTTGCAATAAGTGATCTATATACCAAGGTATTTGAAGTGTTTAGTATGTACTAATTCCACATTCTGAATTTTTATGATGCATTCAGTGTAGGTTCTATGACTGCTTTCATTCCAATTCCAGATCATTGTTTCTGTTTTGGAAATGTTTATCTTGAATACTATTTCTTGGAATAATTGGAAGAAGATGTTCATTTTCTGCTCAAGATGATTCATATCCCAACTATGAATACTTATGTCACCAACATAGCCCCCACCCACCTCATCATCAGTACATTGGGAAAACAGGATCATTGTCTTCTACTGGTAGATTTGTTTGGGATGTGGTATAGAATTCTTAAATGATCAGTACATCTGTGTTTGTAAATATTTTACATTTACAAATATAGTCTAGAAAAAGATAAAATAGAATTAGGCTCTCATTTCCTCCTTGTTGTACTCCTGATGAGATTTCAATTTTGTCTTCAGTTTCTCTCCCTACACATATATATATATATATATATATATATATATAATGTGTGTGTGCATGTGTGTGTATAAAAATTCTCACTTAACTGAACAATGTCACCCCTATCTTGCCAACTTTGAAGTTTCAGAAACATGGAATACATTTACTCATCAAGGGTTTATCTGTTTTTTTCTGTCCCAGATAATCCCTTGACAAGTGAATGTATTCTATACATTTACGAAAGTTCAAATCAATATTTCTCCATATTAATTCTATTAACTGTCTAATTCTGACATCAAGCACTTTACCACAAAGTCTACTTGCCTTTAATGCCTTTCTACCAATAAACCACAGAAGGTCAATGGTCTTACAACTCACCACTAACTTTACCATATAATATATATATATATATATATATATATATATATATATATATATATATATATATATATATATCTAACTTGAAAAATAATATACAAGTGGATTATTATACCTTATGCTTAAAAATGTTTAAACTTTGTTAGTACTTGGGAAACTACTCCTGAAAAATTAAGTTACACACAGCATCTCAAGACACTGTCTAGGAATCCCTTATCCAGTATCAGTTAAACATTTTACTTTTATTAACTTATATTGTTAGCAACATTATATAGATAAGGTTTGCTCTGAAATAATCCAGCCAGTTAATATCAACAAAAAGTAGCTTACATAGAGAAATGATGCCTTAGTCCCTCTTTTGGGAAACCATACACTTATTCTAACATCTGTGGTGACTCCTTAAGTCATATGTAAAGAATAAATGTAAATAAGGAATTACATTAAAGTATTAGTTCATAATAAAACAGTCACTTCATCTTGATCCTTGGGCTGTGTTTGAGGCTGTTTGTGTGATGAGTAGAGGTAAAATACTCTAACATAGTAAGAAAGTATTTTCTTAGCAATGTAATAGTAGAATATTTAAATACATTTAATTGTAGAAATAGTAAGCATGTAGATTTTTATTGTGTGGTAGGAGACATGTATTGCAAGTGAATCAACAGCTGGAGAATTAGTGTGGTCACATAATGTATTTCAGTGGAAAATTCTTGCAGTTGGAAATAACCAGTAGATTAGTTATATCATGACACCTTCTGCTTTTCCAAAACCATCTTCAAAGTCTTCTTTTTAGGTTGTCATTTTTTTTCAGATCAATGATTAAATATGGCTTTAAGCAAATTAGTCCTTAAGGTTTTAAAGATGATAGCTTTTCTTCAGAAACTTACAGATTGGTGCTACAGAATCACTGACAAATAACAAAAACCATATCACTAGAAGACTTCCAATAGCAGCAACAACTGAAAAGAATTGAACATATAACTAGAAAGGAAAATAATATTTACATTATTTGGACTGTTGTCCTCATTTTTATTGCCATATTCACAATGTTTTGGCCGTTGTATGCTCCAGCCTTCTTCAGGTGACTGAAATTTTGAACTGAACCCTTTATTTTGTCCACTGGGGTAGATTGTTCTAGTTCTACATGCCAATGCCTCATCTCAGAAATATAGACAGATAAGGAAAATAATAATATAATGAAGATGTTGACTTTCTATACAAACTTAAATGAAAGGTTTGGCAGGAAACTCCCATCAGTTCTAGAAAGAGGGATAACATTTAGTGGACTTGAGAAATCTGTTTTTCTACAAAAATGTTTTAAGAGAAAAATTTTATAAATATCAACTTAAAGTAATGTTAACTGTTTAATCAATAAGTGCTGAATATTCCTGTATGGAAACAATTAATTTTACCATTGCCATCAGCTGCCTCATTGAATTCTCCTTAATCTCAACCATGGTCTTAAATCTACTCCTTTTCAGTGGCAATTTTAGCTTTGTGTTACATGATATGGGAAGCAAGTGCAAAGAAAAAAAAACTGATCAAGACCTAAAAATGAAGCATTTGAAATATTCCAAACAGCTGGATACTTTTCGGAGAGTCACCTGAACTTCCGAATGCTCACATTTGTCAGTTATCATTTTCCTTTGATGCATTTGGCCTGCATTCCATTTAGCATTTTCAAATATTCTGCTTGTTCAAGGCTTTTCAAACTATGCATCACTTACAATGGATTTCAAGCCAAGTTTGAAGTAATGGTACCAAAATTTTCTGTTGGCTTCACTTATTGAATTATTCCTTTTGTTAAAGGCTTTTCAGAATGTGGATCACTTACAATGGATTTCAAGCCAATTTTGAAGCATTGGTACCAAAATATTCACTTGGTTTCACTTATTGAATCATTCTCTGGAGCATTCTTAACCATATGAATGGTTTCTATAGATTAATTTCTTAAATAAAATGTGATGCATATTCATGTGAATGCAGTGGTCATGCAATACATAAGCTTACTCAATAGCATCTCACTGCTGACTGAGTAACCCTATACAAGAGTGTCTGATCATTTATGTACAACAAGATCACCTCTGATTTGTTACCAAGTTATATCAAACCCATGCAGCCAATTCTTCAGATATTCAAAATAGCTAGATAATTGCTTGAAAGGAAATGAAAGTGTTCCATTAAACACCACTGTCTTGCTATGTTAGGCATTGCTGCTGTGGCTTCTGGAGCAGATGTTTTTTTGAGCTGGAGTTGCCAGCCCAATCATTTTTGTTTGTTTTTTTTATGATATATCAACCCTTTGTGGATTATTTAAAGCTGAAAGAATTTTTTGACTCACCAATTTATTGCACTTCTTCTATATGTCATGTCTCTTCAGGACGTGGATGATCATGGCTCTCCACAACTTCCTACCCTTTGTAGCTCTTAGCAATGTGTGTCTTTTTACTATCTTTACCAGTCTCTGTTCTGCCACCATTTACAGTCTCTTTAGTTATGACACTTGCTGTTTTCCTCTGTTTATCTTGCCATCAATATGTCGTGTGTGTGTCAGATTTTCCAAGCTTTCTTTCCTCGTTATGTCCCAGAAATTTGTGGTAGATGAAGCTATTGATTCAATGTAGTTGCTCCACCTCAGGTCAGTGGAAAGCGAGAGATCAAGCAAGTGCAGAGAGACGCTCTCATGAAGATGGGCATCAGCCATTCTGATGGGAGGTAAGGAAGGTTCTCTATGGTGGGTAAATGAGAGCAGTTTCGTTTTGGAGGCATTAAAATTTACAAGCCATTTCTTGCCCCAGTTAACCACAGATTGGAGGTCCTTTTCAAGACCAATGGCCAGGTTAGTTTTGACAGTGATTTTGGATTTACTATTGAGGCAGAAGTAAATAGTAGTGCCATCTGTGTAGATGCCTACTCTGGAACTGATGACATCAGGAAGATCATTGATGAAGATCAGAAACAGGGTAGTACCCAGGATAGAGCCTTGGGGAACACCAGCATTCATATAAAAGGAACTGGAGGAGAGTCCATTAAGGACAACCTTCATTTCACAGTTTGACAGGAATGATTGTATTGTCAAATAATTGTCCTGCAATGTCATATCCATGAAGCTTATCAAGAAGGCTGGCATGCCAAACCCTATTGATTGCTTTAAAGATTTCAAGAGCCACAGCTTGTGCTTCTCTATTATTGTCAGGTGCTTGGTATACAAATTTAGTAATAGCTGTGAGCATGTCGGTGGTAGACCAGGCAAAGTGGAAACCATATTGCTTGTCAGAGAGTAGATCATGGGAGGTAAGATGCTTAACCACTTCAGCATTCATTAAAGCCTTGAAGACTTTGCCAGAAAGTGATAGAAGACAGATAGGATGGTAGTTAAATGGGTCAGAAGGGTCTCCAGAGTTCTTGAAAACAGGGACAACAGATGAGGACATCCAAAGCAAAGAAAGTAAGAGTCAGTGAGGCAATAGTTTAGAGTGGACTGGAGCCAGTTCAGGAGCACATTTCGTTAACACTACTATTAGTATCCCATCCCCACCACTAGCCTTATGGGAGTCTAATTTACAGACAATATCCAATACCATCACTGGGGTTATGTTCATCTCACTAAATAGAGATGCAGTTCTAGAGGGGAAATCAGGTGTGGGTAATCTGAATGAGTTGAGTGTTGAATTGGATGAGAATTTCCGAGCAAAGCATTCGGCCGAGGAAGTTGAGACCTCAAACTGGTTGAATAGAGGAGGTATTATGGATTCGCTGTTGTTCAGTACACTCTTGCAGGGTAATCCCAGTAGTCTTTAGAACCAAACTTTCAATATGTTGTTTCATTCTTTCAGTAAATAGTAGCTTTGCTTGCACTCATTACATAGCAATTCAGCACTACCTTTTTCTATGATGTGGGAAATCATGGCTCTCCACAATTGCCTGTCCTTTATAGCATTGTGTCATTGCACTTTCTCAGACTAACATTTTCCACTGACATGTAGTGGAAAGATTATATTGAATCAATTGATAGGTCTACTGCTAGGAAAGTTGGTTCACTGTGTTGTGCTAGACAATTTTTCTCACCAGAATCTATTTTAGAGATTTATAATCCTACCATTTGTCCTTGATTTGAATATTGCTGTCACATTTGGTCTGGAGCTCCTGTTATATATTTAGAGATTCTTGATAAAATCCACGTAAGAATCTGCAATGTTAATTGTCCTGACCTGGCATTTCAGCTTCAGTTACTTTCCCACCTCTGTAATAAAAGATTATCCATGTGCCTCTTTTTATGAATGCTTTTATGTTAATTGTTCTAATGAACTTTCTACTATGGTACCTAGACTTTATGAATTTAAGTGCAGTACTAGATTGGCAACAAGATCTCAACATTTTGCAGTTGATATGGCTAGATACAACAATAAGTTTCATGCTAATATTTTCTTCTATATCACTTCCGATTTTTGGAACTTTTTTGCTTCTTGCATCCCAGTCAACTTTGATCTTCAAAAATTTGGATACAGTGTCAGTTTTTATCTTTTGTTTTCTTAATTCCTATTTATTTATTGTTCCTTAATTATGTTTTTATTTTCATATTTTCTAACACTCAGTAACCACTTATGTCTTAGTGACTTTATTGCCTTGCTTGAGGGGAAATGATTTTTAAAAAAAAATAAAATAAAATAAAAATGGCTCTTAGTAAAGTTTGACTTTTTGTTATCTCTTCTATCACCAAAGCCATGTTTCTCATCTCAAAAAATAATGTCATTAGTAATGATTAAGTTACAAAGACAAAACAGTATCATAAAATCATTACTTTCAGAGCAACCACTGCATAACCTAACCTTTTGGCCAGATGTTTATATTTTGTGTTATTTGATAGCAACCGTGTGCATTGGATTGAAATCAATGTTTCTAATCTGCAAAATTAGGAACAATTATTGATATTGAACTTCGGTGTAGTTTGTCAGCACTTTAAACACTTAGCCACTGTACCTATGGCAAATTCTCAAGCTTGTATTAAGCAGAATAATTTATTGATTTTCCGTATTTGAATGATCATAGAGAAACACGAAATGACAATAGCTCATGTTTGAAAATCATTTATTATAAACTCTACTTATGTTCTTAACTTAAATTATAATTCATAAAATTAATGTTCAGTATCAATTAATCTTGAGATAAAAGTCTATAACATCAGTGTATGTCAATGTTTTAAAAGTAATGTCTATATTTTAGATGTTTTTTGAACCTTCACCATAAGAGGTGTGATATTGAGGTGCCATATTGTTAATATTTAGTATGGAGAAGTGCAAATGCAATTATGTGACACTTCAGCAGGCATTATAGAAATTTTTATGGGAAGTTTATGTATTGTAGTATACATAATTTACAACTGAAATTTGACAGCAAATCTGAAAAGGTATTGAGTAATGCTCATTTAAATGAGCAAAAATAGTTTTTAAACTGGTTCAAAACTTAAGCTTCATGTGTCTACCTAGAACCATGCTTACAATGTTGACTTAACAAGCCAATTTTTTTATCATTTTACCCCAAGCATGGCAATAAAGTCACTAATATGCAAGGAGTTACTGGGTGTTAGAGAATAAGAAAAAAAAATCAGTATTAAGGATAGAGAACAATAAAAAAACAGGAATTAAGAAGACAGAAGATAACAATTGATATTGCATTTAAATTTTTGAAGATCAAAGTTGACTAAGAAGCAAGAAGAGTTCCACAAGTGAGAAATGCAATATGCAGATAACACCATGTTATTGGTAGACACAGAAAGAAAAATGTGGAAACTCCTCAACAAATTAAAAGGAAAGATGAAAGAAAGGACTAACCATCAATTGTAAGAAGATGGAATGTTCGGTAATTAGCAAGAGGGACAGCTCAAGATGCAATCTATGAATTGCCAAATCAAAATCAAGTGCTTGCAGAAATTGGAAAACAAAAGTGTTGTAATGGAATATCCCACCCTATCACCTATGTGAACTGACTATATCAGTAGCTCTATAGAATGAGCACAGCATATAACTGGGGGCTTGCTTTGGGAATTACTCGATTCCCTGTCTTTCAGTATTGTATTCTCTTTTACAATAAACCTCTCTTCTTTCTTCTACACGCGTTGCAGTTCCTTCACTTTATCTGTTTGTAACCTCTTTAAGGATACAACAAAAAGCTAAATAAACTATTAAGAAAGAGGAATATTTAATTAGAAACAAAGAAAAGAGTTCTGAATGCGTTGTGTAATGTCAGTTCACCTATATCGTAGTGAATGCCAGGCAATTTCTTCACAGACTTGGTGTAACAGATGTACTTCTACAGAGAAGAATGATAAAAATACATGGCCAGAGAACATGAGCAATGAGAAAGTTTTAAGAAACATGTAAGCAAAACAGATACTTAGAATCAGAAAGAGACAGTTCAAATTTCTTAGATACATAATGAGGAAAATGTATTTAGAGAATTTGACACTTACAGGAGATACTAGAGGCAAGAAAAACAGAGGGGAAACAGCAAGTAACATAGCTAACAAGCTTGTGTAAATAGATGATGTAACAGACCTGGCAAGGATATTAAGGGGACAAACACTGCTTAGAGCTACAAGGGAGAGTAAGTTATGGAGAGCCATGAACATTGACGTCTTGAAGAAACATGGTACATAAAAGATGATTTTAACTTGATGTAAAAGAGTCATACTTGTTTTGAGTATAATTTAAAATTTTCTTATTTTTCCTGTAGTTGCTTGCTTCCTCACAGTGGTGGGATGGGACACTAGGTTACTTTTAATGCTGGGTGTCCATGGACATACATATGGGTCAAGGACAAAAACTACCCCATCCTTTTGTTAATGAGTCTCCATTAATCTGCATGAGAGAGATTGAATGGTAACCCTTGTTGAATCTGGTCTTAAGCTGAAACTTCTAAGTCAAATTTACTATACAGAAGTGGAAGAAGCCTAGCAGCAATATTTTGTTTGCAGTTTTATTGAAAATCAATAGAACAGGACACACAACATTAATTCTACAATATTTTTACTTGGAAAAAGTAAGTAAAATTCAATAACATTTTTGTAGACATTAAATGAATGACAGTAATATCTTCACAGGCATAAACTGACTTTTTTCTTTCCTAACCTCTCTAAATGTTTTCCTAACTACATTTTTTTCTTTTTCCTTTAATGATTTTTTTCCTCTGTGCTTATTTTTACTTTCCTTTTCCTTTTTTGTTCTTATTCTCTTTATCCATTTTCTTTTTCTTCTTATTTATTCTTTTTCATTTTCTTTTTGTTCATTTCTCTTTTTCTTTATCCTGCTCATTCACAATTGTTCGTTTCTTTTTTTCTCTCTTTGTTCATTTCTTTCTGTTCTCTTTGTTTCTTTCTGTTCTCTTTGTTTCTTTCTGTTCTCTTTGTTTCTTTCTGTTCTCTTTGTTTCTTTCTGTTCTCTTTGTTTCTTTCTTTTCTCTTTGTTTCTTTTCTCTTTCTTTTCCTTTCTCTTTCTTTCCTTTCTCTTTCTCTTTCTTTCCTTTCTCTTTCTCTTTCTTTCTTTTCTCTTTCTCTTTCTTTCCTTTCTCTTTCTCTTTCTTTCCTTTCTCTTTCTCTTTCTTTTCTTTCTCTTTCTCTTTCTTTCCTTTCTCTTTCCTTTCCTTTCTCTTTCTTTCTTTTCTCTTTTTCTTTCTTTCTTTCTTTTCTCTTTCTTTCTTTCTTTTCTCTTTCTTTCTTTCTTTTCTCTTTCTTTCTTTCTTTTCTCTTTCTTTCTTTCTTTTCTCTTTCTTTCTTTCTTTTCTCTTTCTTTCTTTCTTTTCTCTTTCTTTCTTTCTTTTCTCTTTCTTTCTTTCTTTTCTCTTTCTTTCTTTCTTTTCTCTTTCTTTCTTTCTTTCTTTCTTTCTTTCTTTTCTCTTTCTTTCTTTCTTTTCTCTTTCTTTCTTTCTTTTCTCTTTCTTTCTTTTCTCTTTCTTTCTTTCTTTCTTTTCTTTCTTTCTTTCTTTTCTTTCTTTCTTTCTTTTCTTTCTTTCTTTCTTTTCTTTCTTTCTTTTCTTTCTTTCTTTCTTTTCTCTTTCTTTCTTTCTTTTCTTTCTTTTCTTTCTTTTCTTTCTTTTTTTTTTCTTTCTTTCTTTCTTTTCTCTTTTTCTCTTTTCTTTCTCTTTTTCTCTTTCTTTCTTTTCTCTTTCTTTCTTTCTTTCTTTTCTCTTTCTTTCTTTCTTTTCTCTTTTTCACTTTTTTCATTTCTATCAATTGTTTTTTTTTCTTTTTGCATCATTTTCCATTTTGTTCCTTCTATGATCTTCATTCATCCCACTCTTGTCCCATTCATCTTCTTTTTAATATATCTTTTTCTTAATAAATCTTTGATTATAATTGCCTCTTTTATTAACATTATAAACTTTCTTATTTTTTATGGTTTATTTCTGCTATTGCTTCATTTTGTTTAATATTCTTTCATTTATTTTTGGCTTTCTGAATCCATCTCTTTTTTTTTTTTTCTTTCTTTCTTTTTGTGTTTCTTTTTCTCTTTTCTCATTTTTGCCTTGTATTTTTGGGCATTTTCTTTTTCTTTATTTTTTATATTTTTCATTTCTTCTCACTTTCTTTCTTACATTTTTTCACATCTTTGTTGCTATTGTCTCTTGTTTTTCTTTTAATTTCTCCCACATCATTTACTTTGTTTTTCTCAATTTTTTCTTCTTTCTATTTTTCATTCTCATATTTCTTTTATTTGCTATTTTACTCATTTTACTTTATTTTTTACTTCCATTTCTTTTATCTTCTTTTTATTTCCATTTTCATTTGTCCATCTTTTTTGCTGCTTATTTTTCTGCCAATTTTGCAGTTTTCTAACTTTCTATTCTTTATTCGCACCTTTCTTTTCTTAACCCTCTCTCCTTCTTTTTCTTTTTTTCTTAAACTTCTCTCTGCCTTTCTTAACCCTTGCCCTTTCTTTCTTTTCTTAACCCTCTCTCCTGCCCTTTCTTTCTTTTCTTAACCCGTTACCCTTTTTTCTTTCTTTTCTTAACCCTCCATCCTGTCTTCTCTTTCTTTTCTTAACCCTCTCTCCTGTCTTCTCTTTCTTTTCTTAACTCTCTCTCCTGCCCATTTTTCTTTCTTTTCTTAATTCTCCTTATTGTCCTTCCTTTCTTTTCTTAACCATAACCTTCCTCCCCATTCTTTCTTTCTATCTATTAATCTTTCTTTTTTAAATCCATCCTTTTTTTCTTAACCTTAACCTTTCCTCTCTCATTCTCTCTAATTGCCCTTTCTTACTTTTTCTGATTCTTCCTTTCTCTCTTCCCTTCAATATAGAACAGGATCTTTGCTTTATGCCTAATTCTGGAGGATCAGTCAGCCATCTAAGAAGTGAGCAACTCAAAATGACTCACTTTGTAAATTCCTCATTTTGGCAAAATAGAAATCAAATTCTACTCATCCAAACAAAATCCTGCCTCTGGGGAGTGCCAGATTCCAATGAGGGTTTTATGCTAGAATCATCTAAAGTTCACAGAGTTTGTACATTCTATAGAGTTTACTTTCTCTTTACCTATAAACTTGGTTGAAAACCTAATGTCAGAACTACAAACTATTATACCAGACTATAAGATATTGCCTAACCTTTCAAAATTATATTTTCTCTCCTTTAAAAAAATCATGTGTATCATCAAAAACATTTTTGGTAATTTTTTTTTTTCAAATTCTTTATATGTGAAGTAATTGGGATATAAACTGATAAGGCATTAGATAAAATGCCTTTGCTAATTGCTCTTGTTTGTATAAACAAAAAAAATTGTGTTGCTTTTGTATTGTGGTTGAACCATAATAACAATAAATGGGAGATTTTAGCTTATCCTTCTGGGTTGATGATATTCATTATCAAGTGTTCATCATAGAGGAAAAAATTAGTGTTGTACTTCAATAGCTGTATTTTTCCACAGTGAAGAATCTTTTACTATTTTGTGAGGACATTTGGTTTGATTTTCACACCACAAGTTTCTAAGTGTAGAAATGATCAAAGAGGTACAGAAACCAAATTTATCAATGATAAATGTAATTTTCATTAAATTCATTAATTAAAAAATATACCAAAGAAATTATTTTTTCATATTTCCTTAAAACATGCATAATTGAGAAATGCTATTTAATGTTATCTTTCTCTAACAGATGAGGAAAATGACACAAATTTTGTGTACAATTCTTTGAATTATTACAACTAGCCTTCTAATAAGTCTTGTTGCAAGAGGATGTATTGTTTACATTATTTGATTTAAATTACAAACAGTTCATTTGTAATCAGATTGATATCTGTTTGAAAAGAGTTGACATTTTTTTTCTTATGATATTCTATGTGCTCTGTCCCTTTAGGTGTTGTTTTTTGTAGATCTTAACCATTTTTGTCATTTTGCTATCTCTCCTAATTCCAATTCTGCCAACCATTTGTAGAAGCTCATTAGTTAGGTTATTCACTACTTCACTCTGTCTGCTTTGCCTTTAATATTTCCTGTGAATGTCAAATTTTCTAAGCCCTCTTTCCTCATGTGCCTTACAAATTTAAACTCTTCCTCATGTTAAGTGTAAGTGTCCTTTTTGTTTCCATTTTCTTTAAAAATTTTGTTGTTGCTCACGTTTAGTTCAAGGTATTCCCAACATCCTTCTGTAGAACATTTCTATTGCCTTATGTCTCTTCATCTATGAGGAAATTGTCCAGTATTCACTGCCATACAGGAGGACTGATATTGCATAACAGTTCAGTACTTTTTCTTTGCTTCTAACACAATTTTCCTGTTTTTTAATACTTTTTTTTAACTTTTGAAAGACATCTTTTGCTATTTCAATGACTGTATCACATTGAAACACTGGTTTCCATACAATCACCAGAGTTAAGCAATGTCAAGTTTTGTTAATACCTAGATGGGTGACTATTGCAAATACCAAGTGCTGTGAGCTTTGATATACAGGTGGTGTAATGGATAATGGTTTGGAATTGTTAATTGGAGAACCAAGTTCCAATTCCAGTTGGATTTGTTGAATTCATTTATGTGCAAATACCCTTACAAAAAGTATGAATCCACCTCTTCTTTCTCCTGCTATGGGTTAATTAGTAAAACTTGTATCACTAAATCATTATCAGCTCAAAAAAAATTCTTACAATCTAAAAATGTTTTCTAGTTTTAAATAACCTGCAATGTGTTGATAAGCCATAGAAAATAAATCAATCAATTTCTCATGGTTTCTTTTATTATTGATACTGATTCCGAGTAAAATCATCATATTTTTTTTTTTTGTGCAAATGTAACTTCTTACTAACTTGCTAGCAATTAAATATTAAAACTGTTTCATAAATTTAAATTTCTGAAGTCTTGTTCATTTACTTACTTTTCCTTTGACAGTCATAATATGAATATGATTAGTGTTAATATTATTACTGCACTAAAATAGCTCTCTCGTTTTCTTAGAATTAGATCCTTTCCTACCAGTAGAAATATTGCTACTACTATTACTACTACTGCTGGGTCTGTAACTAACACTACAGCTATTAGAATAACTACACTTTTCAGGTTTGACTCACTTCTTTGTTGGGATTCTCCTTTCCAGTCATTCCCCTACCCACATATCCACATACACACACCAACCCAAATTCATACCCACTCCAACCTATGCAATGTCAATTTTAACATTGCTCAGCATCACATCCCTCTCTTCTTTCATTTGAGCCTTAATCTGATCCAGTCCCTTAGTTCATCAGCTTGATCGAATATGGCAGATTGACACAGTGGCTGAGAATTCAGATGAAGCCTCATCAGGGCCAATTACTTAGCAATGTGTAGGCCAAATCAATGGCTAGTAAAAACATTTCCTTTCATTGCTTAATACTGGTTTTGTTCAATTCTGATGCAGAACTGCTGATCAGAATTTAGGTGTAGTTGATATCCTTACCTCTTATTTTTCCCAAAATCACCAATATTCTGGCAACTTGATGGTCTACTACTTTTTTTTTAGTGTTGATAAAATTTCAAGAAATTATCTGATATTTATATGAATACTGAACCTGTCTATATGAAGTGTACAAGTATTGCTATCAGTTTTATAATAACTTGAACACTTTAGCTGACATGCAATCCTTCCAGCATTTGAATAGCTTATGAGCTGTGTCAGAGATGACATCAACATTTGTTGATATTGATCCAAAAATTGAACAGCTGAAAATTTTGCCTATAGTGACTTTACATGAACAGGTTTGATTTGTCAAGAAAATACATAATTGTACATTGGTTGATGTTGTTGTGAGTAATGTCCTTTTCTGAGCTAAAGCTTTTAAAGTTAACTCCCAAAACTACATTCAAACAAAGACACATGGTCATGATGCCTGAAAGTAACAAATGATGCTTCTGTCTACCTCACACATTAATCCTTATAGAAAGCAGATTTAGTGAGAGAAAGAAGTGAATCATGCAAGATGAAGTAGGATGAATAAATAAGACCAAACCATTCAGTGGGAACAACAGAAAAAAAACTTACAACAAACAGTAGAAAATAATTTACAAGTGTGGTTGGAGTATAAAATCACCATACCTGAAATGTACAATTGTACAAGTCTTTTTTTTTTAGGACTATGAAATATGTCCTGGTTGTGAAGGTTGCGTGCTTAAAGCCATATCATGTTAAAACCCCAATTATCATGTGATCACCAAAGGTAAGCAATGTTGAGCCTGGTCAGTGCCTAGATGGGTGACTGCTTGGAAATACCAGGTGCTGCAAACTTGGATGTGTGGGTGCTCTAATAGTTAATTGCTCAGAATTGTTCCAATTCCAGCTGAGTTTGTTATATTCACTCACATGCAAAATACTCTTGGGAAAGGTATGAATCCACCTCCTCTCCCCACAGCTATAGGTTAATTAGTAAAACTTGTATCACTAAACCATTATTATGTACCCACCACCAATTCTTAAAATCTAAGGATATTTTCTGGCTTTAAATAACCTGCAAACGGTTGATAAACTGTAGAAAATAAAACAGTCAAAAAAAATATGAAGGATGCATTTTGGGACGTCTTTCTACAGTGATGAATTGATGAAAATAGGTAGTATTTTGACCAATGTTTGGAGAGAGAAAAAGGAGAGGAAGAAAGGGAGTTGCTACCCATTTTTATATTCTCCTGTTAGCCATACTCTTTGGTTCTGCAGTATCCTAAGTAATGTCTATTTTTGGCCATTGACTTAACTGTGACATGAAGATTTTAATTTACACTTATATTTACAAAGTACTAAACTTGAGTGAGCCTTATTCTAATTGAGTGTTTGAAGAAAAAAAGAAAAGTAGGCTTGTGACAAAAGTTTCTTAATTGTTTTTTTATACAAAGAAGAAAACGGATATGCTGCTAAAATTCTATAGAGACATTAATTTTTTAAGAATTATATGAACAAGAGAGAAATTATGAATTATTGAAAGAATCTTTTTTAGATCAATTGATGCTGTAACACTGGGTTAGTGATGTGTTATTGATTTATTTGATGTTGGTTGTTCAGATAAGATCCTTAATCTAACAAGGAGTGTTGAAATCAGAGCCACTGGAATATCAAAAAAGAAAAAAAAACTGTACAGTAGTGGTGAATACTTTTTCCAAAGTTTATAAAAAAAGAAATCTATTAAAAATTGTGAATTCTAAAAGAACATAAATTGGGTTTATAAATTTATGTATTCAAAGTAAAATAAGAATTATCAAGATTTGTTTACTTATTCATAAACTGAATGTTGTATTATATTAACACTTTCAATGCAAACTTTTTATTTTTTTTATTTTATTTTTTGCAGATATTACTAGTTAAAAAATTGATAATTTTTACTAAATAAGTTTGAACACAAATCTTAGTAGGGCCTTAAAAATTTTACAAGTACATGAATAGACAAGGTTAGAAGCATATAGACATAATCTAAGTCTTGAAACAAGTATATTTATATTAAAGGTAATATATATGAACTGATAGAAGTTTGTATGAAGTTTTGGCATAAACTCTTAATCTATTATATAATTTTCTTTCCTCTTTTTCAATTAACATGAACTGTGTTTAGCCTGTCATTTAACCCTTAACAGCCAATCAGTGGACTTGTCTCTTTATGTGGGAGCTGCCCGATCCTCACTTTCCAATTTTGATAGTTCAAAAGCATCTTCGAGTTCTTGTAGGTGATAAATTATTTTCCACCCTTCAACCTCTCTCTCACAGGCAAGATGTAGTGAGACTCTCACTGCTCTATTACTAATTTCGTGGAAAGATATCTGACAAACTACATTCCTTCATTGTGCCATTCGGACAACTAGGACCTACCATGCAACTTACCTTGTGGCAAACTACTAACATTTCCTCCATATTCAGTGAGAAGTAAGTTCCACACAAACAGCTTCTTCCCGCAAATGTGGAACAGACACTCAAGAGGATGTTTCCCTGATCACTGCAATCTTAACTTGTTCAAGTTCAGAGTTAACATTATCTTCCCCTCCTATCCATATAAACTACCCCTTAATGTAACTCTCTACCATGAGTGGCTCCCGGGCCTTGTACATGGTGGACCTTACTGCAAATATATATATATATATATATATATATATATATATATATATATATATATATAGAATAATCATTTTAGATTCCAGAAAAAGTAGCCAAAATAAAATCTAAAATAATATTAGAAATAGGATCTAGTGGTATAAAAAGAAAATTTTCAGCCACTGTTGGCTTGAATGAATTCAAAAACACATTCCAGTCCAGGTGGCTCCCTTTACCTAAAGTGATGAGAGAAGTGACTCGAGATCAAAGGACTCACCGACAACTAAAACTGCATGCTAGCTTCTTTCAGTCACTATACTTCTACAACTTTCTCCTATCAGCTGTATGTAATGACATTGATTGAAATCTATGAACTTTTTTAATGAAATATATGTCAATTTCTATGAACATTTCAAATAATAAAACTGTTTACTATGAAAAGATATATGTTGGTTCCAATCACTGGGAATGTTTGCTAAAAATTCACTGTCCCCAAATTTATTGACAAATTCTACAGCAGCATGCTTGGATTTCTTAGTCAATGAAAAGAGACAACTCTTGGTTTGACCACACATTTTTTTTTTTTTTTGCTTTTAAGTCAAGACTATAACCACTTGACTGTGTTGCTGGCTGATTTATGCATTATGAGATAAACATGTATGTCTCCTAAAATGCCCACAACAAACATGGCAGACTTGAGATGTGAGTCCGTGTAAAGAAACAACAAGAAATGGTATATATGTACAAACAAATGATAATGTATTAACAACAAAAGGTTACAAGTGACAAAGACAATAATGTGTGTAACAAATGAATGTGGAAACTTTTTGGTCCAAGTATGTGAAGTGAGTGACTGTGCGTACAAACGTGTGTGTATGTATTGTTCACATTTCCCAAAAAGGGAATGCATTTTTCAATGAGAGACTTACATGTTGTTGTATAAACAGAAAAGTAAGAAGAGAGTAATAAAAAAAATTATTGCTGGGTATTTCTACTTATAGTGCTGGAGAGTGTCCCCTAGTAATGGTTTCAAAAATTAGGAGGAGGTAACCTGATAGTACATTAGCAAGAGAGGTATGCATTTTAATTAGTTTTTTTTTTTAAGCAAGGGAGCTAATTCACTTATAGTCATCGTGGTGGATACAACAACTGCATCACATTTGCTTATGAATATTATTTCTATTTTGGTTAATTTTACCTTGCTCTTGTTTTATAGTTGCCTTACTTTGTATCACATTGGTCATTTCTTGTATGATTTTGTTCTGTACTTTGTCTTATTTTTATTATTGTTGCTATTGGGAATTTTGCAAATTCTAATTTAAAAATGCCTTCTTATTCAACAATATATCCACAGAAAATCATTTACACCTTTATATCTATTAAAATATATAACATTTCTCTATATCAGACATATGTCCCTTTTTATGAAAATTTCAAATAATCTGTTTAATATGAAAAGATATACCCACAAAAAAGAACAAAAAATCAAGTTACAACTTTGTAGTAAAAATATAAATAAACTTCACTTTTATATCTTTACCGAAGTTTGGAAGCTTATTTACAATACTAATTGTGACTATGATGAGTTACCAAAGCTTATACAGGGAAGGTTTCCATTTTCTTCATCCTTATCCACCATCTTTACTGCTACTCCACATGCATTTTATAAACCTTTTATAATTTTACGCACTAGCAAACTAAATATTTTTGATTGTAAAAAAAAAAATAATAAACACCAAATTTTGAAAACCAGAAAAAGTGATTGTTAAAGGTCAGAAATTGATGCAAGTATTACTGTCAAACAGACTACTTATGTATAATTGTATATTAATAGTGACCAAGGGTAATGCTGAATTCAATCTTTACCAACTATGCAATTTTTGTGACTTGTAGGGAAACAAGTAAATCTTTTTAATCAATATCCAGCCATAGTAAAAACTGAAAATACTTTTTATATAAAACTTACAAATTATAACTTTGTCGATTTTTATTATTATTATTGTTGTTGTTGTGTCAGACTGGATTGCCTGAAGTTTTAGTGGAATGAATCTTTTCTTTTGATGTATCACCATCTGGTTTTTGAATTTGATGTGTTGCCTCTGAATCCAGTTCAAATATACTGAAAGATTAATTGTTTAACAGAGATTTTAAAGTCATTCTCTTTCTATTTCTTTTCTTCAAAATTGCTGCTTCATTTTATCTTAGAAATATTGTTTACAAGCATTTGAAGATATTCTTTGATGTGCCGTGTCCCTTCAGGATGTAGGCAATCATGGCCATCCACATCTTCCTGTCCCTTGTAGCCATTAATATGTTTTAATATGTTTCTTTGTTATTTTTTCCCAAACCCTGTTCTACAATTGATGAACTCAGACTCTTCACTTATGTTACACACTATTTTTCTCAGTCCCTCCTGTGAATATCAAATTTTCCAAGCTCTTCTTCCTCGTTATGTACCCCAGAAATTTCAACTGCCTCTTCTTGATGTTATGTATAAGTTTTCTTTTTTTCTTCAAAACTTTGTCATTGCTTACATGTTCGGTCTATGGTATCCTCAGCCTCTTCATTATCTTTCTGTAGAAAATACAAATTATCTGAATTTAAGTTAAGAATTCCAATTATGTTCTTAAGTAGCCTTGTCAGATATAGATTCACAAATGGATGTCATGCATAGCATGAAACTCATTGAGGAGTCTCTCATTTATCATCTGTGTACAGCTGTTTTCTCAAGTCAGTGATTAAAAATGGCTTCAAATGAATGAATCCTTTAAATGAAGGCTGGCACTACAGATTTTTAACAAAACGACATGACTTTAAGACTTTCAACAGCAGTAACAAAAAAAAATTAATAGCACATGTAACTAGAAGAGAAAATAATGATATAATCAAGACAGTGACTTTTCACACTACCTTAAACGAAAGGTTAGAAAAGAAACACTCCTCAATACTGGAAAGATTAATAACATTTAGGAAACTTGAGAAGTCTGTTTTCTTAAAAGAGAAAGATTTTATAAATTTTGAGCAACATTAAATGCAGAATGTTTCCTTTATAGAAACTGCTAATTTCAGTAGTATGCAAATGTCTGGTTCTGTCAGGTTTAGCAGCAAATGTAACACATTTCTTTGCTACCACTATTGGGAGAAATGGTGAAAGATTGAGAAGGTGAAAAATTGGGCCTTGTAAAAATATTCAACTCCTCCACAAAAAAAATTGGAAAGTAAAAAATGCATATAAAGTGTAAATCTAAAATTTTTATATTCCAATGGTTGCTGAGATAATGAACAAAAATTGTTTTTGTATGACAAGAAATAGAAGAGATAAAGGAAGGCTTTTTAATAACTTAAACTCAGACTGCTACATTTGGTTGCTACTCAGACTGTCATATGGTCTCTCACTAACTAAATATTCAATATATTTTCCTTTTATTTATACCTAGAACATGGCTATTTTTATGAAGTCTGATTTCTTTTATATTTTATCTGTCCAATGGTAGTTGTTTATTTCACATACCAAGAGCTGTTCTACACTTACTGCTTGGGCATTTATGTCATGACTTATCAGAGGGGTCTGTTATTGACGCAGATAACAGATATTCATTTCATCAGATCAGATCTGTGGTTTCCTTCATCTGGAGTTGGTCCTTTGGCCTAGGAGCAGGTCCCAGGTCCTTGTGTGAACATATGTCCTCTATACCACTTCATGTGTTTCTGAACCTCAAGAGCTGTCATGTGGGTTTTCAATCTTTTTCACCAACCCAACAAGGCAGTCATTTACATATCACTACAAATATAATAGTAGGCACAAAATACAATTGAATATTTAACAGAAAATTGCTTGACTCAGTTGAAATGTATTTTACATGAATGGCATAAATTTTTAATAACTATACATGCTTAAAAGCTAAAACTTGCAGATTAATAATTTAATATATGCTTTATAATTTTTTTCCTTCTCCATAAATTATAAGGTCATTAAAGTTTATTTTAAGTTGGTATTTACTTAGCAGGGATAACATATTAATAATTTTCAATAAAATAATTTTTTATTTTGTCTAAAACTGATTGATTTATAAAATATGTTCTTCCAATGTATCTTTTATAATTTGAATCTGTTTAATATGTTCATTTTACCAAATCTTAATTTATATAGATTTTTAAATTTTTCTTCAAAAATACTACAGGGTAATTATAGATTGATTTGCTGGTTGGTTGATTTTTAAAACATATAAACTGGAACCTTTCAAATAGTATTTTATATATTATTGAATAAATTAAATTCTATATTATAATAAGATATTAGCTTTTTAATATAAGCATGACACATTTGACCAAAATTTTATGGCTAAGATTATTAATTTTATAATTATTATCCTTGTCTATTGATTTGCATATAATATTGAAATATGCAGTTGGTTGGTTTATTTTACATCATGTTACCTCTTGATGGGTTATTTAATGCTGAATTTGGGTAACAAGTGAAAATCAAAGTCACTAATCAGTATTAATAGTCAACTGGACTAATTTCACTAATAGTTGCCTCATGCCATGGTACCTGTAAATGGTTTGCTAACTCTTCATTTACTCACTCTTCAATTCTTGTAGCATAAGACCCTTTTTGTCAAGATACCTAATGATAGAACAAAGTGGAGCAGAGAAATATACTTACGTTTTGTAAAACCAGTATTTTAAATTGAACAGCTAAAGAATTTGAATCCACTTGGCTGTCTTTTTTCTGTCTTTAATGATAATTAGACATTTATCTTTTTAAGCTTGTTTGATATAAACACTGCCTTCTTGATTAGGCAAAAATAGATGACCAAATGTTAATTATATAACATTATTCTTCAAATTCTAGCTTAGACTCTTGCATTCAGTTTTTTATCACTATGGACTACAAAGCTGGCATAATTATTAGTTAAAAAGCCTTCACATTTAGTTTTTAATTTAAAGGTTTCTTTTTTTCTTTTCTTTTTTTTTCTTTTATACTCTGATAGTGTAGACTGAACTATGGTCTTTCTTGCATCTCTATTAATTCCTTGTGATATTTGTCTTATAAGGCTTATATATTTTGTTCTGGATAAAAATAATAAAAATTCAACAAAAGAAAAACTGCCTGGGATGTAAAATGAATGAGCAAGGGTTGACATGTAAATGATCCAATCTAAACCTTGTCACACCCAACCTACTGCTTTCTCCACTAAGCTACATATCAATGACTAAGATAATATAATTGGGGAAATTGTCAATAAAACGGATACTAATTCAAAGTAGTATAGGAGCATTTAAACTGGGTGAAAAAGGAAGAAGCAAAATTGATTGGAGAACAGTTGGTGATGTCATAACTCTCACAAAACATTTTTTTTTATTTTTATATTAAAAATTCTCAGTGTCTAAACAAAGAAAAGAAGAATTGATGCAGAATTTTCTGTAACTTAAGGAAAAATTAAAAAATAATTACACTTGAAATTTTTGAAGTCTCCTAACTTTACAAGATGAATAATATAATGTTTTTACTGTTCTGTTGACTAATAGAAAATATTAATTAATAAAATGTTTATCGTTTTTAATATTAAAGTAATATGATGATTCTTTCAGAATATAGAGCTTGAAACATACCAGATTTACTAGTATTAGTCCTGGGTATGATAATAAAATAAATCTGACAGCAAAGTCTTTAATTGGGAAATTAAGAAGTGTAGAACCACTTCTTAATTGTTGCTGTTCCCAGCTTCATCCTGAACCAAGGGTTGTAGCTCTTGTTAGGGTCCCAGCTATGGGAAAATAGTGAAACCTCCAAATAAAAATCAAAACTCTAAGAAAATAAAAAAAATACATTTTTATAAAAAAAAAATTACAGCAATACCTTTTTTGTGAAATTACCAGCAATACATTTAAAAAAAAAAAAAACATTACAAGCAATACATTTAAAAAAATCATTACAAGCAATACATTTAAAAAAAATCATTACAAGCAATACATTTAAAAAAAATCATTACAAGCAATACATTTAAAAAAAATCATTACATGCAATACATTTAAAAAAAAAACCATTACAAGCAATACATTTAAAAAAAAAAATCATTACAAGCAATACATTTAAAAAAATCATTACAAGCAATACATTTAAAAAAATCATTACAAGCAATACATTTAAAAAAAAATCATTACAAGCAATACATTTAAAAAAAATCATCATTACATTTAAAAAAAAAATTACATTTTAAAAAAAATCATTACAAATGTAATACATTTAAAAAAAAAAATCATTACAAGCAATACATTTAAAAAAATCATTACAAGCAATACATTTAAAAAAATCATTACAAGCAATACATTTAAAAAATCATTACAAGCAATACATTTAAAAAAAAATCATTACAAGCAATACATTTTTTAAAAAAATCATTACAAACAATA
Source organism: Acanthosepion pharaonis (assembly GCA_903632075.3). Taxonomy (NCBI): domain Eukaryota; kingdom Metazoa; phylum Mollusca; class Cephalopoda; order Sepiida; family Sepiidae; genus Acanthosepion; species Acanthosepion pharaonis. Next base: position 364,364 of record CAHIKZ030000359.1, on the reverse strand, counting down.
CATTTTTAAAAAAAATCATTACAAGCAATACATTTAAAAAAATGTAATTACAAGTAATACATTTTATAGCAAAATGACCAATAATACATTTTATAGTAGAATTACAAACAGTACATTTTTAGAGCAAAATGACAATACAACCTTAAAAAAAAGTATAAAAATACATTTTTATAGTAAAAGTACCAGGACCAGCAATACATTTTTGTAAAAAAAAGTTAGCCATACATTTTTTGTAGTGAAATTACCAGCAATATTTTTAAATTATCAACAATAATTTTTATCGCCTACAAACTATATATCTAAAATGCATATATTTGCCCTGAAATTAAAAAAATATATATGTACAAAATATATGTAGTTGAAGGCATAAAACTGGGTTCAAAATATGTGTAGCTGTAGCCATAAAATTGCATACAAAATATTTAGATTTTGGCATTAAATAACCTACGGAAGTTGATATGCGGCTAAACAAAATCAACAAACCAACCAAATTTAATAGTATATCATGCAGTCTGCTGCAACAGTGGCCACACTTCCAGTAATTTTTTTCAATTGGCAGGCAAACCAGGTGAGGATAGTTAACAGGTTCAAACCCTGAATAATTTCAAGTTTGTGTATTGCATGTGCAGATTGATTCCCGGCTGATTGGATGGATGAAATCTCCTACAGATCCAATGGCCATGAAGGTAGTGTTATCAATTGTTGTAAGGGCATAAGATCAATGATATGACATCTGGAAGTCCTGGTTATCTACTGCAACTTGGAAGTTTCTGGTTCTTATGATTCCACATGCCACCAGATAAAGACTACTCGGGCTGAGAGAGTGGGATTACCCGAGTGCAACAATTTTCCCACCTTAAATTTTTCCCACACAGGTCTGTTTTGAAAATTCATCTCGATACATTGATAACAAGATAAAGTTTTCTTCAAACCTGAAGGACAACCATGAATGCCGTTTATTTTTGGAGATAAAAAGAATACATTTCATATATTAAGAAATGGACAAGGTCCGACAATTTATTTATTAAAGACATTTTTATGTTTAACGTTGTTATTTTATAGATACAAGTATTTAAGCAAATGGTCTGTTTATGATAAACAGTATTAAATAACATTTACCGGCCTGAATGTCCGAGAAATTTTCATAGAAAATATTCGTTCTTTGACAGGATTCGAACCTGCATCCTATACGGAACCGTCATATACGCTGACGTGCCTTACCTCTAGGCTACAAAATAACAACATTAAACATAAAAATGTCTTTAATAAATAAATTGTCGGACCTTGTCCATTTCTTAATATATGACGTCATTTGTTTACATTCGATACGCCAGAGCAGTTATGAATGTACGAGATTCATGGAAGATTGGAGTTTATAAGCAGTAAATTCGACCTTGTCTACCGAACGGTTCTTTGTAGCCTAGAGGTAAGGCACGTCAGCGTATATGACAGTTCCATATAGGATGCAGGTTCGAATCCTGTCAAAGAACGAATATTTTCTATGAAAATTTCTCGGACATTCAGGCCGGTAAATGTTATTTAATACTGTTTATCATAAACAGAGCATTTGCTTAAATACTTGTATCTATAAAATAACAACGTTAAACATAAAAATATGTCTTTAATAAATACATTTCATGTATAACATAATTATGTATGGAAAGTATGAAATCATCAGTTGTGCATGTTGTTTTATTTAATTGTTAAACTAATTTTAGAATTCATTTTCTACTTGGATATGTTTGGCCACTTAAGACAGTGCAATGATGAGAGATTGTACCATGAGAGGTATTTTCAGGGTAGCCATTCATGAGATATAAATTAACATTACAAAACTAATCATATACACATTAACTAATTTACTTTATTATGGCTTATCAACCCTTTTTGGGTATTAAAAGCTGAAACATATTTTGGATTGTAAGAATAATTCTTCCTATGAATAAATATTTTATTAACAATTTTTCAAGAATAAGAATCATTTTTTTTCTGATACAAGTTTTACTATTTAACCCATAGCTAGGGAGAAAATAGATTAGTTACTTTTCCAAGGTTATTTTTAATTTGTAAGTGAATGTAATGAAGCTGACTGGAATTTGAACTTGTTTCTCCAATTTTGCATTTTAAGCCACTATCAATTGCACCATCAACACATTCACAATCATATACACAGAATGGCCATTTAGGAAAGAAATCATAAACAATGATCTACAGGAAGATCACTGTTCATAGAGCTTACTTCAGTAATGTTATACTCTTCTTCAAAATAGACCTCTTTCTGATTCACTCTGCATGTTAGCTGCATGTCAAGGTTAAAAAGCAAAACCAAAAATAGGAGTTGATAGGCTTGCCTATCGTCCAGTTCACACCCCTCCCTAGTCTTATGAACAGAAGTAGAGATTTGTCCCTTGTTTTATTTTTAGGACTGGGTTTCTGGTTCCTTCTAATTCCAACTTGCTTCTAACATGTCCATCTCGACTCTGAATTGTTTTTCACTAATTAATTATTTTTTCTCCTCCCCCAATAGGAGAAGATAAGCTCACCTATCATCTGGTTCATGCTCCTCCCCGATTTTTTTTTTTTTAACAGGCATAGAAATTTATCCCTTGTTTCCTGTTTAAAATTGCATTTTTGGTCCCTTCTAAAGTTTACTTCAAATCTATATTTCTAATGTCTCTGCCTGAACACTGAGATTTCACTAATTAAATGTTGACCACTTCAAGACTAGAATTAGCTGCCTCTTTTTGCCTGTTATCTTGCCCCTTTCTTATGTTAATACAACTCCACACAGTAACCCTTGGGCCTTGTATTGTGTGAACATTACTAAAAAAAAAAAAAAGAAAGTCATCCTCTGTTTAGGGGCTTCTCATTTGAGCCACAAAACACCTCCTCTCAGAAAAAAAGTAGCCAATCGTAAATAAATAAAATAAAAAATATGAAAAAAAACTTATGAGCAAGCTCATTTGCTTTTAAGAACACAGCTCCTAAACAATTGACACAATGCAGTGAACTGGCAAGCTTCAATTAATTTGCCACCAATCTCTCTCAATGTCACCACTGTGACTTTGGTCATCCAACCTGAAATGTGCATCAACTCCAAGCCCTACCAACTCTACCCTTACTCCAAGTTGCATCCCTAGCCCACAAAGAAACATAAGTTGCATCCCTAGCCCACAAAGAAACATAAGCTCACTTTCTCTGTATTAGCAATACAAAGAATTTTATATTAACAATTCTTGTCTTTTCCTTTTGCCTCACTAGTGCTACTTGTTTTTGGTTTACTTGTGCTGTCATACATGTGTTTATAACAGTAACACAAGAGAAAACAATTGTGAAACCTGTTTTTAAAGCATTTCATCTTTTGATTCTGATACAAAATTCCTTATTTTGTACATTAATAAATACGGTAATAAGTAATATTTTTATGTATCATTTCTTTTATTTCAATGACATAAAATTAAATCTTTGAAATAAAAATTAACTTTGGTATTTAACCTGCATTTTCTCTGTATGTTTAAGTTAAAATTCATTAGTTAATAAAAAAAAAAATGTTATTCTTAGGTACCTGAGGAAGGAGAGCTTGGAAAATCTGATACTTACAGGGCAGATAGAGGGAAAGAAAGACAAGGGAAAATAACATGACATACTTACCAGGCTTAAGCAAGTGGATGACAGAACAGTGTTTGGGAGAAGTAGGAAAAGGACAAAACATATTGAGAACTACGAGGGATACGGGGAAGTGGAGAGCCATGATTGCCTACATCCTGAAGGAACATGGCACATAAAAGAAGAAGAATATGGTATAAGGTTTCTTAAGTGAGTCAAAATGTTTCTCCATATGAAATAAAGGTGGGGTCTTAATAAAAGTGAGGGTCAGAAAATGATTTAAGATATCAAAAATTTAGAATTTAAGTAAAATGTTTTTTCAGATTAAATACTCTAACACCAGTCCTTACTTTTAGGAATTCTTGTACTTTCTGAAGTCATTAAGTTGCACCAGGGTTTTCTTTAAGTAGCATTTGAAGAAGCCCTGTCACAACTTAATTTCTATACAAAGAAGCTTGCATAAATTAAATACTAACTTGCATAACTCACATAAAAATCAAAAGTACATTTGTGCACCGTTATCTTATCAGAAAGTACAAGAAATCCTGGGGATGTGGTTGCTGTCAAAACCTAAAAAATAAAACAACTTGTTTATACAATCATAAAAGCATGCATGTAAAAACTTGAGCCAAGAATAATAATTAGTATTCTTTGTTTGAGTTCTGGGTGCAAAATTAATAAACAGGATGATTTTTATCAGCTTGAGTGTTCTCTTTTCTATTAGGCACTTAAGAGTAAAATCAGACATTAATTCTATCTATATATATATATATATATATATATATATATATATAAATATATATATATCTATCTATATATATATATAAAACAAGTTCTATCTTTTCAACACATTTTTAGCACTAGAAATATATATAAATAATTTTGAAATACCTTCTATACAATATGGTAGAAAACAAATAATTGCAGATTAAATTTTATATTGTGTATGTCAGATCGTTCAGTGCTCTCAGTAAATGTATTCACTGAGGAGCAGGTTTAAATTGCATAAGTAATGAAACAAAGAAACCTTTCAAAGTTTTATTTGATTCCAGAATTGAGCATATAAACCCACATATCATATTTAAGGCTTCCTTTTAATGTTTCTAGTGTGACTAGTTATTCTCATACCTCCTTTTATTAATGGCTGTTCTTTACAAATTTGGTTACAAGAGCAATGGATATATTGCTAGTGCTGCACTCTAGTGTTTCTCATTGGTCGATCTATGAATGTAGTCATATGGTATAATAACTCAAAAGCTAGTATCAATTCATTGCTTCAGATTTTTTATACTCATGAGTAGTTTTCTGAGATCATCTTCCTGCTCATAAAAATAAAAACTTAACAAAGACCATTCTTCTTTGAGACTTGTAGACTGCCACTATAGCACCACAAACAAAGATCTGTACCAAATAACAAAGCACATCACTTGGGGACTTTCAGCAACAACTAAAATGGATAGCATTTGTAATAATGATGTTGACGTTTCATGCTATTTCACACAAAAGATTAAGAAGAAAGTCCTCATCAGTCCAGGAAAGAGCAATAACAGTTACTGGGTTTTAATAGAAAAAAAGTAGCATGAGCTGCTCAGTCAATGAATGCCAAATGTTTTCACATAAGAAAATGGTTAATATTACTGATGAGAACAGATACCACATTTTGATCCCAGCCCAGTAGCCATGGAGTGAAGAAAAAAAGTTTAATTTGTGTAACACTGGCTGCTCAATAAATGAATGTTTCCATGTAATGGCAGTATTATCCATTTCCCTACAAAGAAACATTTGGTATTCATTGACTGGGCAGCCAGTACTGTTTTCTCTTCAAACACTTTTTTAGGAAAACAGGTTTCTCAAGTTCAGTACCTATTATCGCTTTTTCCAGTATTGATAGTAGTTTCCTTCTGAAACGTCTATTTAAAATGGTCTGGAATGTTAACATCTTCATTATGTCATTATTTTCTCTTTGAGTTGTTCTATCCATTTCAATAGTTGCTGCTGTTGGTAGTCTTCAAGTGATGTGGTTTCTGTTATTTGTTACAGTTCTTTGTGGATCTGTAGTGCCAGTCTACAATGTTCAAAAAAGGATGATTTTTGCCAAGACCCCCAGGCTTTACTTGCTCAAGGCTTTCTGAACAGGTTTGGCACCAGGCATGTCATCCATATAAAAATCTTGATCTGACAAGGCTATTTAATAATATGACTCAATGTTTCAGGTTGATGTCTTGCAGTGTTGAGTGAAACTACCTCTGGCACAACATTCTCTATGTTCATTTTCTCTTTCTCTTATATTTAATTTGTTATAGCTAGTCCATATGCTGAGCTATCTGAAGTGTTTAGTATTTACCAACTCCATATCTTGTATTTTTATTATAGATTCAGAAGGAAATGGCTAATATTACCATTAATGTTTATTCCACTTGTCCAAGACAGAACAAAAGAATAAAGTTATCATTGTTTTCTCTTTTTTTGTTTTGTGTTTTTTGTTCAACTTTTACTTGAAATGATTAATATCAAAGTTACAGACAAAATGACTCCATTTGAAAAGTGTTCTTTTTGTTTCTGTGCATTTTTATTTCTGGTCGATAAGAAAAATTTTTAAAGTTTTATTTTTGTAATATAGTATAAACTTTAAAAAATATTTATCCATTTCTTTTCATATGATTTTGATATTTATGAATCTTCACTTTCTATAGCACAAAACCAAATGAGGTGGGGTAGGACATTTAATATTTCACTGATCATCCAAGTAGAGAGGAGTAATCAGTCTTTCTTGAGGGTCAGCATTCAAAATAATGTTGTTTTTTTTTTTTACTCATCTTAAACACCAAATTCTTACACTAGTATAATTTTTAACTCTTATTGCTTAAACTACTATTATAATAATTAACTGTATCTTTTCAATTTTATGAATATGAACAGTTTTACTTTTAATTTTCTGTACAATTATACGATAGAGATCCAGTAGGGGCAATGGTTTTCATCCTGGAAGGTTTAATTGAATCAAGTTCAAATTCTAGCCAAGGCTGTTGGCATTCACTTCACACTTGTATCCTTGTGAAAAGCATGAACTGATTGATTCTCTAGTTACAGATGAAATAGTAGAACAGACTGGACATTTTAGCTTTAATAAGGCCTTCAGTTTAGCCAAAGGATAACTCTTAATTCAGAGACTAACATGAATAGTTATCTTGAATAAATAAAATCCACTCAAGGGTTATTGTGAATATCTAAAATTCACAATAACCCTTGAGTGGATTTTATTTATTCCATGTCCCTTCAGGACATAGGCAATCCTAGCTCTATGTAGATTCCTTTTCTTTTCTGTAAATTGCCATGACTTATTTAGAAAGTGAAGCAGTTTCTCATTGAATTCTTCATTGTCCTTCTCTTAGACTGGCTGTCCCTCAAGGCTTGTTAACCTGTTCTTCTCTGCTATTTAGCCCATAAATGGAGGGGAGAAAAAATAGATTCATGTTTTTTTAAAGAGTATTTGAAAAGGAACTCAACTTACTGAGTCCAATTTCTAGGCCAGTAACCATTACATTATTTATGGATATACTGTTTATTTAATGTCATGTTCTTTCAGAATATAGAGAATCATGTCTTTCCACAGATTTCAGAAAGAGACTATAGAGAGTCACGATTAAAAATCCAGTTGATTACAAGATTAAAAACGTAAAAAGAAAGATTTTTTTTATATATTAAAAGATCCTATAATGAATCTTGTTTTTACAATAAAACCATTTTCAGTCATTTTTTTCCAGATGATTATATTAGAATTAACAACATAAATTTTAATGTGAATTTGAATCTACTTTTGTCCCTTCCTGGCTTTGGCTGGGTAGTTTCGAAAATTAAGCTCAACAGCCAGCCTCCACCCAGACAGTACCTCTCCTGGGGATGTGGTGTCTCAGAAAAAGGGCATGTTGAAGGTGCTTGAGCATTTTTTCCAATTGTTTACTAATACTTCATAGAGAATAATAATATAGGTTTTCATATTTCTTTCTTTTTATGTGCCATGTCCTTTAAGGACATAGGCAATCATGGCTGTCCCTCTATCCCTTGCAGCTCTCAGCAAGTTCCTTCCCTTTGCTTCCTCCCCCAGACCATATTCTGTCATCCACCTGCTCAAGCTTGTCAAGTATGTTATGCGCTGCTTTTCCTTGTCTCTCTTTCCCTCTATTCGACCCATGAGTATCAGATTCTCCAAGCCCTCCTTCCTCATCTGGTCTGGAGCTTCTGCTATGTATTTAGAGATTCTTGATAAAATCCAAAGAAGAATCTACAATTGTCCTGACCTGGCATCTCTGTTTCAGTCACTTTCCCACCACCATAATGTAGCTTCCCTTTGCCTTTTTTATAAATATTTTCTGATGAGCTTTCATCTTTGGTATCTAAACTTTATGAATTTAACTTTACTACTAGATTGGGGAAAAGATCTCATTATTTAACAGTTAAAATGGCTACATGTAACTGTAAGTTCTATGCTAACAGTTCATTCTCTTGCACATCTTGCTGGTGGAACTCTCTTCCCGCTTATTGCTTTCCAGTCAATTTCATTCTTCAAAAAGTTAAATGCTATGTCAATCATTTTGTTCTGTCTACTTAATTTCTTGTTCTTTTATTGTTCTCTCTTCTTAATAATGTTTTCTTTTTCTCATATTCTTTCACACTTAGTAACCCCTTGCATCTTAATGGCCTTATTGCCTTGTTTGGTGTGAAATTATTAAAAAAATCTGGTTTCTTAATGTAATCAATTTCCAGTCAAATCCATTACATTCACTTATGTGCTAATATCCTTGGAAAAGGTATGAATGCTCTTCTTCTCCCCCTAGCTATGGGTAAATAACAGGTGAGACCGGGTTCTATAGCCTTGGAATGCAACTGGTCTACTGCAGAAAGAAATGGCAAACTACTGTGGGGAAAAAAATCTGCCTCGTCAGTCATGTATCAAAAGATACATGATTGCCTAAGCATGTATCATGCATGGCACATAACTGACTGAAGACAACATTATAAGTATGGTTTTTTGTAGACTCATGAAGCTTAAGTTTTGAGCCAATTTTAAAACCCTCTTTGTTCATTTAAATGAGCATTACTTAATACGTTTTCATGTCAGCAGATTTGCTGACTGAGATTTCAGTCATAAATTATGTATACTACAATAAACAAACTTCACATAAAACTTTTTATTATAACTGCTGGAGTGTCACATAATTACATTTGCGCTTCTCCTTGTATACAAAATATTAACAATATGGCACCTCAGTATCACAGCTCTGATGGTAAAGGTTCAAAAAACATCTAAAATGAAGATATTACTTTCAAAACATTGACATAAGCTGATATTATAGACTATTATCCCAGAATTAATTGATACTAAACATTAAAAAAATATCAAACTTAACCCATTGTAATCAAGCAATCACATGATCAAAACATCTTTGATGTTGCACTATTCCTAAAGTAATTAATCTGGTAAAGTTTCAGGTTTAAACTGAATACAATCATTTAAAGTTGCATTGCTCAACTTTCTATTATAATAGTTAGCTATAAAATTTAATTTTCTACACAACACTAGGAATTTCAATTGCTTTATAGAGATGATAAATTAAACCAAGTTATATATTGGGAAGTGGTTGATAAACTATTTAGTGAAAGATTTCTTTGTCTTTGCTTTTCTTACTATGGCATGGAATTAAGTCACTTCATAGACAAGAAGGCAGTTGAAGCACTAACAGTCAGTTGACAATATGAT
>CAHIKZ030000359.1:35000-350000 GCA_903632075.3 Acanthosepion pharaonis | reverse complement strand
CTACCCCTACCAAAATGTAACTAATAACTGATACATCAAAATACAGCGATAATGAACACGCAATCACCCCTAGCCTGGTTGAATGGATTTCTCTGTATCCTTGGAAACGTGAATTATGATTTTTGCCGTGTCTTTAAAACCCAGTAACTTTAAAAGTTACTCCAAAATTCGCTTGAGGATGAAATGGAACAAATGTCTTCAATTTAATTACAAAATTAAATTCGGAGCTTTCAGCTTCCATTTTTGAAACATCGTTAGAACTGTGTAGCGAAACAAACCATATTTTAAATCAATTAATTTATAATATTAATGCTCTGTAAATTTACATTGAGCACTATTTTGTAAAAATAAAAATATCTATAAGAACACCGGATTATATATCTTACTGTTCTTTTATTTATTTATATTTATATATATATATATATATATATATATATATATATATATAAAAGAAGATAAGCTGCAAACGTTTTTTGTTGAAATGTGGATTTTTTTTATTTTAAAATATATATTATACTCTATTTTCCTAATTATGGAAAATAGAGTATAATATATATTTTAAAATAAAAAAAAAATCCACATTTCAACCAAAAACATTTTCAGTTTATCTTTTTGGAATATACACTTTTCACTCATTGGAACAACTACAACTGCTTCCATATATACATATATATATAGAGAGAGAGAGTGAATGTTCATATCCAAGTTGTCTATACCTGTGGAATTTCCACTGATCCAGTCTGTATATATTATTCAATCATCAAGAAACCAGTGTGTTGAGTTCAGAATCTGGTCATTCTTGGGTATAACAATAAACTACATCCGGTAGCAAGGCTTCTGATTGGGAGATTGGAGATTTTGAGGAGTGTGGAACCATCTTTTAATTGCTGTTGTTCTCCAGTCCACCCTGACTTGGAGTCATAGCAATTTTTAGGATCCCAGCTATGGGAAAATCATGAACCCCAAACAAAAACAACACTATGAAAGTATTAAAATACATATTTATAGTAAAATTACCAGCAATACATTTTATCTGTAGTTGAAGGCATACAATTGTGTTCAAAATATTTAGATTTCAGCATTAAATAACCCACAGAGTTATGCTACTAAAAAATCAACCAACCAACCAACATGAAAGGACTCTTTCATGACAAGAATACATATAATATCCTACAATTTCTTAAAGAAATCAAACTGTATTCCAAAATATAACTTCAACAAAACTACAACACACATGTCACTACCACCTAGTTATTGTAGAGTAGTTTTCACAGTGGAGGCTTGTCTTTCAATAAGTCGCCCTAAATTAGGTTCAACGTATGAAACGTTAAGAACTAACTTGAAATAAGAGTTAATGACGCAGCAATCTGACAGACTCACTCAACACCACTGAGCCCAACTGGCCACTGCTACTACTACTACTTATCTGTGGGAGAGTCTATTACAATAGAATAGGTATTATGGTATAACACTAGTAATTATGCCCACACAAACATATATATGCAAAAAAGCTGTGTATCATCTACTATGTATTCAATTGTGAAAGCAGAATAATGTTTATCATATTTTTATTACTTCAAAGTTCCCAAGAAAATAAAATTTCAGCATTAAATAACCCACAAGGTGTTGATATGCTATTAAACAAATACATCAATCAGATTCTGGCTGAGTTTATATTCTACTTTTGAGGAAATATCCTTAGAAAATTTATGAATCTATCTTTTCTTCTTACCATCTATGAGTTAAATAGTAGAGCTGACTGGGTTCTATTGCCTTGAGGAAGCAAACAGTCCAAGAGAAGGAAAACTCTTAATTCAAAATTAGCTGGAAGAGAGATAGGCTCCATCAGACTATCTTGTTCTAGACACGTTACTGCTGCTATGGCTGCAGTAGATTGGTGCCCCTACGACCATAATGGATTACAGGACTCATGATGCGACGAACCTTGGATGTCCTAAATAGGACTTATTAAACAAATATGTTCATCCCCACTTACTTTTTTCTGGTTTTTAGTTCATAGCAAATACTGAGTGCTGAAACTTGTTAATATAAGTCAACAGTACTCCATTTTAGGCCTGATCTGGCTCTTGTAAGGGTAAAAGGTAGCAGGAGGAGTTAGGCATTTACTGGAACAGTACAGGAAACTAATCACCACTGAAAGAGTCTTTTCAGTCATAAAGTCCTTCCTGATGAATAGGTCCCTGAAAGTAGTTTTTAATGGCCAGTCATCCGAGGTCCTAACAATTAATGCAGGCATCCCTTAGGAGTCACTTCTCAGACCAACCTATGTTTCATTATTGTGTAAGGATAGCTGTAAAGAATTATAGATCATTACTAGTGAGTTTGATCCTCATTGGGTGTTCCATACCTGTCAAAAAATAGGCTAAACTTAGTAAATAAGAAAATACCTCCTTGTAATGTAACGGAGATTAGCTAATATTACAGAATATTACAACTAAATAGGGAGTTTGATCCTCACTAGGTGCTCCATACTTGTGGCCTTTTGCCAAAAATTAGCTAAGCTTAGTAAATGAAAAACCTTTCTAGTAGGCAGGCACCTTAGCATTGGGTAATGTTTAGTGAGACTAGTTTGGTTGATGATTGCTGCTGAATAGTAAGTTCGATCATCATAGGGTGACTTAAAATAAGCTTAACTTTATTAAGTTATCAATATTAATTGACATGTAAAATGACATACTCTTATATTAGAATGAAGAAAAACTATGGAAAAGTGATCATAACTGGATTTTAGTTCTGACTGACACAAAGTAATGTCTTATCAATGCCCACTGACTTTATCCTTACTCTGCTTGGTTTTAGTCATTTTCTAGAATAACATACTAAATACTTCTGGTGGCAGGGAAAAATTATGATTAAACACTGAATTTTTGCAGTATTTTACCAAAAATTTAACAAGTTTCAGCACTCAATCTTCATTAGAAACTGAAAAGCAGAAAAAAAGAAAGGTATTGTCATTGATCAGGTATTAATGCAAGTAGTACTGATGGAATAGGTCTATTATGCTTTTAATTATATCACTATACAATATATCATTTATTTTCATATTATATGAATCTGCAATATATAATTATGATATTTTTAGTAAATATACCTTAACATTAAACTCTGTTTATGAAAGAAATTATTTTATATAGCTCTACAAAGGTTTGCCAAAAATCATTATTACAAACAGATCTGCTTGTTTTTTATTTTTAATGTATAATTCTTTGCTTTGTCCTATAGTTATCTCCCTTTATTTTGACTGGGGACTGCCTTGTTCACACCACTTTTCCATTAGAAATCCACTCTTAGTATGACTTGAAAGAACTGAGAACTGTCTAGTTAAAAGCATCATTAAATTTTCATGGAGATTTCACAGTAGCCTTTGTTGGTTATAACAGATCCTTTTCATCAGTTATGCTTCATTTATAAAATTAAAGAAAAGGAAGAAAAAAATCATAAACCACTGAGTAATTGGAACCATCTAAACTGGTTAACATTTTATTTTCATTTATTAGAGAGTTCACACCAATGCAAATCAAGTTAGAACAATGCATTTCATTAGTAAATTTCATTCGCTGTTGAGGAAGGAACATGTTATTAATTTTAAAAAAATGCGTTTTGGTAGAAGGGAATATTTAAGTGTGAGTAAAAAAAAAAAAAAATAAAAAATAAAATATTAATAAAGCAGATGATGAATATATAAAAAGTATTGCTTCTGATTAGATGCACAGAATTGACATACTAAGGATAGTGAAGTTGAAAGCTTAAATTCTCAGAAACAATTTCAGCATAACATTTCATTTTTACAATCTTCAGTAATCAAAGAAACAAAAAATATTTAATAAGTTGATCGCTTGTCAATTTTCTCAGTGAAAATATTCTTCTGTTGGTAAAACTTATTTATAACTCTTCCAATATCATATTAGGAGCTGAAATAAAATTCAAGATTAATTAAGAATTTTCATCTCTATATAAGTATAGGAAGTATATCAAAATCTTACAGTGGGAGGAGATAATGAGAAGAGGTTGAAAACTTCCAAAATTAATGAATTCCATACATTGAGAATATATATATATAACTGAACTTCATAATTCAAAAAGAGAGAAAAAATATACTTGTGTGTGCATAGATAGAGCTCAGAAAAAAATTAAAAGAAAAACATTTATGTGATTAGCTGTTATTAAAATGTGTGTGGAATTAAAATTGCAGTCCAGAAGATTGTATCCCCAGAGAGGACTAGATGTCTTGCCATTACTACATCCTGGGATTGGGAGAGCAAGAGAGTTTGTCTATTTCTTTTATAGTGCTTATTTCCATGCCATTTAGTGAGTGTTAAGTGAAGTCTTCTGGCAGACATGGTGGAGTAATCCCACAGTCTCTTACCAATTTAGTCAAATTTATTCTATATTCATAGAGCTTCCCAGATTACAAATCATTTGCGTATCTGCTAGTATAACTTCATTTATAAAGCAGTCTTCTAGCTGTAATGTAATGAAAATCTATAATGCATAAATATATTTATAAAGCCGTCTTCTACTAGAAACGTAATGAAAAATAATTTCACTGATGCTTTAATGAAGTTATTAACTATTACTCTTAGTACCAACTTTTCTGAATTTTTTGCAATATCATCTTTTCTTTAGTTTTCTTGTTTTAAACATTTAATCTGTTTCTCTTATAATTTTCAAAAGATTTATTTGTTTACTTCTTCATTTTTTGTAATGTTAATATCCTCATATTCCAGGTGAATTGAAGATTTGAACTCCACAAAGCAGAAGTTTGTGTGAATAACCTGCTCAAGTGGAACTTATATGTCACCAATGGAATAAAAAGTGGGTTGCTCTCTACAGGGTGCATAGCATGCCAGGTCTTAGCCATGAAGGTTGGAACTGGTGGAACTAATGAATGTAGTTCTGAGCACTTTTCATGGAATTAGTGATAGAGCAGTGAGAGGCTTGTAGCATTTTTTTTTGTGTGAAAGGAGTTGTAGGGTAGAAAATAATTTGTAATGCATAAGGACACAGAGACACTTTTACTTTATCAAGAATGGAAAGTGAAGACTGCACAGCTTCTGTCCATATATGGCAACAGTACTCCATTTTAGGCCTGATCTGGCTCTTGTAAAGGTAGTAGATAGCAGGAGGAGTCAGTTACTTACTAGATCAGTACAGGAAACTGACTATTTTTCCAGCATCTTTAGTGATGGATCATATGTACGAGTTCCACTCGAAGTCTGGGTTGAATTTAAGTTCCAATAGGTGCTTGAGGTCTCCTTGAAGGAACATCCATTCATTGTGACTGGTGATAGTTCATGGTTCAATTGGCAATGATGGAATGTATCTAATTAGGTTTTCAAAGCATTTATAGTTGATAGTCACAATGAGCCAAGTCTAACACAGGTCAAACTCTGTAGATCGTTTTCTGCTTGTCTGTGTTGCTCACCTTTTATTCAGGCTTTTGACCATGCATGCAAATTATCAACAGTTTTAAAAGTGCTAGGACCAAGCATGCACTTTAACTAAATTGCAAATGGCAGCTCTGACTGGGCAGGTGATGATCTCTTAGCCATGGGTAAGTTAGAATTCCTATTTCACCACAGCATTAAATGTAACTAGCCAATTTTTCCCCCACTAAAATTTTAGAGCTGGGTCAGAGGAGTGATCAGCTGCAAATCTCTGGTCATCTAGAATTTTTATGTAAAGTAAAGAGGCTTGGTCTGAGATGCAACCCCTAAGGGATGCCTGCATTAATTTCTAGGGCCTTAGAGGACTGACCATTAAAAACTACTTTCAGGGACCTATTTGGTAGGGAGGACTTTATGACTGAAAAGACCCTTCCAGTGATTCCATAGCTAGAAAGCTTGTGCAGTAAACCTTTGTCACACCTTGGCAAAAGCCTTTGACACATTTAATGTGATTGTCTTTGATGTATTTATTGTCTTTTGCCTCATTGATTCTGTGAGTAATGACAGCAGTGGATCAGGGCATTTGAAACTCATACTGCTTGTCACTCAAAAGGTTGTTCCTATTTAGGTGATCAACTTGTTGATTATAGCCTTAAAAAGCTTGCTAATAACACTGAGGAGACTGTCTATACTGACATGGGGATGAGCACTCACCCACATTCTTGAAAACTGTGAACACACTTGACATCTTTCACAGACTTGGGGAAGATTTCTCTTTCAAGAAGTAGTTAAATCATTTTGCTAAGACTGGTGATAATTCCAGGTTGATATTCTTAAGGATGAGCACTGGGATTTTGTCTGGGCCAGTGGTTTTCTTAGGGTCAAATCTTGAGACCTCCCAAGCTGTAATAAAAATACTACTGTGATTGTGTTCAGTGAAATGGGGTAAGTTGGGAATGACATTTAACATTGAATTAGAGAAAAGAGGTCAGTTGTGTAACTGAGGTCACTTAGGGATCCAGCTGGATCTATGCATTTTAGAGGAGGACAAATGATTTGAGCACTTCTTCTGCTGTGGATATACTTATGTCTACAAAATTAGGTTGTCTACCTCTTCAAGTTTCTTCTTTGTCTGTAAAGAGATTATTCATTATTCACTACCATGTGTGAAATATTACATAGCAGTTCAACACTTTTTTTTCTAATGATGTTTTCCTATTAATATTTTGCTTAGATTTTTGGAAGATATTTCTCAGTAATCATATGTGCCTTTGGATTTCTTTGTCACAGTTTCTGTCACTTGTTACTACACTAGTGATAAAAGCAACTAAAATTAAGCTGAATCAAATATGAATCAACAGTTCATAATGGTTGACAATGCTTCATCTAATAAAAATTCAAGATAATGTTATAGATTTCTTAAATGTTATTAATTGTTCATGAGAGAAATTTTATTTCTGAGTTCAATACATGAATTGGGTAGTGCAAAAATATACAGAAGCATCATAAAAAAAGAGTTAAAGATTCCAAGTTTTAAATTTCCTTGTAAAGATACCTTCAAACATAATAGGTAAAGAAATGAGAAAAACATCTCTATAAATAAAAGGTTACCAAAAAAAGTGGGGGCGGGCAGATACATAAGGAAGCAGCTGAAATATTGTGATAGAAGCGACAAATACAAGAAAAATCATACAGACTTATGATTATATAATAGCTTTTTTATTCTTTGGTATTCTTCCAGTTGTTCCAAAAATCAAACAAATGCCTAATTTTAAGTTGTAATTTGCCAAAGTGCCTTATCAGTAATGTTATAAGTGTTATGACTTTTTTTTTTGTCTGAATTTCTGGGATGCAGACTTATCATTATTTATATGTGGGCTATTGCCCTCGTTTTTATTGTTACGTTTGCCTATCACTTGTTCTCCCACTCATTCCGGTTCCTTCTAAAGTCTTCTTCAACTCTATACTGCCAACTTCTCTGAAATGTAATTTACTAATTATTTATTTATTTATTATTTTCCTCTGTAGAAGTAGATAGGTTTATCTATCATCTCCCTCCAAGTCTTTTGAACAGAATGTTTATCCCTTTTCCCTAGTTTAGAATTGGGTCTTTAGTTCCTTTTAAAGTCTTTTCATTCTCTCTCTCTCTTCCAATAACCTCTTGTGTCTTAGTGGCATTGTTGCCTTACTTAGGGTGAATTGATTTAAAAAAAACATAATTTTGTCTGTTATGCCCTTCAGTTTTCATCAAGTGCAAGTTGATCCAAATAACCTTCATTGAATTTTAAGATCAACCCTTTATTTAATCAACAGGGGTAGCTTGCTTTTTTGCATTTTTTTTTTTAGTACTACTCAATTATTGCTCATCCCATTTCTGCTGAGTTCAAGTCTGCTCATCACAGGGATTACTTAGAGCAACAAAAACATTGGGGGGAGCCATAATTGTCCATATCCTGAAATCATAACATATAAAAAGCAATAGATTTATTGATATAGCTACATACTGTAGACATTCTCAAATGAAATTGGGAAGTATTCCGATTGGACAGAAATTATAAATCATTTCTGATTGGATATAAATTATAATTTTTATTCAACTGAACATGAAGCTACAAAAAATCAAATGTGAATGAGAGTAAAGGAAAAGACATTACTTAGAACTGCAAAGAGTAGGAAGTTAAGAAAGCTCTGATCATCCACATCCTGAAAGCACGTCATATGGAAAAAGTAAAGCCCTAAATAAAACACCTAAATATATTATAAATGAGGTTCAACTCATTTCTTATTATAGCATGTATTTTCATCTTTTCTTTCCTTGTGAAGCAGCAACTGTCCCTTTCTGGTTTTTGGTACACACAACCTGAATGGGCATAGACACACATTGTGGGGTAATTATTAGCCAGTCAGTAGAAAACTAGGTGAGGATTTCGTATGTTTATAAAAGTAAAAAAATTTTCTTTGACTGAATACTGGCTCAAGTAAGCATATTTCAGTTTTATTAAAAAACATTACCACAATCCAAACTGTGATATCGACAGAAATTCACAATGTCTGGCTTTGTTGTCACTTGATCTCAAAAACTATCATTTATTTTTTTGTTCCCCCCTTGGTCAAGTCGTGCCAATTAGAAGACCCAACTTCAAAGATTATCCACCAGCCATAAAACATGAAACATTTAAGATCAAAATAAAAACATCCACCACCTCCCTGTATATGTGTGACCCAGACATAGTGTCACATTTTTAATATTTTTTTCTTTATCAAATTTCACCCAATACAGGATGTGCAGGTGGTGTAATGGATATTGGCTCAGAATGAGAAATCAGAGAGCCTGGTTCAAATTTCAGTCATGTGCATTACATTTACTTACATGCAAATACCCTAGGAAATGGTATGACTCCATCTCCTCTCCCTAGCAATGGGTTAAATAGTAGGACTTGTATCTGGAAAAATCATTGTTATTCTCAAAAAATTGTTAATGCCAAATTCACTCATCACAAAAATGAAATTAATCATTCTTACAATCCCAAATGTTTCAGCTTTAAATAACCTACAAAAGGTTGATAAGTCATAAAAAAACAAATCAAATTAAATCACTTCATACAAGGCTTGAGAAAAACTCAAGGTAGAGGGTTACAGTGAAATCTTATTAATATATATATATATATATATATATATATATATATATCTCATTATTTATTTAAAAATAGTGATTTTATAACATATTTATGTTATAATTTTTAAATAAATAATTATATTCGTTCTACTCTGTATTGAGTACTCTTTTAAGAATATTAATTGTTGGTTATTGGAATTTATTCCGTATACACCAATCATATACACTTGTGTGTGTGTATGTGTGTGTGTATATATATATATATATGGGACAGCTTTTATCTTTCAAGAACACAAATATTTTGTTATTTAGGAGAAAACTTAAAACATTGTAAAACTCGCACATGCACACACACACACACATATATATATATATATATATATATATATATGAAAACAAAATACTATTATATTTTACAAGACCTTGTTCATTCTTCACTTTTCTCTTTCAAATAAATCTGCCTAACTTCAAACTAGGCTATATAAAAATTAAAGCCTTTACTGTGTTTAATTCTTAAATACTAACTGAAATAAATGTTCAGTTTTGTTTGGAATAAATTTGATAACTAGAATTTTCTAAGTATTCTTTTTTTAAATGAATTATTGCTCAACAAACAAGTTTAATTACCATTTAAATATTAATCAAATCGTTAAACTTATTATATTGCCATTCATAGCTTCATTTAAGAAACAATCAACTGTAAATAATTTTTATTCACAATTTGTTTACATTCATTTTGTATTCCTTGTTAACTTTTTCCTGGCTGTCAATCTGAAATCTGTTGACCACTCCTCAATAGAAGATAAATTATTTGCAGTCACATGGTAAATGTTACATTTAATGGTAAATGAATGAGATCCTATTCTTTTAAAAAAGAAATAATCCAATAGCCTAGATGCAAAAATTGAGGCACTTTTGTTAAGTCAACATTTAGCTTTTAATACTATGAATGAAGACAAGATACGATAAATATGCACATATATGAATGATATGTAAGATGCGCATATCATATGAATGATATACAAGATATGCATCTAATATGAATGATGAGGCTATCTTGAATATTTCATCCTGAAAAGAGGTGTTTGTTAATTTTCCAAGCATCTAATAGGTTATTGAATATGTAAAAAAAAAAAAAAATAAACATTCATATTTCTTATAAACTTCTCACTTGTTATTAACATCTTTTAGTTTTATGGAAGATTGGGATGGTGAACATTTTTGGTTTTGTAAAAATATTCAACTCATTCACAAGGAAAATGGAAAAGAAAAAGAGCAGATAAAGTATAAATCCAAAATTTTTATATTCCAGAAATTGTTGAGGTGATGTACAAAAATTTGTTTTTCTTTTTTTATGTTCAGTTTTTTTTTCTTTTGAAGACAATTTTTATATTGCAGAAAATAGATTAGACACGGGAAGATTTTTAATGACTCCAAATCGGATTGTTACATTGAGTTGACACTCAAACTTTCATGTGGACTCTTTCTTTGACTGAGTCCTTGATACATTACCCCTTTGTTTATACCTTGTGCATGGATGCCATATTAGACATAATATTTAATATTTAACCAAGAGGTCCTTGGCTCAATTTGAAAGTGTTACTTGAAGTGTATAGAATTTCTAATAATTTAATAACTGTACATGTCTAAAACCTGCAACTTTGGAGATTAATAAACTAATATTTATTTTAAATGGTGTGTAATTTTTATCTTTCTCCCTATAGTTTCTTAATTTTCAAGTTGGTTCTCACTCAGTAGGGATATCTTATTAATAATTTTCAATAAAATATGTTTTTATTTTATCTGAAACTAATTAACAGAATATATTATAATAATGTATCTTCTATAATTTTAGTTTGTTTAATTTGTTCATTTTACCAAATTTTAGTTTATAGTTATTTTAAAGTTTTTCTTCACAAATGCTGTAGTTCAATTACATTGAAATTGAGAGTTTTGTTTTTGTTTTTTTTAACAAATGCTCATCTGCCCAAACTTATGTAATGTTACAATGAAGACTGGCCATCAACATAAAGTAAACAGTTCTTACAATGGAGGAAAAGACATTTGTTAGTCTATACCAAATTTGATAAAAAGACTAAAATGGATAAAACTAACTCATAAACATGTATTTGTATATAACCAATACCTGCAAATCAAAAACATATATTTGTTTGATTTTTGATATTTTTATGATTATTCAAATCCTCTTCATTGTGTTTTATTTTGGCATTGCAACTCTGGTCCTTTTATCAAAGCCCCCAATATTTTCAGTTTTCATTTTGTTTGTCACTTTAGCCAATATGTGATTTAAAACCATATAGAATAATGATTGTTTAAAAGTTAGTATTTAAAAAATCTGGCCTCATGCTGCTCTTGAATATTAACTGCTGAAAGCAGAAATAAATTTGTTGCTAATTTCTTTCCTAAGGCTGATTAGGTACTCCCTTACAAGAGAGTTCCAGCCCTTACTACATGTTGGCAGCTAGCATAAAAATAAACAGTTCCCAGTACATTCGTTATATTATCATCAGTCAACAAAATAGATCCTCTACCCTTGTATACTACTATAGGCTTGAGCACGCATAGAATTGGTTACATACTAAGTAAATTTAAACTAATACAATGATCGCAGCCCCTACTAACTTCACACCAACAGTCAATATTTAAATAATAATCTCAATATGTCCACTGCTTTCTGCTAACAGTCAACTACAGATAACTTCTATGTAATGATTACTTTTTCATATGAGGAGCCAGTAAGTGAAATTATTGATTTTTATCCCTTCCTCCTTCTGCTTCTCACTACAACCTGCCTATTCCCCTGCCTGCCTTGGTTCTCATCTCTCGTCTTTTTCATCATTGACTTATTCTCAGTCTCCCCACATTTTCCCCC
The DNA here is from genome assembly GCA_903632075.3 of Acanthosepion pharaonis. Taxonomy (NCBI): domain Eukaryota; kingdom Metazoa; phylum Mollusca; class Cephalopoda; order Sepiida; family Sepiidae; genus Acanthosepion; species Acanthosepion pharaonis. The sequence goes on along the minus strand of CAHIKZ030000359.1, from coordinate 338,083 downwards.
TTATATCTCACTATATTTGTCTGTCTGTCTGTTTCTCTCTCTTGCTGTTCAGTTCATTCATTTGTTAGCTAGCTGGCTGATAGTTTGGCTAGCCGGCCGGACATTTTACAGAAGACCATGAAAACTGTATACCACTACTACTACAACAACCAGTACCTGCTGCCAACCCTTCCGTTACTATGAGTTGACAATCTGTTCCAGGTTAATGATTATGATCGAGGCGGGAGGGGAACCTATGGGTGTGGTTAGTAAACCTCTACACATATCTCTTAGCCCTACACGCGCACACACACACACACACACACACACACACGTGTGTCTGTGTGAGATAGTAATACGTAAGAGAATGACCCCTAATAGCTCATTTTCTTTATTTTATTTTCACGTTTTTATATTTCTTTCTTTTTCCTTAACTTCTCTCCCTTTCTTAGATTCCATTTCTAAATTGTTCATTGTCTTTGTAGTTTGTACTTATGTGTTTATATATGCATACACATGAAGAACACAATTCAATATACTAGGTATTTATTTTCTGTCATTATATCAGTGTGCTCAGATATTTTGTTGTATACAAAAGCATAGATGAGTGTATGCACAATAATGCACACATGCATTATTGTACATTCCTTGTCTGCGCATGTCTGTCTGTTCTTGATGTCATTCCTAAAATATTTTCCTTATTTTGGTACGCAAACTTTATTACACTACTAGTTGATGTGCAGGGTCTCACACTAAAACAAAATTGCTTCACTTGGGGTTTTTTATTTGATTAATTTATGAAAAGTATATTTAGAAAAATAGCACTAACGATACTTAGAAGACAATGTATCCAGCATCCTAGTTTTACTTTTATTTATAAATATTTTAGTTTCACGAACTAGTCGATGGGTCACAGAATTTTGGCATTTGCATCATTAGCCCCATATTTTATCTTACTTAACTAAGTATACCACTGATGAATTTTTAAAAAATAACTATTTCATATATATATATATATATATATATATGTGTGTGTGTGTGTGTGTGTGTGTGTGTGTGCCTTTATTTTTTTTTACTAATTATACAACTTGTGATACTACTGATTAAAACTAACTGTACAAAACTCGTTGGAAAATCATACATAGCCTGTGGTTTTCAGTTTCATAGCTTTTTTTTCTATGTGGTATTGTATTGATATAATTTATAAAGGATTTATGTTGCTATTCTTTCTGTTTGTAAAACGGTGTTGTCTGATTCTAAAAAAGATGATCGGAATATCTGTCTGAAAATACTCTTGAAATGTACAGTTTGTCCAGTTTTTTTTCTGTATCAACACAACATTTCTCTCTTATTTCTCTCTTATTTCTTTCTTCCATCTTCCGTATTGCCAAGGGTCGAGTTGCGATGGAGGAGAATTCCCAAGCACTCCTCTGCCTAACAACTTCACTACTTCCATCTCGGTGCTGGATTATAAAGAATTTCAGCTTAGCCTTCACGCATTTGTTACTACTTTTACTTTCAGTTTTACTTTTAGCATAAGACTTTATTTCTATCACTTTTTGTAAAAGTCCTCAATAACCACGATATTTTCTTTATCTAATTGCTTGTCCCCCCACCATAATTGATCCTACTCTTAAGTTTGTGTTAATTAAAGTTTAAAGATAAATAAATAATGGATAATAATTGTGATCGTATTTGGTATTTATTTAGTTGTCATGTTGTTTCATGGAAACCCTTACATTTTAACAAAAACGTTATTAAAAAGGTCCGGAATATATATATATATATATATATATATATATATATATATATTAAACGTAAGAAAAGTGAGATTATAACCACATGATTCGTCACTCGGTTTCGATACACTATTACCACAAACAGAGTGGGTGGAGTAAGATAGAGAAAGAAAAGAGAGGGGGAAATCAAAGTCTCCTCTCACTATTCCTGCCGCATGTCCTACTTCGTCTTATTTTGCCTACTTTTCCTTCTCCCCATGTAAAACGCTGCCACTACCACTACAACTACATGTTTCCAAGACTTTTTCCAACACTGTAAACAGATCCAGACGTTCCCATTTCTCGCCGCACATCTACATTTATCAATGTAGGTTTTTTTTTTATTTAATGTTTATTTTTAAATCAAAATATTAATGTGCAGATTTTTTTTTACATAGTTAAACAAAAAAAAAAAAAAAAACAAAAAAAAAACGTTTCTTTTATTTTTATTTTGGTTATTTTTATTTTATTTTTCTGCTTTAATAATCCCAATTTAATTAAGGTGTTAATGACCGGGATTATCCAGGTAAGCTTGTTAAGTACTACTGGCAAAAATCTATATTATCTATCTATCTCTATATCCCACCACTTGATGATGATGCCATCGGCGTCGGCAGATGATCTTTTCACACTCGAGAGAGAAGAGATTATTAAGAGAAAAGTGACGTTTTTACCTCACGCCTGCATATTTTACTGCCTATTTAAGTCCAGCAATTTCTCAATATGTCCAGTCAAAATACGGGGAAAGCACAAATGTAACAGACAACAGATTGTCATTTCATTTTACGCATATATTTCTAACCAGAAGTGTGATTGTACATTAGAGAAAGCTTATTTTTTTAAAATGTAGATAATTATGGAAAAAAAAAAGGAGTTATTTGTTTTTTGTTGTTTTTTTTTTTCTTAATTTTAATTGGTTAGGTTTCGAAATACCTTTCTTTATGTCACGTATTTTTTAAGATTTATTCAGCCTGAAATTTTGCTTACTTGCTTATATGACTTAAAAAAATGCATTTTTTTCTTATATAGCCTTTTTTTGCATCTATCTAAAACTCAGGTGTTTTTACTGACATATGTACATAAACGCACACTAATTACACAAAAATATGTGTTAAACAACTTAAACTCGTGTTTTAGTATTTTTGGCAAGTGTGTATGTGTGTCACTGTAAGTGAATGAATATGTATAAATAAATATTGCATATGTTTTTGTATATGTTAAATAAAAGTTATTAGGTTCAAACATGATTTTCCTTCAATCAGACGTCCGTAATTGCTATTTTACATATAGATAGATACGTTTGTTGTGTGTATATGCAATTGCAATGACATACGTGCATAAAAATGCATTTAATTCTTAACGGTAATCAGACCGGGTTTCTTGGTCACAAACTTGTCAATATTGGCTGCTTATCATAAACCCACCCCCAATAATTTTCCTTTATTTTTTAAAATTGTCAGTGTTGATATGTTTTCCTTTTTTTTTTATTTCATTAATCACATCTAATCTCTCATGATATATTTTTGCTGATATATTTCTAGTTTCATGCTTTCCATAGCTAAAGAATTCTTCATTGAAAGTGATATTTTTTTCTTTAGCGCTCTATCTATACAACTTTTGAAATTGAAATGCTAACATTCTGTTAAAATTCAGCATTCAGATCATTAAGCATGACATGCTTTGAATACTGAACACAATCTCACTGAAATGTGTCATACATATATATATATGTATGTGTGTGTGTGTTTGTTTTAGCATATTTGCTAAAAGTATTTAGTATGATTTATTTTTACAGATTAGTATATACCTGTATATGTAAATATATGCTGACATATTGTATAAGTTATAATTATCAAATAGCTTGAAAATTGGAATTGTTGCTGAGTCAAGCTTTTTGCAATAGATATGCATTGATCTATCTATATCCATATATATATATATATACACACACACACACATATATATATATATATATAAAAACCTGTAGATTATTAATTATTGATTCTTACTTATATATATATATATATATATATATATACAAACACACACACAAGTGTGTATGTGACAAAATAAATACTTTCTGCTAAAGAGATGGCAACATATAATACATATCAATATTTCCATGTAGAGATCTACTTATAGATGAAATATATTTGTATGCATATACCAATTTCATACATATGAATCTGTAAGTATATACAGTGTATATAAATAAAATTTCTATTAAAGTCTCTTTAACAGATGCTTATTGTCAGTGTGACATTGATAAGTGTATAAATAAACACATGTATTTATATAACTAAAATTATCAAACATATGTTGGTGCATCAATAAGTTCATGGTTTAATAATGAAAAAATGTTTTTAAACTTCAACTGTTTTTTAATGCAATCCTTCCTTGTCAATTTTTACATTTAATTCAGTGGTGAATATTATTCACACAGATTGAATGTTATACAGTGAAAACTTCAGATCAAAATTTAGTTATTGATCCAGCATCATATCCATCAATCTATCTCATATATATTAAAATATGATGTTCTTTTATTATTCACCCATTAACAACCTGACACTGTGATTTTTAAAATGTTTCTTTTGGATGCTCCTAAGCTTTGTGATTCTGCATATTAAAAATCTCTTTTAAAAATATCTAAAATAAAGCACTCTTACATAAATAAAACAATTTACGAATCACACACTCACTCATGCACACACACATATATATATATATATATATATAAGATATTCAGGAATAACTTCAAAATGTGTGTCCCACCACCAATCAAAAATAGTGATGTATGCATATATACATCTTTTATTTAGATATATATATATATATATATATGTGTGTGTGTGTGTGTGTGCATACACACAGCTATATGCATATAATTAAATTCCTAGAAAATACATCTTTAAGATGGAAGTTTATAGATTACATAAATGTATAATGTGTGTTACCAGTCTGTATTTATTTTTATCTGTTACGCTGAATTATTTATATCTATGAAATGTAGTATAAATAGAAAATGTTAAAATCGCCATTAAAACAAAAGTCAAAAAGTAAAGATTCTTTTTTTTAAATTAATACATTGTGAAGTAAATTTTCAGTTTGAATTTTAACTGAATTAGTTTGGAAGTATTTTGTTTAATTTTCTTTTGCAAACTATTATCCATAGTTTTGTTGTTTGTATCAGTAACTATATTTGTAACTTTTCCAGCTATCATTTGGTGTATATAGATTTTGTATCTAGTAAAGTGTATAAAAATTGAATACTAAATCTGTTCCATAATAGTCATTGCATTTACAGTGTGTATGATGTATGTAAATTTAGCAAATACTATGGGAAGTACTATTAAGACCCTTCACTGGATGTTACTTAGAAAAATTGTTTGAGAACTGACCAGTTGAATCAGTGATAATAGCAACAAAGATAAGGATAATAAACTTATTTAAGTGAATGATATAGCTTATAATTTCAGACAAGAAATAACTTCTATGTTTTTTTTTAAATACTTTGTATAATTTATATTTATCAGCAAAATATATATATTTAGAATAATTCACTTTTGCAATGTTTTAAAATGTCATATTATTATTAAAACAATCTGTTTATCAATTTAGCCAGTGATTTACATATATAAAATATATATATATATATATATATAAAACATAAACACAAAAATAATTCCCAAAGGAGTATATTAAAATATCACAAAGACACATTACTCAATACCAAAATTGCAGAATATTATATTTTATATAATGAAGACAGGTGCTCATCTCATCAGCCATGACTCAGTTTCATACATGCTTTTATGCACAGTCATCAGGCAGCTGATTGTGGTCTTTTGTTGATATGGACACTTACATAAATTTTTGTGTGTAACACTTTTTTTATAGTGCACTTATACAAAACTGATCCTAGGCAGAAGTGTTACTCTTGCCTCTTGAATGAATGAAGAGGTTCAAATAAAGTACATGGGTTGTCTCTTAATTTTCAAAATTTTGATAACCATAACTCCTCATTTATTTTAGAGGCATGAGTAATTTTCCTAACTCAAGATTAGGGAGCAGCATTTTGATCTTAAGTGAATTTCACAGGCACTACAGTGATTCCAGGCATATGGCTTGGGTGTGGTCCTTTGATCCTAAACAGAAGTGCTGATCCATACATATGCAATAAAGTAGGGGTGCCGATTAAATGTTAACATGAAACTTGAATTTTCATTACTTAACACTTTATTTGCTCAAATATTTTATTGTTTACTCTCAGGCAGTTTCTGGTATGCAAGAAACCATGTGAGTCTCTTTTCTGATACATAAACATTATTTTCTTCCTCTGCGTTATGTAAGAAACTTCCCAAAACTGTTGGGTACCGTTGTTTATATATCCATATGTCCAACATTTGTTTTCTCATTCTTGCAATACCGGATGCTGGTGTGAGGTCATGTACCCCAGCTACTTAGATTGACCCTCAGATCAAACTTATGGTGCACTTGGCCTTCTTGATGCCTGCTGGAAACTTAAGGCCAAGTTGATTCTAGCACTATATGACACATGAATAATCATGTCAGCTTTAACTGGTACTATATGAGTAAAGAGATAAAAAAAAATAACTGTCATTTTTTTTTTTTCTTGAAAAAGTGCCTAAATCATTAAAGAAAATGTGATATCTCAACTTAGCTTTTGATTTTTTATAGAAGTTAAGAAAACAACTTTTCCCATCATTTACAAACTTCCTTTTTACTTTGGTTTTATCCATTTTGTCACAAAGGCACATTTCTGAAGGACTTTGAAAAGTTTCAATTCTCTATTTGTGATTTTTCAGAATCTACACAATTTTCAATTTGTTCTGGGCATATATTTCATTAATAAGTGAATATTGTTTCAAAAAATAGTTGTGCAAATAGCTTTCTTGGTAAATACAAGATAAACTTCAATTCCAAATGATTAGGGCTCATGAGTGTAATTCACTGAATGATTTGAAGACAGACAAATTAAAAGTACAGTTTTTACAGATTCTGTCATAGAAATTTTAGTTTTATCATAAAAAGAACTGATTATAATTAAATTTAACTTTTTATTTTTAAATTTACAAAGCAAATTATTTTTAACCAAGTAATATTATTCTTGCTATTGCATTTCATTAGGGAAACTTTTTAAACAGTTTGATTAATTATTATAAGTTCTCTAATATATCTCAATTTCCTTGAACTACATCTGAAGCTAATTCTTTTATTTTGTGAATGTAAATTTAAAGTTTTAAATTCTTTGATAATTGGATTTCCAAAGAAATTGGATATGACACATTTGATGAAATACTACTTTAGGTGATGACCATTACACTTGTTTCTTTTCCATTGAGCCTAGGCAATAATGTATTTACACACTTGAGCTAGAATTCATTTGTACAATTGAATGAAAAGAATGTTTGCACACCAACATTAGAAAGATACATTTGCATATCAGAGCTAGAAGAATGCACTTGCACACCTGATCTGATCAGAAAAAATGCAATTGTCAGTGCTAGAAGAGTGCATTTGCATGTTAGAGTAAGAAGACTGAATTTGCATACCTGAATTAATGTATTTGCATACCAAATCTGTAAGAACATATCTGAATACATTGATTGAAATATATTAAGACAACAGTAACTTGCGGAATAATTAATTTCAGATCTCTGTTGTTTTAGAAATTTCAGACTTTGATTTTTGTAGTCATGTTTTTTTTAACCTTATATTTCAAATCTAGAAATAAACAATACAGACAATAACATTTTTGAATTTCTAATTTCATCCTTTTTTAAGTTTTGTTCTTGAGAAGGGAACATAAATATCCTCAGCTGAAATTTGAATTTGGTTCTGTAATTGTTTTCTGTGCTTATAACCATTAAACCAAACTACCCAGTACCTTTTCTTTTATGTGCCTTGCTCCGTCAAGATGTGGGAAATCATAGCCCTCCAAAGCTTCTTATCCCTTGTAGCTATAAGTACATTTGATTCTCTGCCATCCATTCACACAAATTTGTTAGCTAGGTTACTTGCTATCTTCTTTTAACCTTCCTTCCTTTAATATGTTCTGTGTGTTAAGTTTTCCAAACCCTCTTTCTTCATTCTCTTTTTCTGATTTTAAGTATACATGTGTCCTGAATCTCTGCATATGTCAAAATACCTATCTCTGTTATAATGTAAATAAATTATTTTTTGAAGTGTTTCTGCTGGTGATCTCTAATCTGATTATGAATAATAAAATAATAGTAGTATCATCAGCAGCATCATTATCACTGCTATTTTGTCTTTTTTTTTCTAAATTTCTAGCATAGTACCTGTCAAAAATGATGAGATTATTATTATGTTTGGATTGGCACTTTCGCCTAAGCTTGTAGTAACAGAACACTTGGATCAAGGTGATATTCTTCAGCTATTTACTTACCATCAACATCTGGCCTTTTGGTGGTGAAATTGTAGTCATTTTGTTTTTTTCATCTGCTATATTATTGTAAGATTGTGTCAGATGCAAACATCAACACTGGGTTAATGTTTTTTGGAAAATTATGGTCTGAGGAGAGTATATTCCCAGCGATTCCAACCCTGTGGCAGCACCTCCCTCACTGCACTAATCAGGGAGCGTTAGAGGATTCTGTTGCCAGTGTGATAGTATTTACAGGTATTGGTTAATTTTGTCCTTGCCCATACATAAAAACAAACCAAAAAAAAAAAAATATAAAAAAGACTGTATTAAATTTGCTTTTATGCAAAAAGTGAATAAATAACTTACATGGCTGAGAATCAAAGTGCGCTATCTGTTCCCCTTTCTGTGATGTACTATGGTATATTTTTTTTTTGTATTCAGACAGTTCACAATATAGCAGTGAGGGAACTCTGGTTCTGTTGATTCTAACTCTGTGGCAACACATCACCCAGAGAACTAAAGTTGTCAGCTTGAAGTTGTCTGGCCCTAACATGACAGTGATCTTAGGAATTGGACAATTTTTTTTTCTTGGCCTATATCTATTCATACAAGCAATCCATTTGAAACAGTTTACATGTCACATCCTATCTCCTTCATAGGGGTAGGTAAACACAAGATCAGAGTATATTATGTGTGTGCTTTGCAGAATCAAAGTGTGGTATCTGTGCTTATAGTGGCATACATTGTATTTTAATCATGTGCACTGTAAGTACTTAGATAAGTATCATTGCTATTATTCTCCTTTTCTGACTTTAATCTTATTAAGGTTGATAATAATAATTCCATCTGTTTTGTCTTTAGCACCTTCATTTATTCTCTAATTATTTCTATTAGCAGAATTAGTATATCATAAATGGCTAGATTTATAAATAAATTGACATTTTTGCTGATAAAAATACAGTATCTATGCACTTTAGCTCAGGGCAGTGTGTAGTATCTGTGCTCTGGGAAGTGTCTCTCTTACACAAGTTGGTTAATTTAATGACATATCAACTCTTGTTGGCTTATTCAATATGAAAATCTACACTTTATTATACTCGAGTCAAAAAAATAAACACTGGTCTGATTTCTACCCAAGTCTGCAAGTATTCATCTAGAAGGAAACTTTTGGAGGGCTCTTACTCCTCTATGGTAATGCAAGTGGTGTATACTAAGCTCTCCTGATTGGGCAAAATATATTTTTATTAATGGATTTTTATAAAAATTTTACTTCCTATCAAATCCAAGATCTTGTGCCAGGCACAAAAACTTAGTTTAGTAGGAGTAGCAAAACATAATAGATGCAGGATTACAAAACAAGATTACCACTGCATAAAATCTTAAAAAAAAAACATTTATTTTATAATTACAATTTTGGCAAAAGGTAGAGATGCAAAGAGTTGTACAAAGATTTCCTTTTGTGTGATTATTATGGCAGGATAACAATTTTCTGAGGTTACAAAAAGGGATAACCATTAGATATAAGGACAAATGGAAAAAGGGTAATACTTAGAGAAAGCAAAAAACTGCACAAGATTGAAAATACAAAACGCACTCACCTCCTTTCTTAATTGAATACTCATTAATAGGATATCTCAACATGAAGGGATTTCTGTGTTTTCACAGGTTGTTATCTTGAGGGTTTTTCGTAGTACTTTGCTGAAAAGTTAAGCTTGAAAATTTGTTCAGTCTAAATTCTTCTCAGGAAGGCATAGAAAGGAATGCTCTGTCCTGGGGTTTGAATCGGTCGACACTTTCTTTCCCTGTGCTAATTTATGTCCCCATCAGCTGGACCAATCCTCTTGAAGTGTGGGCGCTAATGCTTCCTCCTCAACCATTAATTGCTTTCTCAATGGTTCCTCCTTTCTGCTTCAATTCACTAAATAACAGTTCTTTTATTGAATAAAGGAGGGTCATACCAGCTCCGTTTAGAATTTCACAAGGGCTTGAAAATCTCATCTCTTATTGGGCAATATATAAGAAACTTTTCTCCATGAAGTCAAAAAATTAATTTGTGATAATTCAATAAATGATTTTGGAGGTATCAACTGTTGATCTGAAGGACCATAAAAAATGCAACAATTTTTGCACAATCTGGCCTTCATAAAAATACACTTCTCTCAAAATCATGTATAAAAAGAAACAACCGAGACAATTATACATTTACAATTTTAACATTTTTTAAAATAATAAAAATAAAATTTTTATGCTCTCCCCTCAAGAAATTTAGTTTATTGCAAGATTTTTTTTTTTTATAGGAACACCTTTATTGAAAAAGTTTTTTTTACACAAAGGCATAAATTTAAGAAAATTTTGTAAACAAAAGTATATATTAACTTATTGCTAGTTTTTTTTTTTTTTTTTAATAGAACACATTTGTAGAAAATTTCATATAGAAAAGGGTATATTATTGGAAAGTGTTTTTTATTAGAAACACATTTATTCAAACAATTTTTTTCTTTCTTTTACACATCTGTTTCATTGTTAGCTGATTAATTAATTTAAGGAATGTTATTTAACCACTGATTCCTTCATTGTTTTTCCAATCTTTCTTACTTTGAAGCCTAAAACTTTCTCTAACTTACAACCATGTGCAATAAAACGTCCATCATCTGAGTCTTATCACTCTCACAATCACCATTGCAAGGTCTCAAATCAAAGCTTCCCTCAAAAGGTAAGCCCCAAGATTCTACACAAGGTTGCATTCCACGAACCTCTCATTAAAATTTTCAACAAAGATGTCCACATACCTGCCTTTTGTTCTAATATTAAATTCACATGTGTTATGGAGCAAGACGAATACTGAGAAACTGCAGTACAGAAATTATCTTCAGCAACCATTTGATAGGTACTCAAAGTTTTTACACTTCCAAATGGAATTATCCCTTCAGGAATCTGCCAAGCAGATCCATTCATGCATTCAATCATTTGCATGTGTCCCATATACTGAATTAAATCCCTATCCAGAAGACCATGAATGGGAATGAAACTTTTACCTCCTTTAAAATTAGCTGCCAATTTATAATTCAACCTGTTTGGATTTTTCACAACATTAGGAAACTCATCAAGATTAAATTCAATATCAAACTCATGCTCAATTAGAATAGGTAAGAAACAATGAAAATCATGAAATCTAATATTAAAGTTTCTCTCCGTTTTCTTTGCTCAGCACCAAAAAATGTCTTTACTCTAAACTCTATAGATAGAAGAAAATCATGTTCAATGACATTAGTTGATATATTATCTGCATCAGAAATCTCAGAATTTTCCTCAGCATCAGAAATCTCAGAATTTTCCTAATCAACAAAGACACTAGATACTTCATCAGTTTTTTTAATTCATTCACCTATCTTAGCTAATTCTTCCACTGCATCACACCAGAATTGTTTAAAAGTATAATTATCAAACTCTCATTCTTCAATAATACTATCAATGTAAATATAATTTATTTGGTTAGTAATAGTCTCCATGGTTTCTAACCACTTATTTATTGCTTTCTCCTGAGCAGAGTGATGGACTTTTAGAATATTTGCTTTGGCCTTCAACCTTTCAATCCTTTCTTTGAACATATGTCTCCGTTTTAATAGTCTAGAAACTTCCTCCATTTTTAGATAATCTTCTCGCAAAGATACCTTAAAGTTTAAGTAATTTTATTCCAAAAGAATTTCAGGGCCCTAAATATGTTTAGGGATTACAATACCCAATTAGAATTTTCTTTACTTTAGTAAATGCAGAATTTTCATTCCAAATAATTTTTAAAAAAATGAATGGTCAAATTTTATGCTTAAAATTCTTCAGTAGTAACTCTAGTCTTTAATACTGGATAGATATTATTTTTTTATGAAAACAATTTTCATTTAAAATTATTTTTCAAGAAAATAAGGGACAAAACTTATGCATAAGTTGTTTAGTTTTGAAAAATTAACACACATTTAATACATTAGTTCAGTTCAGTCACAATACTGAATGATATTTTGAAGAATCTACAGCAGAAATTTATCTTTGAAATTCTCCAATAACTTTAAAAAATAATTTGTTTCAGTCAATATACTGAATTTACATTAGAAATATTTTTTTTTAAAAGGTGGAATTTTACATAAATTCCCCATCACTATTTAAGTTATGACCACATTTAACTTTTAGTTTATATTAAGAAAATTTTTTAGAGAATGTTAATAAAAGGCAGAAATCCCCACTTTTTATTTTTTATTTTTGTAACTCATGAGAAAATTTATCCAGCCAGACAGTACAAAAAGCTTCCTTAAAAATTTATGCAGCATAGTCTTGTAAAAATGAACATAAATTTTGTTGTTTGCATTCAGGAATTAACATTTTTTGTGCAAAATATAAATTTTTTTTATTCCTACCAAGTTCTTGTGTCAGATACAAAACTTACTAGAATCAGCAAGTCGCAATAGGTGCAAAATTACAAAACAAGACTACTACTGCATAAAAACTTCAAAAGAAACATTTATTTTACAATATTACAAAAAAAAGTAGAATACAAGGAGCTGCACAAAATTTCCTTTTGTGTGACTATTACAGCAGGATAACAATTTTCTGAGGTTATAAAAAGGGATTAACAGATATAAGGGAAAAAAGGTGTTACTATTTTTAGGAAAAGACATGGATTTAAAGACAAAAAGATTACAACCTTTAAAAATGGAAACAAAGGGTAAAACATTGAGGAAGTAAAAAATTGCACAAGGCAGAAAATACATAATGCACCCACCTCCATTCTTAACTGAATACTCAATAATAAGACATCAGCACAAAGGGGTTTACGTATTTTCACTGGCCATTACCTCAAGGGATTTTCATAGTACTTTGCTGGAAAGTTAAACGTGAAAGTTTCTTTGGTTTAAATTCTTCTCAGAATGGCATAGAAAGAAATGTTCTGTCCTGGGGTTTGAATTTGCTGAATCTGTTGGCTCTTTCTTTCCCTGTGTTGATTCATGACCCCCTTGGCAGGACCAGTCCTTTTGAAGCATGGGCACTAATGCTTCCTCCTTAACCATTAATTGCTTTCTCAAAGGTTCCTTCTTTCTTTTTCGATCTGCTAAATAGCAGTTCTTTTATTGAACAAAGGAGGGTCATACTGGCTCCATCCAGAATTTTACAAGGGCTTGAAAATCTCATCTCTCATTAGCCAATATATACAAAACCTTTCTCTGTGAATTTAAAAACTGTTGATCTGAAGGACCATAAAAAATGCAACAATTTTTACACAAACCAACTGGCCTTCATAGAAATACACTTCAATCAAAAAAACATTTAAAAAAAAAAACAACCTAGACAATTAACATTTACAATTTTAACATTTTAAAATAATAAAACTAAATTTTTATATTTTCTATTCTGACATTATTTCTTCTTGCCATAATGTTTATAATCATAAGGAATAATTAACAACTATTTTGTTTACAAAAATGATGTTAACAGATATAAACTTTGAAAAGTCTCAGTGATATGTCATTTTTTTTTTTTTAAATAAGCTAATTGGTCTTTGCTTTGTTTTAATGACTTCTTGTAGTTAAATTGTACAGCATACCTGGCTTGAAGATGATTTTGCAGGTTAAAGGGATGTTGATTGATTGACTGATTTGTTTTTTACTGCTTATCAACCCTTTGTGGGTTATTTAAAGCTGAAACATATTTGGGATTGTAAGTGGTTGCTTACAGTTCCCAAGCAGTCTCACATCTAAGTCCTGAACGTGCTTGACACTGCTTAACATCAGGGAGCAAATGAGAATGTATTTTCAGTGTGATTTGAAGGTTAAAGGGATGACAGGATCAATATTTGTGAAGTCGCCCATTGTTTTTAATAAGACTTTGTCATATGGCACTTACTGTTTAAAAAAACATGGATGTCTATACAATATAAAATATAACATTTATTGTAATATATACACATTGTGTTTTTATACATACATATATAACAGTCATATAATTATTATTATTATTAAGATTTATAAACTCACCTTTATATTATAATATTTTAATATTCCTGTTACTACTACTACTATTATTATTATTATCTTCTTGTTTACTACTTATCGCTGCACTTTAAGTTATGATTACTTATACATCAGTCTTTTTTTTTGGTTATTTTTATCCACCTCCTTTCATTTCATTACTGTCTCTCTGACCTTTCCTACCTTTTAATGCTGTTATTGAAAATTGTTTCACTTGTAGAGCTATTACAATTCACTTGGCACCAAGCTGTGAGATCCGGTTGACCATTCAGTCTTCACTGGATGCTTTGTACTTGTGGTCTAAGCTAATAAAGCTTCTTTTTTCATGTGCCATGTCCCTTGAGAATGTGCATGATCATGTCTCTCTATTTTCAATCTTTGTAGCTCTTAGTAATGCTTGTTTTTTTACTATCTTTCTCACTTGCTGTTCTGCTATTAATTTAAACATTTTTTTAAGGTAGATTACTTGCTGGTCACAAAAAATTCAACTGTCACTTTCTAATTTTTAGTGTAAGTGTAATTTTAGTTTCCATTTTCCTTGTTGCTCACATGTTCTGTCCATAGACTTTTCAGTATTCTTCTGTAGAGCCACATATCTGTAGCCTCAAGTTTCCTCTTTATCTGCATGGGATTTGTTTGGCATTCACTGCCATATAGTAGAATAGATATTACATAGCATTTCAGGAAATTTTCTAACAAAATTTTCTCTATAAAGTTAATAAATTAACTACTATTAGTCATATTCCTGTCCTTACAAAACAGACATATTTTTTCTTAACTGTTCAAATCTACTAAATTATTGAATGATCAACAAACACATTTCCCATGAGATATTAGATCATCAGGCTGCCAGTAGTTATTCTCTTTCATGGCATCTCTTGGAACAATGGATGTTATTTGGCAGTCACCTTCTCCTTTCCAAGTAACATGAGACAGGTTGTACTGGCTTACATGGTACCAGCAGCAAGGAATGATCCCTGACTTGACCAATTATTGAATGCTGTAGATGGATTGCTTTTTTCAAGGCCAAGAGTTTCAACTACCCAACTCCTAGCCTATAGCTGGGAAAAGAGGAAGTGGATTCATGCCTTTACTAAAGGCATTAGTGTGACAGAATGTAAACTGATCCAGCTTGAGTTTGAACGCTGTCTACTGACTCCATTCTTTGTGTCATTGATGGTTAGGCACCTGCATCATTGAAAATAAGGAAGTAAACAAATGAAGATAATATTTTGTCCTATCCAAATATCTGATCAATTACCCCCCTTGTCTATTAGCATCCATTCTTGGAGGTTTGGTTTCTTGTCTTATTGGCTTAATATAACATGTTCTTGTGTTGATTTTAGATTTTATTTTGTCTTCTATTTTCTTTGTTCAGCATTAGCTTTTTGATGCAATTATACATGAAATCAAGTTTTTTTTGTACCTTAAAGAACTAAACTATTTTCTTTTGATAAATTTTGCTGAAACATATTCTTGCTTTTAATGTTTTTACTACTTTTCCAAACGCATTGAGATTTTAATTTGGTTGCTTTTTAAATCACTCTTTTTAATGTCATTTCATATATTTCTTAATATGATTCTCTTGATTTGGCTTCCATGTTAGAGAAACCATGAAAATAACATGTTAATAATTTTAATGACAACTTGAATTTTAGTTTTTAATCTTTGGCATTTGTTCTCCTCCATATAATAATAATCTGTGAATGTTATTTAATAAAATAAAATCATCTGAAAAGTCTTTTTGTAATATGATGATATTTGTATAAAAATTGAATCCTGGGAAAAGTTTTATACAGCTGAAATCATCTCAAACTTTCTGAACAAATTTAGCTTTTCATTTTTAAACATCTGATTAATCAAGATGTCATTTTGAAATGTGTGTTTTCTATTTCTAAAATGCAGAAGCAGGGAAAATTCTATTTTTTAAATTGTCTTTTATCCAAATTTGCTGCTCTTCTGCCTATCAAAAATGACATTTAAAAAAAGTTTTATTCTTTTTTGTTTCAGTTAAGTTTTCTTTTCAATCTTGAACTAATTATTGTTACTATTGCCACTAATGCATATGTTTGCACACACCTCCCTGGTCTTTTGAACAGGAGTAGAGCTTTATCCCTTGTTTCCTGTTTGGGATTGGGTTTTTAGTTCTTTCTAAAGTCTTTTCATTTTCTTTCATCTTGTATCTTAGGGGCATTGTTGCTTTGCTTGCGGTGAATTGATTAAAAAACAAGACAAAAAAATACATATAAGGATTTACAAGGAATGACTTATTTTTAGCACAAAGTAAGGATCAAAACCTCACTAGTCACTTGTAAGCAAGACCAGTTTTCTAACCATTATGAGGTGTTCCTCTTTCTTTCTCTCTATCTTTCAAATATATATGTGTGTCACATTAAGAGTCATTTGCAGAGATATTAGATTAAAAATACATATTACTGTCAACAAGAGGACTTGATTTCTGCCTTGTGCCATATGCAATATAATAACAAGTCTAGTCTCACCAGGCATGGAAGAGCCCATAATATCAATTGTGAAAATACAAGGAAATAATAGTCATGGTAAATTATGGGATAAACATATTATAATTGCATATATTCTTATTACTTCTTAAAACTTCACAGGCCTTTGTAAAGAATTAGACCCAACAATAATATTAAGTGCTACCACAACTCTCAGTGAAATTGACCATGAAAAAAAAATTACTTAAACATTTTCTGGATTCTCTTTCAAAGTAATCACTTGTGAGCTATGACATTCTCACAAAAAATAGTAGCAAAAGTATGTTGTTTCAAACATGTTGTTCAAATACCTTGAATATATATATATTAGTTGAAGTACTCACCCTTGTCCAGATTTCTAAATAGCTAAACAGAATACAATTAGATGAGAGTACTATACTTTGTATCAACTGTTTTGAGAGGTTGACAGTCTTTAGTTGGCCTAGAAATGTTGATTCTATTATAATTGCTTCTTCTAAGCAATTAAGAAACTAGTTTTATTTTACTTTTATAAAAATTTTAAAAAAATGTATAAACAAACAAACAAACATTGGATCTAAAATTAAATTCTATTTTTACAATTTTTTAAAATATTTTGGGAAAAAACTTAAAAATATACTGTACTCATTTACATAATTATACCATATAAATTCTTTTTAATCAATAACTTATCAATAAATAAATGCTACATTTATTTCTATTCCTGTCTTTCCCAATGACATTAATGTGAAGGAAAAAAATGGTACTTTCTTTTTTAAGAAATAAATATTTATGTAGATACTTACAATTAGGGTGCATCTGGTTGTAAAACGATGTTTTTTGCTGTTTGGCATGAAGTATTAGTTTTGACCTTAAATTGACCTGTGGAGACATCTACTGACCTCTAGGTCAGAGCCTCCTATCCTATATTCCTCCATATTCTTTGATAGACTAATATTCAGTCCCCCACTGTCAATCTCTACAAGCAAAGAATTACTAGCTTTTTTTATAGTAATATATGCATAAGGATATATTTAGTTAGTTTATTTGACTTTAGATATTTAATCTGCTTGATCTTGTCTGGTACAAGACTATAATAATGAAGCACCAGGTAGGATCAAACTTAGTAGCAATGGTTTGTGAGGCTAACTTGTTTACCATCTGTCTATATCAAGCATCCTTCATACATATATATTTATATGAGAGAAATAAAATAAATGTGTTTTTTATGAAAAAAGTAACATTAAAAAAATTCACTGAGTAATTTTATCCTTTAGAAATGCTAAAATTTCTCTCAATATATGTAATTATTCTCTGAAAGCTTAATCAATCATTTCTCCCCAAGAAGTATTTTCTTTCAGTAGAATATCATTTTAAAATAAATCATGAGTCATACAGATTGGAAAGATCACCTGTAACAAACTTAAAATTTTCCCTTCACAAGGAAAATGAATATTTTGATTAATGTCAGTCTATTTTATATATATATATATATATATATATATATATATATATATATATATGTGTGTGTGTGTGTGTAATGTAAAGTAGTTGGTTGAACAGAAAAAATGAAACAAGTTGATTTATTATCAATGAATATTCTGTGGAGAATAGTTTGATTACGAGTTTAAAATCTCTGTTATAAACTCGTATGACTAATACTTCTCTTTGCAATCCTATCAAATATTGAGAAAATGTTTGATCCTTATAGACGGTAGATACGTCAATAATATGAACAGTAGGTTGGTCATAAAAGAAAGATTGATTTACAGTGAGGATGACTTATTATTGTTCAAACTGATGTCTATATTGATAAATTTAAAAGTTGGTTATTATTTTGTAGCTGTGAAATAAGATGCAGATTCTATTGATGAAGAGTAAAACAGAAATTATGTATTTATCTATTGATGACTTTAGTGTTCATAAGCTTTAGATTAGAAAATCTCCAGTGTTGATTTCAAGGGAAACGAAAATTTTGTGAAATGGTTCTTAAAAGTAAAAAATGTAATTCTTTATTCTTAATTTTTTTATTAAGTTTTCTTTTATCTTATTTTGTTGTTTTTATTACAATACTCTGGTCATTGTTACATTATTATCCAGAAGTCTTCAGAAAAACTGCATTCCTTAGTTCCACCATTTCTAACCTTCATATCTAAGACCCACCATGCCATGAACCTTGTAACAAACCACCCTCATTCCCTGTGTATTCCATTGGTGAGGTGTAGTTCCACTTAAACAGCTTCTTCCTATGAAATGCTGCTTTGTGAAACTGACTCCAAAGAGGATGCTTCCCTGATCACTACCATCTTCACTTGCTCAAGTCAACGGTTATCTTCCCCACATATCCCCGTAAACTGTGCTTCTTACTCGATAACTCTCTAACTTGAGTGGCTCTTATATAAAAAAGACTATTAAGTAACCAGCAGAAATAAACAGCACTGATTTGAACTCGTATCTCTTATTCTAGAGAGTAAAAATTTCACCATTATCTGTTTCTCCTTGTTTAGTGGTTCTACATATAAATGTAAAAATGTTTTGTGTATTGGAATAAAATGTGACAAAATGAGGTGGCAGAAAAATTATTAGAGTAACTAACATAAAACCCATAAAAAATTATAGCATTATTTAAATGTGGATCAGCACTTTTATCTAGGATCAGAATGCCATTTCCTCCTGGTACTTCAGCCTTAATTTTGTGAAATGGGTTATGGAAGCAGCTATATATATATGTGTGTGTGTGTGTGTATATATATATATATATATATATATATATATATATATGTCTCAACTGTCTATCTCTTTATTTCCACATAACAACAGAACTAGAAAGGAGAAGGGAAAGGGGGAGGAAAAGTAAAGAGTAAGTAAGAAAGCTAGTGGAAAACAAAAAGAAAAGCTGGTTAAAAGACGGGGAGTTAAAAAATATACAGGCTTGTTGTTTTCAGTTTCATTACTCCTTTACCCCTCTGATCTTTTAAAGTGGGTAGAGCTTGAATTTTTTTCTTTTGGAGCATGATACACATCTTTCATATGAATATAGGTAGATAGATATTAAACTATTAATATAGAGATGAAAAGGTTTCAGCTGAGAAATTCAGTTAAAACAAAAAAATGTAATTCTTACAGTTTCTCTCTTAGCAGAATTAAATTTTACTGAAAAGTATTTGGCCTGAACCCCCAAAATCTGATATTTGGTTATTTAAATAGATTTAAGGAAATAGGTTAGGCTGATAACTTTTCAGCAACTTATCATATAAGCCTAACTCTCAACAAATATTAAGTCATAGTATTGACAAGTTTTAAAAATTAAGATTTATGATGATTGTGAAGGCTGAAGTAATAAATTTATAACTAGGATAGTTATAGACCAATAGCTAATTCATAACAAAAGTAGCTATACAATGATTAAATTGATAAACAGTCACAGTTACCATGCAATCATTTCAGCTGTAACCATGACATCATTGCTGTTGTAACTATAAATTTATTCATCAACAGTTGCCTGTAATTCTAAAAATAAAATAAAAAATGTAATAATACACAAACTAATAATTATAAGTGGGGCTATGAGTTAACTAACAGTTAATGAGATGGAAAATGGAATCAGCAAACAGAGTTCAAAATCTGACTGGGACAGTTTGCATTCATTCTGCACTAATGTCCTCAGGGGAAGCATGAATACATTTTCTACCCAGATATTGATATAAAGCAGGGTAGTTGGAAACCTTTAACTTTGTAAAGTAGTTCAACTTTGACTTTGGACTCGCAACACTGCTATGTAAAAAAACAAACAAAAAAACTTATGCAGTGGCAGCTCTAAGCTCTGTAGAAGAGTCTGCAGGAATAAAAAAAACAAAAAAGAAAACTATAATAAAAAGCAATGATAAAATAGAAACTATAATTTTAAAGTATCTGTAAAAAAAAAAACTACCTATCATAAGAATAATAACTGTGGGCACGATATATCTTAGTAGTATACTGTAAAATACATTACAAAAAATTTCAAAAGTTTCTTCTATGTGCTGTGATGGGCGATCATGGCTCTCTAAAACTTACTGTTCTTTGTAGCTTTTAGTAAGGTTTGTCTTTTTACTATTTCTCCTAATCCCTTTTTTGCCAACCATTTACACAAGTTTAAGTAAGTTATTCACTATTTTCTTCTTTCTCTCTCTCTCTCTCTCTCTCTTTTGCCTTCAGTATATCTTGTAGGTGTCAAATTTTGAAAGCTCTCTTTCCTCATTATGTGCCCTTTAAATTTTAATTATCTCTTTCTAATTTTAAGTGTCATTTCTGTTTCTATAAAACTAGCAGTATTTGAATTTTATGATGGATTATAATTCTTAATCTAATGATTAAATAAGCTCCTTGCATGTTCCACAACTATAAAATATGTGTGAAAATTCCCTATTGTAATAACAATCAAAAGTATAAATGCAGGTCACTATATAAAAAAGTAAGAAGGTACTAATGAAAAGATTTAAAATTGATAAGGTATGTCATTTCACGGAAGCAAATGATTAATGCATGAAAGCATTATTGCCTTCTCTATTTTACCTTTCTTTCTGTATGTTTATTCTCTCACTAAAACCAAACAGCATCTCTGATTTATCTTTTCCTTTCATCTTTCCTCATAATCAAAATGGAATGGTCTACTATTTATCTAAGGTAATGGCAGGATGTACGGTGTGGTATAATGGATAAAGGCTTAGCATGAAAAATCAGAGAGCTGAGTTCAAATTCCAGTTGGGTTCATTACATAATTACATGCAAATACCTTTGGAAAAGGTATGAATCTATCTCTTCTCTCTCCTCCCAACTATGGGTTGAGTAGCAGTACAGACTGAGTCCTATAGTCATGGTTGGCAACCAGTTTACCACTGAAAGAAATGGCAGCCTACCATGGGAAAATCATTTGCCTAGTCAATCGTGAATTGAAAGATTTAATCCAATCATTCCTATCAAATCATGAAATGAAGGTTGTTCTGAACGGGTTCTCTTACAGATCCTTTCTTGCAAACATGGGTGTTCCCCAAGGCTCTATTCTTGGTCCTACACTGTTCCTGATCTTTATCAATGATCTATCTGATGTCATCAGTTTCCAAGTAGGCATCTATGCAGACAACACTGCCATTTACTCCTGTCTCAATAGTAAATCTGGCAGCACTGACAAAATTAAACTGGCCACTGCTCTTGAAAAGGACCTAAATCCATGATTAACTAGGGCAGGAAATGACTTGTAAATTTGAATGCCTGCCAAACTAAATTGCTCTCATTTAACCACCACAGAGAAACTCTCTGTGTACCATCAGCATGGTTAATGCTGGACTCTGGGAGAGTCTCACTGCACCTTGGCCTCACATTTTTGACTGACTTGAGGTGGAACAACTACATTGAATCAATAGCTACATCTACTGCAAGGAAAGTTGGTTCTCTGTATCATGCCAGAAGGTTTTTCTCATTAGAATCCATCCTTCACATCTACAAATTTGCAATTCATCCAGGCATTGAATACTGTTGCCATATATGGTCTGGTGCCCCTGCTGTTCATTTCAAGGATCTCATCAAAATTCAAAGAAGGATCTGCAATGTAATTGATCCTGACCTGGTATCTTGACTTCAGTTACTTTCTCACAGACGTGATGTGGCTTCCCTCTGTCTTTTCTAAAAATATTTTCATGGCAACTGAACTGACAAGGTATTTTCGCTGGTAACCTGATTTAATTCAAGTGAGCTATCCAGGTCCTACCCTTTTACTTTAGAAATAGTTCAATGTAACCACCACTTCTACTCCAACAGTTTTTTTTCTTCCTCACCCTGACTGTGGAACTCCTTTCCTCTTACTTGCTTCCCTCATAACTATAGTCTTCAAAAATTTAAATCCAGCTTCAACTGTCATCATCTGTTGACTTGAACATCTTTCATCTTTTATCCTTTCCTCAAAACCAATACCCAGTCTTTTCTCTCACTTTCACTCATTGTAACCTCCTGTGTGCTAGTGGTACTCCCACCTTGCTTGGGGTGAAATGCTTAAAAAAAAAAAAAAAAAATGATCACCCAAAGTGTATCATGTTTGGCACTTAATTGAATGACAGGGTGTAAAACACATGCTAACTTACTAATGGAATAACAAACAGAATTATATGATATTAAAAATATTAAAAGGAAAGTCTATTTTGTCAGAAAGAAGAAAACAATAAGACCAATCGGTATTTAAAAATTACTTTCATCATGAGATGATTATCTGCAGTAATGAGAAAACATAGCTGTAACTGTTTAATAATGTATTGACATGACTTAGTAATTCTAATTGATTCTAGTATCTTTAACTTTGCTGTTTTTTAATTTTAACTTGTGCACTCTTTTTTATCTGGAAAAGTATTACAAAATTAGCAAATGATTTAATAAGTTATGCTTAGATATATTTTTTTAACTAAAAATTTTAGGGTAAAACTTTATAATACTTTTAGGCCACATTATTTTAGTAGGTAAAACACTTGAATATATTTTATTTCTACACTGGCTGATTATGTAACACATAATATCATGGGTAGGCTTTATTAACCTTTTTGCTACCAAGTATAATTTGAATGTAACTGCTGTGTTATATTTTTCTTATACATACAGGGTGCAGTGGAAATACCTCCAACTTGATGGCAATGGTGTCTTCATCTAGCTAATGTCTTACCATTATGTGTGAGGTATATGTGTGTGGTATTTCCTGCATATAGGTTGCTTAATTTTTAGGACTGCATAAAACTAGAATCATCATACAAAAGATACTGAAAAGTTCTTAGCTTTCCACAATCAGTTTCTTGAGGTTTAGTCATTAAAATTTTGATTTTGTAAAGTGAGTTGGGCTGAGAACTTTTCATCAACCATCCTTTGTACATAATTGTTACACTATTGATACAAAAGATAAATCAATAAATAAATAAAAGGTAAAGATATTACTTTTGTGTATAATGATTCACCCTCCTCCATTTCTTGCAATATATACAAATGAATATGGTAGCTATCATTTTCACATAAACTTTCTCGGTGAAGCTTCAGAGTTAATCAGTCAAATATTGATATTTGTTAGGCAGTGCCAACTTTAGCAGTCACATATTCAGAAAGCATCTATAGTAAGATTGAACAATTTGAACACCAATGCATGACCATTGCTTGCTCAATGTTGAGTCATGAAAAAAATGTTTTTTTTTTATCTCTATAACAATAGGGTGAAATCCAAACCAGTGAGAATATTCAGTATTAACTTTTGACTTCCTATCACAGTACTGTACTTTAGAATATTGACTATATGAACAAACCATAAAAATTGTTTCCAGTTTATTCCTTTTCTGTTAAGAAATATGTAAGTTATTTATACAGTCAGCTTATTAATCTTTTAGTGACTGAACTTGTTGCAAAATCTGACAAAAATCAGTAGAATTGATAAGTCATAAATTGTATTTTAACACAATGTGTAAGCACATGTTGCATGTTAGTCTTTTTCATTTATATTATCAATAAAAAGATAAAATAATAAAAAATTAATGCTCAAGACTTACGGCCACATCATGTTGAAACACTGGTTCCCGTACGATCACTGAAGTTACACAATGTCAAGCCAGGGTCAGTACTTCTACTGGTGACTGCTTGGGAATACCAGGTGCTGCTGTAAGCTTGAATGAACAGGTAATGTATTGGATAATGGCTTGGAATTGTTAATTGTGAAGCCGAGTTCCAAATATAGTTGGGTTCATGGTATTCACTTATGCACAAATACCCTTCAGAAAGGTATGAAGCCACTTCTTCTCCTTCCAGTTAATGTTTTATAAGACTTGTATCACTAAATCATTATTTCAAAAAGAAAAATATTCTTACAATGTAACTGGATTCAATATTTTTATATGTTTATGTTAAATTTGTAATCTGTAGGAGAATATTACCTGCTTTTTCAAATTGTTCTTGATTACATATCATTTCTCTTATAAATGCCCTTGTTTTCATTTGGCCTTTCTCTTTCCTTCTTTCTTTCTTTTCCTCCTAACCTTTTTTCTTATGTCTCTCTCTTCTTTTCTCTCACCTTCTCCTTTCATGTAAACATAAGTTTTGGATCGTATAATAATTTTCCTCATTTATTGTGTCTAATGTCACCACAAATATATCCATACTTTTCTGGTGTCTAGTTCTTTAATTTAGTTCAATGAATCAGTAGTCGATTTATGTAACTGATAATAACTCATATTTATCTGTATCTCACTCCTTAAAATCGTTATTTAACTTCTCTCTTTAAAACTTCATTCCTCATCCTCACCTTAGGCCCTTTCCTGTTCTTCTTTCGTTACACCTCTCTCTAGAGCTTTCATGCATTTCCTTCTCACCCTTGTTTCTCACTCCCACACATACACTTTCATTGAAATTTTGTTCTTTTAAACCCAGAGATATATTTTCTGTTTTCTTTTTGAATTTGTAGGTCTGATGAATTGGATCGTGTTACGATTCCAATGTAATAAATTATAACCTTGAAATACCAGTGTTTGAGCCTTTTATATTATATTCTTGGTCTGGCTTGTACATAGTTCTAGCTGGATTTTATCCTCTTGGAAATTATATATATATAGATCACTAATATTATCTATCTATCTATCTATCTATCTCTCTCTCTCTCTCTATATATATATATATATATATATATATATATATATATATATATATATCACTAGGCATTACATGCAAATGATTGTACCACTTGGTAAAAGATTCCTCATGGAAATACTGTTTTCAACAGTTTTTGGATTGCAAGAGAAAAACTGAATGAAAATATCCAAAAAGGTCATGTTGTGGAAGTTCTGGGCCATATAGGTAACAGGCATGACCGCACCTGTGATGTTTGTGGTATGCTTTGCTTGAATAAAGCAAGAAAATTGAGTCATATACAAAGTCATCTTACCAGAGCATCAACTAACTATGAAATGACATTAAATACTAACAATTCATGTCATATTTGTCAAAAAGCATGCAATTCAGCTGGTGGACTGAAAAGACACAAACATTAATGAAAATATACCTTATGACAACAAAATAGATGTGCCTCATGTATGCCAACTGTGTGCTAGAAGTTTTTACAAATTTGCACTTCACTTCAAGTGTTAGTACACAATTTCCTTTTGTTGCTACATATATTTTTGACAGTATTGTGTTGTTTTCATAGCACTTCATACAAAAGCAGGTTTTATAACCTGAAAAATCTCTGCTTCCAAAGTCCCTTGGTAGCTTCAGTGTACACCGTATCTAGCCTGTCATTTACCTTCTTAATAGGTTTCTGTGTTAAGTATCCAGTATTCAAAGGATAATTTTCTTTACTTCTATAATTAAATGATGGATTAGAATTCTAAGTTATTACCCTTCTTTCTGAGTGGCTGGTAGACTTTATTATTGAGGCTTAAGGTCCAAGAAATTCACTTCTTTCAATTTAGATGTTAATGCCCAAATCTTGGAGAAATTTTATAACCCTTTGTTGATGATGTTATTTTTCTATCTTTTACACTTTCTGAAGACTATCATCTCTGTATAATTCAGTATCCTCCATGATCAAAAATTAGCCTAACTTTAAGCACAAGTTAATAACTGATTTATAAACTTCAGTGCTATCACTACATAAATAGTACAACGTTGTTAAAATACATATGGGAACAGAAGGGCAAATATGGATGAATGTTTGAGGTGAAGTGGAAATTAAAAAGAAAAAAAGGTATTTACTTCCATAGGAAGTTAAAAAGATGTAATTTGTGCTAGGAAGATACATTATTATTCTCTGAGGAGAAAACATTGATTAAGTGCAGACATGAAAACCAGTATCAGTTATATAACCTACCTCTGACTACTGAAATATATATTCAGTAGTCAGAGGTAGGTTATATAACTGATACTGGTTTATGTATATAAATAATGATGAAAGTCTTATGATTGGAGTTCTGGCATGAAACTTGTAGTTGCAATTTTATATTCATTTGTGTTTTTATTGGTTTTATCTATTGCTTTATCCTTTTGACAACTTTAATTATTCTGAAGACTATGAGTCAGAAATTGTGTTGTTCACTGTATTAATTATTTGTTTATTAAAATATATACGTGTGTGTGTGTATATATATATATATATATATATATGACAATTTGGAAGATATTTTATGTTGACATGTTTCACTGATCAAACAGCTTCATTAGAAAAACATTTTATTTTTTTAAATCTACATTCTAGTGACAGAACATCATTTGCACTATTGATTTTTTTTTTTACATCAGATTCAATTTGGAGATTTAATGAAATTTAATTTAAAAAAAGAATCAAGTGTTCATATGCTTAACATGAATCACGCTCTTCCACAACAGTGTAGATTCAGTTGAAATAAAAATGATTTTTCTGATGATGGTGTTTGATTGGTGGAACATGTTAACATAAAAGTTTTTTCCAAATTGTCATATATTTATTGTTCTGTTGAATTCTCTGCCAAATTTAAATCATGCACATACACACACACATATATATATATATATATATATATATATATATATATATAATATGTGTGTGTATACACACACACACATGCATACACACAGATATGTGAAGAAGTGTGCTGAAAATTTCTCAGCATATCAAAAAGGTATGCTTATATATATATATATATATATATATATAATTATTTATTTAAAAATGATTCCAACATGCTACATAATATTATATATAATATATATTGTAGTGAAAGAGATAATCAGGTAATATCTCGAATCACAATGCGTGTATCCAGTCAGAAAAATAACTCACTCTCTAACAAACGCCGAAGCCAAAAATGCCCGAATTATCCGCCCTCCGAATCGAGAACACCAACTGCTTTTATCGGCAGAACCTATTTTTTTTATTTTTGTAATTATTACCAGCAAATTGAGTTTTCAGCATTTCTTTCTGCCCCCGATATTCGAGTCTGTACTTACAGTGATTTTTCTTTGTATTGTGAAAGTAATCTGCGACAAATACTTCCTTTGCTTTCAGAACGCTTACTTATATATATATATATATATATATATATATATATATATATTATGCTTCTTTCATTGAAAACCACTGACAAGGAAGATTTAATTAATCTTTGAATTTTTTTTTCCAGCAATCTAACATTTTTCCGTTTTTCGGGGGTTAAGGAATACAGGAAGTGTCCATAATTATAATTGTTCTGAGTGTTTTCGGGTATTTCTCTAGCCATTATCAAGGATGTGTTTTGGATGGTGAAATTGTGTGTGTGGTTGCTATATAGTAGTATTACTGTGTTGACTTCAAGCAGTTTGTGTGCTTCATGGTGGTCATGTGCCATGAGTGGCAGGTTGACTTGGGGCAAGGCTTCTATTTTTAGAATACTTTTAACATGCCATCTCCTCTACTAAATAGTTAAACAGTTATAATTATGGACAATTCCCATATTCCTTAACCCCTGAAAAATGGGAAGATGTTAGATTGTTGGGAAAACTCAATAAAAGATTAATCAAATCTTCCTTGTTGGCTATTTTCAATGAAAGATGCATGAAAGAAAGGTAGTTTGAAAAGTTCATGCACATTTATATATATGTCAACATCAATAAAGCTCAGTCCAATGAAATCCTAATAGAGGAAACACATCACAAAAACATTTTTCCAATTTGTCATACTATTTTTCTAAATGCTGTTTGTTGATAATTAAAATTATACATAGTTTTTATATATATATATATATATATATATATATATATATAGTGTGTGTGTAATTTAATTGGTACATCTTTAAGTAATTGAGATTTAATCAGTAAGCTGTGATATTATGTTGTGTGTATTGCTATTCAATATGATTGTGGTATCTTGCTTAAAGGAATAGTAGTGTGTAACTGTTTCAATAATTGTGATTAGCTAATTTAGGTAGTGTGATAACTACCATTCTCCTTTTCTTTCAAATTTTGGCATTGTGTCAAATTTTCTTGTATACACAGTTTATATAAGAAATATATAAGATACTTTTTTGATCAATTACAGTTATAGCAATTCTGTTAGAAGCTATTGAGGAGCATCGAAGAGCAGCTCAGAAGTTATGTTGAAATCCCAATGAGATATTGAGTTCCTTTAATTTTATCAGGTGGAGCAGGTCTGATCTTAAAAAATGTCAGACAAAAGTATAGAGAGATAATATAATCTTAATGTATTAAAAACATTAGTGAAGAATAAGGTTTGATTTTAAAAATGCACCTTGGTTTTACCTTGTGATCCATATCTTTACCAAATCAGTTAAGGTCAAGTAAATACGTCTCTCTCACAATTATGCAATCATGGCTGCTTTGTTTCTTTATATCATAAACAAGTTCTTGCATCTGTTCTACATGTTACTTTTACTTGAATTATTTGAATAATCATTTTACTGTATTAATAAATATGAAAATCTAAAATCAGAGCTAATAAAGGAGGGGTATAATGCAATTGTTAGAGCAGTGGAAATTGGAGCAAAGGGTTTCGTTTCAGGCACTCTGTACCAATTTCTGGGCCAAATTGGAATCAAAGGGTGTAATAGGGCCAAAAGTATAAAACGCCTAATAGAAGTAACTGAGAATAATTCTATGTGGATATGGAAAAAATGAAATACTCCGTGGAGTGTTTCAGCGAACATGACGGCATGACATGACTGATCGTGAATGCATAATGAGGTTCACGTTGCATTCTTAGGACGTGAGGTTTGCCGTTTTTTTTTAAAATTTTCGTAAATTTAATTTCGCCGCGTTACACATTTGAACTAGTTTATCTACAACACTTGTATATCGTTATAATGGGGCCTCACATCAGTGAGGGGGGGGGCGATGTGCAACTGAAACCGTTGAGAGGAAGGCCCCTAAACGGTGCACATTCTCTCCTGATGACCCCAGTTTAAATATAAATTTGAGAGGAACACGTCAAAATTCAGTGAAGTCATATGCCGTAGAGAAGCTCGGTGGAAGTGTCATTGGCATGCGGAGCATTACACATTCAGCTCGCTTCAGGTGAGTTTCAATTACTTTCCAGTAATCTCCTTCTTCCACAATGAAGAATGAATTGGAAAAATTTTGTGGTAATATAAAATCTACCAAGCTCTTACAATATATCAGCATTCTTGGTAGATTTTATATTTTCATAGTGTGGGATAGTCAGGGACAAAGAAAATGGAGAGAAAAAGAATACAGATGAATTTGGCCAGATTAAGGAAAAAAAATTTTCTTTCGAAAATTTTGAAACTACCTCCATCTCTCATTTCATGGACATGTGTAGACATAGCAACATTAACAAAGCCAAGTCACATGAAACGCATCACAAAAGAACCTTTCCAGTTTGCCATGTATATATATATATATATATATATATATATAACAAACACACATACATAATCTATATCAATCACATAAAATTATGAGGATTTAATATATTAATCAAAATAACAAAAATAATAGATTTCTCAGAGTTACTTTTTCACTCATGCACTAATGTATTGTAATTTATATACTGTACACCCATCTTTGTTTACAATGGAAAGGCCTGCCACTGCTGCCAAGTGGTCACTTTGAGAACTAATATGACTCTTTCTGCTAAGCCCACAAATTTTGAAAAACATTGCTGCTGATTTGAAAGTCTTTTTTTCCTGCAGATATGTTTTTATTTTGCCTGTGGATTTTGTCTATTGCATCTGAAGTCCGTTGAGGTGGGGTGGGTGTCCAGAGATGAGTTTGTCTGTGTGTGTGTGTGTGTGTGTATATATATATATATATATATATATATATATATATATAAGTTTGCTGAAACACAGGTATTATAGTTAACATAGATCTGAAATTTTAACTGTCTAATGTTCAGGCATTGTGATTAATATTCACCAATTAAAGGATTTGACAAATGAAATCATAATGAAAAATTATTTTTGTTGCATAAAATAAATGATTTTTTGTTTATTAGGCTACAGATACACACGCACACAACATCTTGAGTTGTGGCCTACTTGTTTAACTTGGGTATTGGAAATTTGTATATTCTACCTACTTCCAACTTGACTGAAGTTCTTATCCATTGTGATGTGTAGTTGTCAAATTATCTTTGTCATTTTTGGCAGGTTATTCCTCAGAAGATAAAATTAAAAATAAATGACATGAAGAATCAGAAGAAATTAATAAATTTTTGTGATGGATGGAAGGTAAATAAATTTGATCCCTAATGCTACATTTGAACATTCAAAACTAATGTTTGATGCATAAATTAATACTATTTATGAAAATAATAGAAGCAAAAATTAAAATAATGATTATGATGATGACTTTTAGAAATTCTGAAGTACTTATTTGCCTTTTAAGTAATGAATACAAAGCAGGCAAATTACATCCAATCTAAAGTTGTAATGACATTTTTAAAGAATTAAAATATCTTTTCTGTCTTTTTTTTAATTACAGACTAACTTATAACTTAATGTATTCTTCTGTTAATGATAATTCACACACACACACATATATATATAAAAATGCAATATGTATCTGTCTGCTCCTCTCTCTCTCTCTCTATATATATATATATATATATATATATATATATATGGAAGAAGTAGGAAATCATAAATGTGATATATTTCATTATTTCATTTTATCAGAAATTTTAGAGCAAAAAATTGTGAAACGTCATTTATAAAGATTTGCTACATATTCCTTATTCAATCATGCTGTTGGATTTTAATCCATGTTTTCAACTATGTATGTATTTATGTGCCCTCTTAAATAGAACAGACTGTTAAGCCCTTTTAGGAGTTTCATCTGGTATAAGTCACTTGATGTCATGAAAATATTTTTGAAGGAACCTGTTGAAATTGTATATTTTATGTTTTTTCTACCATGTTTGGTCATTTTCAAGGATAAAAGTTATAAGGTTGAGAAATAGCCAATGGAGCATGTTGTTAATAGTCCAAAGCTTGAAAACGTGTTCCATTTAATAGGACATGTTTACATGAAAAACTATTGCCTAAACATACTATGATTAAAAATATATATTATAACATCTTTTATAAAATGTACAGATACAACACACTCTAATCCTTGTATTTATTCATCTCACCATGAAAACAGATTTGAAATCTGGGTAGCTTAATGTGTATGTTATGGTTGCAGAGGAGGGGGTGCTCATGTGTATATGTGTGGGAAAGGACAAATGTTATCCAGTTCCCATGACCAGTATCATGCTAGCAATAAATTTCTTTGAATCTCCCTTGATGGTGCAATGAGGAAGGTGCTGCTGCAGAGTTGGAATCTTTAGGACTAGTGTCACCACATTACAGGCCACAAGCTGTTCAAATACAGAAATCTGGTGCCAGTGTCTTACCCTAGAATACAGGAATATGACAGAATAGGAGAACAGATAGTACACTTTTATCTCAGCAGACAACCAAAGAGTAACTCTTTGATCCTCAGCATAATGATCATATGTAGAGAATCACATCATTTTTATGGGTATTATACAAGCACTTATAATAATATTAATAAATGTAATTATAGTATTTATAACAAGAATGGTTAATTAATATGATAATGACATGAATGAAGACAATTGTTGTTATAATCATACTTTAAAGGAGTAATAACCTTAAGCAGAATTCAAATTTTCTTTTCAGCAATATATAAAAGCCATCTTTGTTTTAGACAATAGTATTCCCACAGTTTCTTTTTAGGTGTCAGATGAAACATTTCAAAAGGCCTTTGAAGTGATGTCATAGCTTAAAGCATCAAACACTCTTTACAATATGAATATTTTTCATTTGCTGAACATCTGAGTAGAATGTTAAACATGAGTGGGCTGTTTCTTTTGGTTCTTCTCTTACAAGATTACCAGACTTGAGCTTGGGTGAAGTTGACTTGTTCCACTTGAGTTTTTGTTAACTTATGTTTATGTCAAACTAAATATAACTCAATAAATTAATCTCTTTCTGTTTAGCCAGTTTTACTTATATCTATTTGATTGAAAGCACAAATTATTTTATATTTTTTAAAGTTTTACTTTAGTATCTTGGTAGTCTTTAAATAATAGTCAGTCAAATGACTGTACATAGGCCATGCATGTACTTAAACAAAATGGCACCTTGCACATCTTTTTATACAATTAAAATGCAAAGTTTGCAAAATAGCTAATTAACAGAAAAAATAATTTTCACTTGGAATATTTAAAAATGAGTACTTATATAATTATTGTTAAAACCTCAGGTATTTAACTCATCAATACCTACTGTAAAACCTAGTATTAATTATAAAAAATAAAATAAAAACCAGCTTTCTACCTCTAACCCATTAATACTCTCTGTCCCATTTTTTGGGACAATGGGCATTAATGGATTAATATGGAGGCTTGTCTAGAATAGATTTATTTACTGTATTTGATGGTATATAAGATACATGTTTTTTTCCAAAACAATGATTAAAATATTCACCTGTGTTTTGAGACCTCTCTTGGCTAATTTTATCCCCAATGCAAACTACTATACACTATCATTTTACCTCAGATGATCACTTCTACCTAACCTGACTCCATAATAATTTTATTTACTCAAATGACATTATGATTACTACTACTACTGGTATTGTAAAAGGGAATTACCATAACAAAGAACTAGCACCTTTTTTGGAATCAGTTGATCCATCGTAACTAAATATTGCCCAGTAGGAAACCACTGAGCAGATGTAACTGAAAGAAAATACTGGTAATGGCAAAACACTAGCTTGAGAAGCAGAACATTTAGGTCATGGTAAAATATATACATATGAAGAGACAGAAGGAGAATGAATGATGAAGGGATAGGTGTGTTTACATTGTGATTTCTTGCTTTAATTTCAGCTTGCTTTTTATATACAGTAATATTATGAAGGAACAGTGAAGTAATGGATGGTGGCTCAGATCGAGGAATCAGAAAGCTGAGTTCATTACATTCACTAATACTCTTGAGAAAGTTATGAATTCATCTCTTCTTCACTATCCAGCTATAGGTAAATAGCAGGACAAACTAAGTCCTACAGCCTTGGGTGGCAACTAGCCTAGGAGAAGGATAACTCTAAATTCAAAACCTTAGGGCCTAGTATATGGACTGAGTGGACCCACACCATATTCCATGATCTTTGGCTGCTAGTGAAGAGCTTGGAGAGGATATAGATGCCATCAAGCTATCAGCAAGCTCACTGAAATGCTCATGAGGAAGAAGAATCAAAGTGAGTTTCTTCTAAGAAACAATTGATGAGTTAAGGGATTGGTAATGATGATGAATATTTTCTACTATAACTCAGAAAATATAAAGTACTTTTTGTAATGCATTGATAGATTGTTTTAAAACAGTGAAAATCTTTTTCCTAAATATGTCAAGTTGAAATGTGGCCCATCTAATATGGCTATGTATCCTTTATATCATAAAATACAGTAACTTGTTTGAAGTCAGTATATGTATTTTGAGGATCTGTACACATTTATATATTTTTTAGTTTGTAAATTAACTAATGTCAATCTCTAGTTCTCACTTGATTAATATTTACCATTGAATTAAGTGCATTAACTAGGAAGGAGATTATGTTGAAAAATAAATACTTGTGGAAAATAAATGCTTTTTCATCATTAGGCTGTTGACTGATTGATGAACCTACTTATATTGCATGTCTATAATGTGTGTGTATGTATATGCACTTATATAATGTATATAATAATATAATGGGTTTATATGTGGATATATAACCATTGTATTTATGTGCATATATGAGGAAGTGCTGAAAGGATAAAAACTCCTGATGTCTGTTCAGATTTGGGCCAAGGGCTTTTTAATACACTCTCATTTGTTTCTATTTATATGCATGTATGTAATGTAATAAGCAGTCTCTCTATTTCTCTCTCTCGCTCTCATATATATATATATATATATATATATATATATATATATATGTTGATTGGTATGCTGTTGCTAAAAGTTTTTTAAAAATATATTGAAAGATTGCATTGTAATGCTGCAATTGAAATATATTATGTTGTTAACCTTAACTCCAGGCCTACCAGTTCTATAACCTCAGGTGTCACTTAGAGCTGTGACAGCACAGTGCCTAATTCTTTTATTTCCTGTAATCCTGTGTTCTTGATACTCCTCAAAATATGTTTTCATTCTTAGTCTCAAATTTTGAGAAGAATTATTTACTATATGAATTTTATAATTTGGGGCCAGGATTCAAAAAATATAAATTGTCTGAAGATGTGGTTGAATGCAAAGAATAAATATTTAGTGGGGGTATAAAAACCTATAGACTGAAGATTTAGCTTTACACTCCACAAGTGAGTCTACAGTGTTAACAAAAACTGAAGTGTAAAAAAAAATTGAATGAATTTGAAGATACAAAATATGAATTGATACCATGCTATATTTTTATTAAGATACATATGTGACTAATTTTTTATAATCCAAATAAGTGTTAACTATTTTTGGATGGCTTGATAATTAAGTGCATTTAAATGTCAGAATACAGCTTCTTCCTTTTGAAAAATTCTGCCAATTTATTTTTTTTTTTTAGTTTTATTTCTTTGTCAAGCTTTCTTGATTTGATAAGAGTTAATGTTTAAAATTTGCAGAAAAAAGGTTCTAGATATTGATTCTATCCAATGATAAGTTTATAGAAATTTTATGATTCTGAAAGTGTTTTCTTTTCTAAAACACAGCATTTTATTTAGCTTTACAGCAAAATACCTTTAACCAAACAGAAAGAAATCCTAAATTTTATCTTTACTTGTATGTTCAATGTATATTTAATGATTTTATAAATCATTACATTTTTACTCTTTGTGTCATTTGCTTTTATCGTGGCACACGTTTTTTTTTAAATGGAGAAGTTAAATCTGAAAATAAGAAAAATATGACATTTATTTTTTAAAATTTTTTATTTAATTTACTTTTAATTTATTTTCTGTTTCCATCACAAATGGTTTCTTGATGGGCTTTAGCAATCATTCTGTATATGTATGTGATAAATGTGTTTTGGTGTTTTTATTTTTTGAAAAATGTATATATATGTTTATGACATTTCAGTGGATAAGATAATTCATTAAATAGTTTCATTATGTATAAATATGCATAGATCTGCTTCATGGCTGAAATAGTTGTGTAGTGCTTACTGGCATCAATGGTCAGTATTTTCAATTATTTAAAAGCCAAGGTTTTGAATGCTGATTTTTAAGGCTGGATGTCCTTTCTTGTTTTGATGATTGGCATAAAACATTCTGTCAACTTTATGATTTTATTTTTTTTATTAGATAACAATATTATTATTACTAATATTACTAGTGTATGCAAAAACAATAACAAATATGGAGCCAAGTAATTACAGAAAATGAAGAGTGAGTTTAAATCATTTGGATTGATCTTTTTCTAGTTGAAGAGTGTTGTTTAATTAGTAGCATAGCTGGTATAGAAATGAGGAAAGTTTGTCTTGCTAAGATCTTATCTATTATTTCCAATATGTACTGTTTACTAATAGCTGAAAAGCAACTAAAATTAAAATGAAAGAAATGAGTCAATGCTTCATAAAATAAAGAACAAAATCATGATTTAAGTTTTTCTTCTTTTGATCAATTTGGGGGATTGTAAAATCTATGAATACTGTGAGATGTATATATCTACTTACCTAAATACTAGTTAAGGCAATAATCTACAAAACCTCAGAAACTTTTAAAGCATAGATCAAAATGACAACCATAAAATACAGTCTGAAATGTTTTATGAGATTGAACTAATATCCTTATCCTTGTTTGTATAACCTTGCTTGAGTACTTCTTAAATGAATGGTTGGCAAAGGACAACATAATTCGGTTCATTATGACATTCAATGCTGGGTGGATGGTGGGATCCTTGAGAAGAATGACAGCTATATTATGCTATAGTCAAAAAAGTACCTTATCAACATTTTGCATTTGTGTACTGGGAGAACTTGTGTTCTTTTCAGTACTTGGCAAATATTTTCACACTGATTTCTGAATTGCTTGTGTATGTTTGAATCATTGTCTCTTAAATTTAGAACTATCTACAAAAGAGAACATACCAATTAAAATGTCTGAATTTCTTAAAATTAAGTTTTGCCTTATTAATTTTGACTAAATTTTCTTGTTTTTTTGTTGCATTTTATCAGAGTAATGCTCTTGAAAAGACATGAAATATTCTTTTCTCTCTCTCTCTGGCTATGGATTAAAAAGTATGATAGACTCGGCTCAGTAGCCTTGGGTGGCAACTCATTTAGAAGGAAAACACTGAATTCCAAACTTTGAAGAATATGACAAGAAAACAAGATCACATGATAATTCACATATAATAAAGGGCTTATGGCCATATCATGTTGAAACACTGAAGTTAATGTCAGTAATATACCATATCCTTTGAGCCCATCTGACATAAATGTTGCCTATCTTGATTTGGTCACAAAAGATTTACCTGCATCTAAGAAATTTAGACAATTTAAGAATTATTGTTTACTATTATTAGACAATAAACAAACAATGAATGTATGGGTAGTGTAACAGTTACTGATGTGGAAAGGGATGTCAACAAGTCAAGTTCAATTTCTGACCTACTTTTTTGCATGCACTTTACACCAACACTCTT
Source organism: Acanthosepion pharaonis (assembly GCA_903632075.3). Taxonomy (NCBI): domain Eukaryota; kingdom Metazoa; phylum Mollusca; class Cephalopoda; order Sepiida; family Sepiidae; genus Acanthosepion; species Acanthosepion pharaonis. Next base: position 300,760 of record CAHIKZ030000359.1, on the reverse strand, counting down.
GAGAAAGACACAAATCTATCCCCCCCAGCTATGTATTTTTTCACTATCTTTCCCAAAAAGTTATAACAATTCACAAATGATAAAGGACCTGTAGAAAATTATGCTTGCCTATATACTGAAGGGGCAAGGCATTTATGGGGGAAAAAATAAGTGAATAATTGAATGATAAAAGTAGTAGTTATATCACTGTAGATTTGACTTAGCCTTGCCATTAAGTCTTTATAGCCAAGTTGGTAATAGTGACATTGATGTAGGTGGTCATTGAGGATATATGATGTAAGTTCAGATTTTGTCAGAAGCTGCATATTTCTGATTCATGCTTTATAACAGAACACACAAACCTTATAAAAAGAAACAACTGAAAGTAAAATTGGTCAAAAATAAATTAAAAAAGAAAAACAAATTTTGTGGAAGATTAGGACATGTCTGAAAAGTACATTGAAATTTTATAACAATAATAAGAGGATACACATCTGCATAACTAGTGTTAATAATCTTAATATAGACTACTAAAATTGTTATCTTTTACTTGTTATACAAATTTATAATGTGAGAGTAGGAATTGAAGCAAATAAAAAAAAAATTAGTGATGGTATGGAAATGGTGACTTGTAAGGAGCAGAAACTTATCAACAAGAAAAGGAATTAAACATTTGATTTTTTTAAAATATTTCAATGAAGTGGAGTATTTCATTGAATAAATGGAAACCATGAAAGAAGTTATATAAAAAAATATTACATTTAAGATTTTTTTTTCATGTACACAAGTCTTTTTCCTGAGGACCTATCTCCCAGGTAGCACCTCATCATTGTACTAAAAGGTGTAAGGTCAAGTGCATGCATTGAAACCTGGGGCAAAAGCTAATGGAATTGGGAAATTTATGGAAGCATCCATCATCTAAGTGTTTGGGTCTCCACATTAAAAAAAAATACCTCATGTCACATTTTATCTCCTAGGGAGGCAAATATATTCTTATATAGATTGTATTCTTTAATCATGTCAGTGCATTAGGTGTGAAAGAGCATTTTCTTTGTTGATGAGAACATCATAATTTCCTTTCTACTTCTAGTTCACTAGCTTTAACCGGAATTGCTTTCTGTACTTTTATAATGCAATCTATACAAAAACATAATTAAAAACTAACATGTTTATATATTCTGTAAATTGGAAGGCTTTTTTAATCTATTTTACCATTGTATTGCTTACTACTCTGACAAAGATAAATATAGTAAGATGGTTCATGAAAATAGATGAATATCAGCATTCTAACAATGTGAGTGGTTAACTTTGTTCTTGAGATTTAATTTTGATGGATTAAATGTGTGTAAATAAGAAAATCATTACGTGATTTATACAATAAAAAAGATATCTCTTCAAAATTAAATTAAATTTTTTACCTTCATAGGTAATTTTTAATGTTTAGATAATTGGTTTATGATGACCTCTTAATCACTTCAACAGAAGCATAATTCTAAATATATCAGATAAACTGGTATAAAATTAGGTAAATGCTTGTATATATGCTTACATATTTTAAATATAATCTAGTAGGCGTACTTTGTATTATATAAATATTTTATGAAATTTATATGTTTTATTTGTCTAGATATTAGTGCTTTAAAAAAACTGGTTTCTTTTTAATCTAATATTTCACGGAAAAGTTCAGTTATTTCCATTTTGATTTAAAATAATGAAATATTCTGTTCTTTATTATTGGATGATCAAGACATGGAATCAAATAGGAAACAAAAAAATGAAATTTTATTTCAAGAAGAAATACATGAAACAATGACATTATATAAATAAGGAATATAACCACATACAATAGTATATGACATTCTCTTGTCATTTGTCAAGAAATATATAAGATACAAGTTAATATTCAAATAATTCATATATCACATTATTCATATATTTTAACATTATTATGATTTATAATGAAATTAATCATTTCTACTCTTACCAGTTTACCAATGTTGTCAAAAATTATGACACGTTTGTTAATTCCTGAACTTTATTAAAACGGTTTTGAGTCTTTGAATATATTTTTTTTCAATTATTGTTATTATCTACTTTTTCATGGCATTCATCTTCTGTCTTTGTAAACATCTTGGAAAAAATATATATAAATTTAATTCTGGAGTCATCAGGGATGAATGTGTCAAATAGGGGTGCTTGGATTTAAATCAAGTACTGATAACCCAACCATTGGTGTGTATGGGATGCTGAGTGATTTTTGAATTTTTTTTAAAGGTTTATCTAATATGGTAAGAAGTATTGTAAATATAGGAAACAGTATAAGGGGGTATGTGCTGAAAATATCTCAGCCTGACCAAAAATCTTTTTATTTTTTTTATACTTTATGGTCTCTCCAGAAATCTTTGATGAATGGTGTCCCTTCAGGATATGAGTGATCATAGCACCCTACAATATCCTATCATTTGTAATGTTTAGTAATGTTTGTCTTTTTATTATCTGTTCCACTCCCTGTTCTGCCATCCATTTACACAAGCTTTTTAGGTAGGTCACTCACTATTTTCCCTCTGTCCCCCTTGCCTTCAATATATCCTGCAAGTATTAAATTCTCCAAGCTCTCATTCCTCTTTTTCAACTGTCTCTTTCATATTCTAAGTATAAATGTTGTTTTGTTTACATTTTCCTTACCTACTTATTTAATATTAGCAAAAGAAAAAGACAGTTATTTGGAGCAAATGACACCTTAGACTTCAAAATACTACTCTTAAAACTGTGCACAATTATTTCAGTGCTTGTTTTACATTCAAAACTGTCTGCTCAATCTTCTTTTGGGATTACCATCAGCTGCTTTCAAAAAGCAATTTTCAGTTTTGGGAAAAACTAGACATTGTATGGAGCCAAATCTGGGCTCTAGGAAAATGCCAGACCTGGGTGATACAATGGTTTACAAAAAAACAAGCAAAATCACTCTATATGAAAAGAATTCATTGTGAATTAAATTGTCACACAGTATACAAGTTCATTCATTAGTGTCCCTGACAAATGAGTAACCCCATGAAAGAATGTCTATTCATATATATATATATATATATATATATATATATACACACACACACTGTAAGGTACTTTCTGATTGATTGCCAAATTAGAGCAAGGCTATGCAACTCGTTCTTTAGATGTTTAAAATGGATGGATACTTCTATAAAAACTTTGTATTCAAAAATGGACACGCCAGTAAAAATGCCTGTATTAAAACATGTAGTGAATCAGTGTATGTATGCAAACACTGTTCCCTGATCAATGCATATGTAAGATTTGATAATTTTTAAATATTTAATAAACTTCAAATAATATATATTTCCTGCACAATTTCAAATTTGTATATTCAGTCTCCTCATTTTTTTCAAACAACAGTGCCTTCATTATACTCAAATCAAAACAGCCCATAAAAATTTCTATTAAAATTCATCATAAATAAAAGAATAAGTAATATTATAAAATCTAGATTTCATTTAAAATGATTTATTTCCTCTTTTTCTCTTTGTTTTTACCACTTCATGCAAACTTATAAGGTATTTCTCTTACTTGATACTTAAGATATATGAAACTATGAGGCATATCTCTGAAACACAAACATTTTATGTGTCAGCTAATTATTTTCTTATTTTCATTGTGCTCTGTAGTAGCTGGTTCTCTTCGATATCAATTAGCTTTTGTTTATTCTCATCTATCTGTGCATCTCAGTATGTTTGATTTATTTCTTCCTATCTCATAGCTGACGTAGTGGCTGAAGTACAAGAAAGTACCTCTATGGTACCAGTTATCAGAGTTCAAGCCAAATTAAAAGTTTTTAGTAATAACTGACAGGTTTCTTGTTTTCCTGAGAAATCAATGCAACAAAGTTTTTGTGTATGTACTTGTAACAACAGCAATAAATGCTATCAGTATTTAACTACCTCACTATTTTTGTCTGCTATCCTTTTTATGTCTTAGTATTTACCTACTTGTATCATCAGTCTTGTAGTATACATTTTATTGATCTTTTGGCATTATTAAGCTGTTTGGTAGACATTGAAAAAATCAGTCTCATTTGATGAATATATATATATATATATATATATATATATATATATATATATATATATGTGTGTGACTTTTCTATATGTTACTTTGTTTCTCTGTCTATAACTTGCTAAGCAAACAGATATATGAAGGGGTACTAAGATGTTCTCAGCCCAACCCATTTTCCAAAATCTGAACAAATGATCAAATGCAAGAATTATTTTTTGAAAGGTTCCTTGGTTGGGGCAATAATTTTTTATCACTTACCATAGTTTAGATTAAAAAGTGCATCCTGACCTAATTTGAACATAGATAAGCAGGAAAGTGACATCACTATGCCAGTGTTTTGCTGCTTAAATAGCATGATAAAATTAATTTGCCAATACATAGGCAGAATGCCCAAATACTACACTGATCCTTGGCAGAAGTGCCGATCCATATGTAAATAACCCTGTCATATTTTTATGGGTACCATGCTAACATATAAATGTAAACACACTCATACACACAGGTATTTACTAACTTAGTTTGGCACAAAGTCACATATTTTGAAAAGTCCTTACCAAGTTTGACAATGGATGTAAAAGCTTCTTGCTGCTTAAATATCTCACAAGAAGGAAGAAAGAATAAGTAAAGTAGAGATAAGGAATGTGTAAATGAAAGATTGTATTTAGAGAGAGGAAATTCTCCCCACTGCAGATCAACAGGTTATTTGTACTTATACTGAATAAAAGATAACGGTACACCCCAACTTTATGCATCTATCTTAAAAAACAGGACTGTATTGTTATTCACTGGTGCTCTTATTTACCAGGATTGCAAGGAAGTTATATTCTGCATAAAACTTTTATGGCCCTGTTCATTAGAAAAATGGCAGTAGACTCTTATGATTATTCTACTCTGTAAAAATGATAAAAATAAAAATATGAATTCTGAACAAAAAAAAAAAAAATGAACAGTGGAAATAAGGAGGAAAGAAAAGAGAGAAAAAAATGAAAAGGAATAAATGAATTAGGTTACGAGAAAAAAAGATGAAAATAGATATGAAGAATATGAAATTAAATTTTAGCTTGAAAGAAGTTTGTAAAAATTGAAGGATAGGAAAGAATGACAGAAATTAACAAATTGGTACATAAGGTGACAAAATGAAAGAAAAGACAGAAGAAAAGAAAGGAAAAATTGTAAAGAAACAATAGACAAAAAAGTTTTTAAAAATGGAAGGAAATAAAAATTTGAGCTAACAAATGATCAAAAATAAATAAGAAAATGACGTAAAATATGAAAAATGATAACAAAGACAAAAATCAAATTGAGAAAGAAAGAAAGAAGGGATAGAAAATTAAACCAAAATGGAATTTATTAACGAACAAACAAAATTATAGAAAACAGTAAAGGAAGAAAAAATAAAAAGAAGTAGGAACTGGAGGAAAGCTGTTAGGAGAAAATGACAAAGAAAACCAAATAGATGGAAAAGAAAAACAAAACAAAATATAAACATTTGAATTAAAAATTCTTGGGATTAATATTTATTATTCATTGAAACAAAATGATTACAACACTTATCATTGTGATAATTCTACTCTTCTTAATGTCCTGTAATTATTTTTTTTTAGTTTTTCTGCATGATTTTCATAACTTTTTATTTTAGCCTTATTTTTCTATTATTTAATGCATTATTTTTTTTTAGCTTTAATCAGAAACAGTTTTGATACATTTCTTTATATTGTCTACTTATCTCTGTTATTCTTGGCTTCCTGCCAACTTTTCAATTTTCTGTTTAATTATAGAAATCATATTGATATTTTATAATATTGCTTGCCAGTTAAAGACTAGTCTTAAATACAAAGAATACCATTCTAAGAATTGTTTGGACTATTTCACTTGTTTTTCTTTCCTTTCTCATTACCACACCATTTTGACCAATCAATTCTGTTGCAGACTTTAGTGCTCCATTCCTTAAGGAAAGAGGTTTATTTTCAGTAAATGTTAATGAACAAAAAAGACACCTCTCTCTTACCTTAGAGATTGTACATCTGAAGAAGGCTGTAGAATAGATCAGTTGAAATTTGGTTACAGCAAAAACAGTATAAAGAACAAGGTTGATTTTGAAATGATAATGAATCTTGGGAGGATAGGATATATAAACTCTATATATCACACACATGGTGGTAATTGTTTTGTTTTTTAATTTTGTCATTCAGTTACCTATCATAACAACTCTTCTCAAAAGGATTATTCCTGTTTTGCAAGTATGATCTTTTCATGTATTTTACAGAAATGTTAGATTAACAATGTTGGTTTAATTAACTTGTATATCTTGTCACCTTTTGCATAGTGCTGCAAAGACATGCCTCGTGGAGAAAAAAACAATGTCAAAGATATATATTTGTGATTTTTTATAGTTTAATAAATTTGATTTTACTTACCAAAATAAATCATGCCAGTATAGTATAGAAATTTATAATGCTAGTACTTAAAAAAAAAGTTTTTAAAAAATTAGATGACTTTATATAAAGAAGGATTCAAATATCCAAAGTAGCTGTGAATATATAAAATTCATCCTCTACCTTAAATATATTTACTCAAGTTGATTCATATTACAGTACCAGTTTGATATTTTTGTGTATTAATTTAGCACAAATCATTTTATAGTATTTTTTGTTTCTATTTTGGTTAATAGCCAATTTCAAGGACACATTCAAAGATGATTACTAGAGAGTTTGATACTGTTATTAAAAGGATTTACTTTCTAAGGATAGTGAAAGTATTCTTGTTGTATGGCATTGATGTTTTTTCTGTTTTTTCCCTCTTAGAGAAATGATACAAACATGAGATAAACCCTTGATCTGATTGGTCTTTCAGTTTGTGCACTCATCATATTTTAGCAATTAGTGTTTTATTAACCCCCATTCCCTAATAGTTGCTGTTTTTACCCATAGGTAATGGGAGCAGTAAAATTTACTCCTGGTTTAAATTCAAAGTTGTCCTTATCATAGATAAGGACAACTTTGAATTCTATTTTATCTATAGCTGGCAGATGGAGAAGAGATGGATTCATTGCTTGTTTACTGGCCTATGTACAAAATGAAAAGACAAACTTTCTCAGCTAGAATTTGAACTTGGCACACAGTTTCAATTTTCATGCTAATAACCATGAAGTCACCTGACCCTCCACAACTTATGTAGTTATTAATTTTTGTGATTATTTATTTTATCTTATTTCTGTTGTTTCCTATCAAAATTCTCAGGTTGCTATTCTAATACTATTAAGTCGGAAGTTAAATAAATCACTGCAAGATTAAAACATATTACTTATTCTTGTGAGTTTGTCTTACTGTGACAGCTCCTTGCTAATTAGGCTATTAAACTTTACCAGTAGACATCATTCAGATAAGCCATATAATTATATTTTTCTCTGAGTTTCACTATACTACCATGATGTAATTACACTAGCAAGGTCAAATAGGCATCTGATCTAAAAAAAAAAACGACCTACAGTCTGTTGTTAACTGGGGCAAAGGCCAGCTTGTTAGTGCCTCCAAAGTAAAACTGCTCTCTATTAATCATTTGCCTTCTAGTCTTGTTGGCTGGGGCTTCAGAATACATAGACTGCATCTCTGCAAAGGTGTAAGAGCCCCCCCCCCAAAAAAAAATGAGGCCTCCTGGGTAAGATGATAAACTACATCCGCATCCTGGATAAGACAATAAACTACATCCGTGTCCTGGGTAAAATGATAAACTACATTCATATTCTGGGTAAGATGATAAATTACATCCAACAGTAAGGCCTCTGATCAGGAGGTTTTGAGGAGCACCTGTTAGGATCCCAGCTATGGGCAAATAGTTAATTGGGGTCAGTTTGTCATGGGTATGACGATAAACTACATCTGTGTCCTGGATAAGAAATTAAACTACATCCAACAGCAAGGTCTCTGATCAGGAGGTTTTGTGGAGCATGGAACCACCTCTTAATTGCTGGTGTTTCCAGGTCCACCCTGTCCTGGGATGGAAGTACCTGTTAGGGTCCCAGCTATGGGCAAATATTCAACCCCCAAATGGGGGTCAAAATAGCTGTGGAGGTATAAAAATAAGTATTAATACTAGCAATACATTTTTGAGGGAAAAATTATTACCAAAAATACATTTTTGAGAAAACATTTTTACCAGCAATACTTTGATGAAGGAAAAATTATTAACAGCAATACATTGTGAAAGAAAAAATTATTACTAGTAACATAGTTTTGAATGAAAAATCATTATCAGAGATAGAAAATTGAAGGAAAAATTTTACCAGCAATGTTTTTTGAAGGAAAAATTATTACTAGCAATACAATTTTAAAGGAAAATTATTACAAACAAAATATTACCAGCAATACATTTCTTTGGAAAAATATTATCAGCTATACATTTTCGGAAAAATATTACTAGCTATACATTTTTTGAAAAAAATATCACCAGCAACATATTTTTGGAAAAATATTACCTGCAATAAATTTTCGAAGAAAAAATATTACCAGAAATAGATTTTCGAAAGAAAAAACATTACTAGCAGTACATTTTTGAAAAAATATTACCAGCAATAAGAATTTTGTTGGCATTAAATAACCCATTGAGGTTTATATGCCGTAAAACAAAACAAACCAAACCTTTCTGCCTTTCATCATTATGACTGATGCTAACCTCCAGGAAAGTGATTCATTGTGCCTTTTCGGGCTAACATTCTCGGTTGACATGAAGTGGAAAAACTATATTGAATCCATTGCCAGGTCTGCTTACTAAGAAAGTTGGTTCAGTGCTAGACAATTTTTCTCTCCTAAATCTATCTTGCATATCTATCTCTACCATTCATTCATGCTTTGAATATTGCTGCCATATATGGTTTGGTAGTCCTGCTTTATATTTAAAGATTCTTGATAAAATCCAAAGAAGAATCAGCAGTATTACTGGTCTTGAACTGGCATATTGGCTTCAATCACTTCTCCATTGCCATAAAGTTGCTTTCCTGTGCCTTTTCTATAAATAATTTTAATAAACAAACAAACTCTTTGCTATGTTACCTAGACTTTATGAATTTAAGTACTAGATTAGCAACAAGGTCTTGTCAGTTTACAGTTGAATTGGCTAGATGTAACCATAGATTCTATGCTAACAGTTTCTTTTTTTACACTTCTAGCTTGTGGAACTCTCTTCTGGTTTCTTGCTTTCCAGACAACTTAGATCTTCACAAATTTAAATGCAATGTCAATCATTATCTACTGTCTTACTGATTACTCTTGTATTGTTCTTGCTCCTCAATAACATTTTTCTAATTCTCTCACACTCACTAACTTCTTTCTAAAAAAAAGTTATTAGCATGAATCAGAAATTAAGAATAAACCTGTAGTAAAATTTGAGCTTACATCTATTATGAGAGCACCTTACTGATTAGATCACGGAAACTTCACCAGTAGATGTTCAAATAAGATATAACAGTATTTTCTTCTTCCTTACACCACTGCAATTTTGATGTTTAATTTATATGTGCATTTTACAGAGTCTTGTGATAAAAAGAGCAGCAATGTCATGGTAGAGATACTAGTAAAAAAAAAAAAAAAAAGATTGACAATGCTTTATGTAAGGAACTCATAGAATATGATGCAGATAGATATTAAAGTTTAATTTTAGCTAAAGTACAAAAGTACATTCAAATTGGGCTTGGAGAACAAAATGATTTTTTGATCAGCAAATAAGCCTGCCATTTTTTAGAAGTCAGCCTAGTAACTGCTTTGTTATCATGTCTCTTTGGATACTGCTATTGAAGATTTTGTATATATTGTCTATCCTTCTTGTCCACTGTCAATGATGTAATCCATCACCTATACACTTAATTTTTTTATGGCCTCTGCTGTTAGCATAGATGCTTTTGCTGGGAGATTCTGTTATTGTTTAATAGATTTCTTGATCAACATCAACTAACATCCCTATGTTATGCACTTATTCATCCAGCAAGTGACCACACATCAATCTTTTCCTTACTTAGTAATAATAGGAAAGGATATTTTGCAGATAGTATGTAAAGATAGCTTACAGGGAAGGTGACATATTTTAATATGGTAGTTCATCTTGTTTAAGCTAACTATTATAATATCTTGCCTGTTGCAGGTATTTTTTATAACCTTATGCATTTGTGTCAGTTGTATGTTGCTGTTAATAGGAATTATTGTGTATTCTTTCGTGGAACTCAAAATCATGTTATTTAATTTTTTAGACCAATTTGATGAGTCCCACATCCCAAATTATGTCATGTCTGGGAAAATGGTTGCTACTTTTATAAAATAAAACTTATTTGATAAATATTACATTTATCTTTTCATAAATGGAGGAAAAAAAGAATTGAAATCTGGTTTATTATATATCAGACTATTTTTGAGTTATTTTTTATTAATTTACCCACGCTGTTAAAAATTAAGGTTTTGACATGAATCTTTCATTTTTTTCTAATTATTTTTGTTATACTTTACTTTTTAATGGACTCAGTTTTCTCACCTCCTGGCATTACCATATTGGAACAGTCATAACAAAGATGCCACCACCTGGTGTTTCCAGTGCAAAAGAGATCACTCTAATATATCAATCTGTATATTACAGACAAAAAAACTTAAAGATACACTTTGTGTGTATATATATATATATATATATATATATATATATATATATTTTTTAGTTTTTTTTTTTTTTTTTTTTTCACAGCAAAAATCCAAAAATTACCTCAACATGGGAATAGTCTATTTCAAGCTGCTCTGTATGCAGCTATCATCAGCCCCTAAGTGTCTATCTCGAAGCATTGTTTTAAATTTATTTTCAATGTCAGTCCTCCTCTGGTAGATGTCTTGTTAATGAGGAGGGGTGTGTGTTAGCAACTGGTGGAGGGCATAAGTTATCTTATTCTGAGGAAGCTGTCTAGGATTGGAGTTTATTTATGGCTAGAGCCTTTCATTGTTTATAACTAAACTTTGGTTCCTACTATGTGGCATTCCCTATACAAGCACCAAGTGTGTTTTTCTGGGATTCACAGTAAATAGTTTTTATACTACAAGAGTCCAATATTATTAATAAGTGATGGGGATTTAAAATTAAACCAGTTAAGATTAAGGTAAATTAGTTGAATGATTGAAACTGCCTAGTAGAGTTCAATTGCAGATTCACTAGGGTAGTATATCAGGCAACCATTACCCATAAAGAAAATACAACAAACCATAATATTTACATCGGCATTTCTACAGGAGAATTCGAAAAGAGAATCAATACACATAGACACTCATTCACCAATTCAGAATTAAAACACCAAACAGCCCTTTCGAAAAAAAATTTGGGAATTGACGGTAAAGGGTCTGAACCCTTAAATAAATTGGAAAATTTTAGGTTTCATGAATACCCCCAATAGTTTTAGGGATAGGTGCAAGCTATGTTTAGAAGAAAAAAATCAGGGTAATAAAATATAAAGATCAATGCAAACTATTAAATCAACAGAGAGAACTAATCATGAAATATAGACATAGGAATAGATTCAAAATTACATAAGAATACATGTGTGCATATAGTGGCATATGTATGTATATGTAAATGTACATATATGTATGTGTGAAGATATGTATACATATATAAGTGAGTTGGACAGCATTATTTATTCCATTGGGTGCTCTGGTATTACCCACAATCTATAAATCTATCATTCAACTAATTAACCTTAATCTTAACTGGTTTAAGTTTAAATACCCCATCACTTATTAATAATATTGGACCCTTGTAGTATAAAAACTACTAGCAGTAGAGCCCAGTGTTGCCCAGGGATGTAACAGTAAGAGATAGATCAAGTATCGACCATCATAAAGACTGAAAAATAAAATTGACAAAGATTATTGTTTAAGGTTGATGGACACGCATGTCTTAATTTTTTTTTTGTTTTGTTTTTTGTTTTTTTTACAAATTGGTCAAACACAAACACAAACAAAACATTGTTTTCAATCGTTATGAGTCTACCGATTGAATAGAATTTTATTATAAACAATTGTTTTGTAAATGGAATTTTTAAAGCATTCTGAATGTAAAAATAAAGAAAAAAGTGTGCAAGACAATAAAAAACACTACCTCCCCCCAAAAAACTGAAGTTTTGTTGAAATCAGTTGAAAAATGTAGGAAATCCGATCCCATATATAAATGAACACACACAACCTGGGTTTTAAGTATAACTCAATATGAGTTGTCCCCCTTTCATTCTCGACAGCGATGCCTCTTAATTGTGTTTTCAAATTGATTTCATGCAAAAACAATTGTGTTTTTCCAATTTTTGGCAGAACCATCGCAAGGTAATTTTACATAGTCCCTTGAAGTTTTGTTGAAATCGGTTGAAAAATGTAGGAAATCCGATCCAATATATAAACGTACAGACAGACACACACACACACAACCTGGGTTTTATAATAAGTAAGATGATTTACTGTGAATCCCACATAGTAGGAACCAAAATTTAGCTATAAATAATGAAAGGCTCTAGCCATAAATAAACTCCAACCCCAGACAGCTTCTCCCCCCACCCCCGGAATAAGATACCTTACACCCTCCACCAGTCACTAACATTTAGGGGCTGATGACAGCTGTGTACAGACTATTCCCATTTTGAGGTAAATTTTGTTTTTTGCTGTAAAATAATACATATGCTCTGCTATAATAAATACATTGAACTCTCTGTGGATCAGTTTTAATAATTAATATTACTAGGATCTACCCGGATTATATACCAACGGATCTCTTACCTGTACTATATATATATATATAGGTGTGTGATAAAAAATATACATACATACATGCATGTAAATTTTATGTACTTATAAATATATTTCTTCCACAGGTGTTATAAATACATTGCTCAATGTTATGAAACGGAGCTATAAGTATATATTAATGAATAAACATAATATCCAACGTTGATAGCATGACTCAGAGTTTCATGCAGTTTTCAGCAACTGCATGAACCTCCAAGTAGTGTTAATGATGTTGCTAAACAATAAAAGGGAGAAAAAGAACAGGGTAAAATAATACTAAGCAAACAATATATATGCAAGTCAAAACTAGACAAAGCAATGATAATAAGACAAAAAGATTGTGAAAAAAAGAATGCTGTTTGCATGCAAAATGGATATGGTCAAGTGATTGTAAGGTTTTGACTTCAAGACAAGAAAGAACAAAAATATGGTAGATAAGACCATTTTTATTGGTTAGGAAGATATCCCAGCATGCATCTGTACAATTTGATTTTAAATTTGGGGAGTGGGATGTTCTTAGCAGCCATTCTGCTAGATTGGAAGCAAAGAAAAGAAAATGAAAGGGACACTCAAAAAAAGTATTCTAATTTTGCTAGTATTGAAATATAATGAATGAGATTATAATAGTTTCAAGTAGGTTACATCTCTTTATGGAAAATCATGTCCATGTAAAAACAAATTTTACATTCTGTGACACCAGAAGGAAAGCAGCAGGAACAGCTGCTGTTTGGAAATTATATTGAAGTGATGCCATTTATTTTAAGACTCCCATATACCATTATTTTTATTTTTTTCATTTTGCCATTTTCAATTGCATTTGATACCCCCCACATCATTTTTATTTATTTGTTTTTTTTTCTTTGTTATTGAATTCATATTGTTGGAATTTTAAAAATGTATTTTTAAAAAGTTATTTTTTTCTTCTATTTATCTTTGTGTTATTTACTTAAAAGCTCTCTTGAAGTTCTTCAGTAAATCTTTTTTTTTCTAATTATTTCACTTGGGGAAAAAAATCTTCTGTTGTTATGAAATGGATATCAGCTATCAAATAATTGAATCTAGTGAATAACCATATTCTGAGAAAGATGTTTGCATTAAAGGCTGTTATGATCAAGCATAAATAATATGATGGTGTGCTGAAAAATTCTTGTCTAGACTAAGAAACCCTTCTAAAAAAACTAAAAAAAAAAATGATGTTTTGTTATTTGGTTATATTTTTGGAAATGGGTCAAGCTGATGACTTTTCAGCACTTCCCTCATACTTTATACAGCAAAATGCTGAAGCATAATTTGTTGTTCATTTTTAGTATATTTTGTCAGTTTTTGTATCAATCCTCTGATATTTTTAAGGTGTTCTGATCTTCAGAAATATTACAATGGGACATTACCATTTCTTATTGCTGCATCAGTATTATCCTTTATTTAAGAGCTTAACAATTTTTTCTTTGAAAATTATCCAACTTTTTACTGGTGTTCATTTTACATGTAGAATTATGAAATTAAGATTTTGATGACTCTATTGCTTAGATCAAATTTTGGTGTGACATAATATGTACATTTTTTTCTTACTGAATTTAATATAGCAAGAAAATAGATATAAAGAAATGGCTTAAAATTTTAGTGTATTTTTTATGTGAAAAGAAAAAACTATACTAATAATTTTTACGTTAGCACTTTAAATGTTAATGAATCCAGAATGATGTAAAATGAAGAGAATTCCATTCTGATACAAATTCTATTAAGAATGATAAATTATTTATATACTCTAGATATCTTTATATATCAAGCTAAGAAAGAAAATATATCCATAACTATCAACTTGGTTTTTTTCATATTCAGGACAAAAAGTCTAGAACAACTTATAATTGCAACAGTGTCATGTCTCATAGTTGTCAAATTATGAAAAGAATACTTAAATTAATGAGCATTGATGAGTGTCCATTCTACTTTCTTTTATTTGAATCAATAACTTTAATTATCATCTTTTTGAAAATCAAGTAAAATAGAAAAGGATGGTATTTAAAATAGAAAGTCTTATCGTAATGAAACTATTGGAAGAAATTTGTTTCATTATTTTTGACAAGTAAAGAATAATAATAAAATATGTGAGAAATTAAATGTTGAAGCTATGCAGTCATCAAAATAACTATTTTCCTATTCAAATTTTATAACTGCCATATTGGCTTTCTGGAAACATTATTTTTAACTTTGTACAAAATTACAAGAGGATGCTTGAAATTTTTGTACCTGTCAAACTAATTTATGTGGTGCACATTGCAATCATTCATAATATCCATTTTGTGAAATACACTGCTGAATTTGTTTATATTTTACCACTGTGGTTGCTTCTAAATGAGATGGAATTTTTAATGCTACTGTTTAGCATAAACATTCAATCTACGCTAATCCAAGAGAAAGTTGTTGATAAAAACCTTGGTCATAAAGTGTTTAAGTTGTCTGACATTACAGTGCATTCCAAGTACTTTGTTGTGTGACAATGGGGAGCAAGGTTAGTCTACTTGACCATTACCACTGGTTAGTGAGTTTGATACTTGGTGCTCCATACAAAATTCAACATTATATGCAAATCAATAAAATGGGGAAAAAAGTAATAATCTTAAGAAAATTTGGTCAAATATGTCATGCTTAGGTTGAATAGCACAAAAACTAAGCTTTTATAATAATACAGAATTTCATTTATGCAGGAATATACAAAATAATATTTGGAACTTTCTAGTTTATTTTCTCAAAAGAATCATTTCAAAGTGGTAAAAGTATTGTCACCAACATTTTCAGTCACAATTTTGCTATACTTTTATAAATAACTTTTTAATCATGAAACCAAGAACTTGCAAATTCTTACAATGATGAAAACTGAAAAAAACAATTTCCTATTAAATTTCAAGTACAGAGGTTATATAACTTACTCAGTCTATCTAGAATTTTAAAAGAACAATATTTTTTATTTTGTCACTTAAAAATCATACCAAATAATGTAATTACTACTCAGTCTATGATGACAGGTACTTAACCAGTCAGCAAAAAAATCCCATCATTGATAAAAGGAAGTTGATAAACTTTCAGTCATCAATGAGTTTAATCAACCTTTTTGAGAGACTTTCAAGAAACTACTTTTGCTGACTATGTAAGTGTAATTTTAAAGACATCATTTTTTTCTATATTCACTGCATACACATTTAGATACACATTTTGTTAATAAATTTAATCTAGTAAAGAATACAGTGTTTTGTAATTATAACAGGAGTGATGAGCATTGTTGGAATAACTTGGAATTTTGTCATAATTTAAATGTGCTGAAAGCAACCCTTTTTTTTTTTAAATTATTTATTGGAATGTATTCAAATATCTGCATTTAGCTAAATGTTATTTTTGATCATTACTCTTGTGTAATACTCTTGCTTGAAAGCCTTTCTTGTGTTAGAAAATCTTATATATATTAAGCTAATAAATGTTAGTATTTTCTTGTATGAATATCTGTTCAAAGTAGTTAATCTTTTTAAGGTATGATCTTTTGGAGTTCAAAAATAATCTTTTTTCATGAAAATATCCCATTTTTAAAATTTTCTTCAAGTAAATTGAGATTTAAGCTTAGTTATTATCTTTGATGTAACATTCACCAACTTTCCTTAACCCTCAATAACTCTTGCCATCTTTAGTCCTAAATTTCTGTTGGTTGGAAAGGTTTGAACCATTAATGTGGTTATTAATTACCACAGAAGTTTAATTAATTGATCATCATAAATTAACAGTAAAAGAAATGGTTTATAATTAATCAGAAAAACATTACAAATATATTAATAATTTATTACAGAAAGGTAAAAAAAAAAATGACTAAACAAAGTGATTTCTTCAAAGAAATGGCATACAAAGGAAATTATAAAAAGTTTAGCAGATTCACACAGTAGAAAAGTAATATTACTTGCTGATATCATTTCCATTTTTCTAATGATTTTAAGCAGCCTGCAGAAGTAGTTAAATTTAAAATTCCCTTAGAGATGATAAATTCACAAACAGTTGAACTTAATTTCCAAAGTTTATTGTTGAATGAATATTACTTGATGGCTGCATAAAAACAGTTTTTGAAGAGCATCAAAGATTTTCGGTAGCATGTGGGTCTGGTGAATACATAACTCAATTAAGTAAGTTACATTTTAACATGACTTTAACTAAGTATCCAATCCGTGCAATAGCTAAAGCATTGTCATTCATAAATATCAATTTCCATTTAAGCTATGTCCGAGCATTGATCTTTTGGAAGTCAATATAAAGCAGTTATGTAATGAAATATGAATTTTCATAAATTTCTTTAGGTTTACATAAATTTCTTTAGGTTTTTGTAATGAAATATGAATTTTCATAAATTTCTTTAGGTTTTTTAGACATTCATCAGAGATGTTCCAATAATTTTCTAAAATTTTCTTTGTAGAATCAAAGTTTCAGGTCACTGTCCACTTTTCTCTTTTGTAACTACCATGTTCCTTCAAACTGTACATGGTCATGGTTTTCCACAGCTTCCTTTTAACATCTTTAGATTATGCATTGCCATAAAGTTTTAGAAAAAAGATAATGCAGTGGTTTCTCATTACTTTATTCAGTTTTGAATTCAGATTTATCCTTCCCATAGACTGGTTGCCAAACAAGATAAGATAGTTCAATCTTTCCTGTTATTTAACCTGTTACTTGAAGGAGACTAGATGAATTTATCCTTTGCTTACAGGTGTCAGTACAAAGTGAATACAAACTGTCTTAATCTGAATTTGAACTCAGCTTGCCAATTGCACTTTCCCGTTTCCATTCTTTTAATTTTTAATCGATCACACCTCTATTGCTTTAATGTCCTCTAAAAAAAGAAGTAAGCAGTTCATATTAGTTTTGCTTTCAGCTGGATTTAAAACTTTGATTTACCTATCATTGTTTTTTTTATGCATGAGTTTGTTTTAGTATTAGCACAAGTGGTAGGAGATTCAGAATGTATGTGTTTCCATAATTTAATTGTGATTAATGTCAGAAAGTGATTTCAGATTTGAAACTTGCTCCTAGTTTATGGAAGTAACTGACAGTGAGTTTAGCAGAAAACTGATTTCAGCATTTGATAACATTTATTTGAAACCACTTAAAAGTTTTACTTTTAGTAATGTTTAATACCAGCAGAAAAAGATATCTTACTTCTGTATTTGAACTGCTATAGCCAGGATGCTTTTATTTTTAAATGTATGTTTAAAATGTTACTAATGTTGCTAGTCTTTTCAGTATAAGTATAAAACATTACTGTAGATCTAATAATGCATTCATTCATTCATTGAATATTGAATTCTTTTCAAAATAAAACTATTCACTTATGTCACTCTGAAAAGATCATGCATTTGCTTCCTTTTAAAATCAAAACAACTTTAGATAAGATCTACATTGATTTAATTTATCAAATCACTTTTGCTTGGCCAAGAAAAAAACGGATAAAAATATTGAAACTTATCAGAAATCATCTGAGAGATGTACATTTTTTGAGTATGAGTTAATTTTTTTTCCAAACTTCATTTTTCTTATATGTTGACTATTAAAATCAATTACAGTTTTGTAGAAATTGTTAAACTCTAGTTATTTATACCAGTGAGGCTATCACTAAAGTTACAAGATTATTCAGTGAGAAGAAGACTTCTTTTAAAAACTAAGTTTTAAAGTTTCTTTTCCTGATAGTAATAGTTATTTTCACTCAGGCTTAAAGCATATTAAACTTTTCAACATAAAATTTTATAATTTCTAATTAAATATGAAATCATGTGAAGTAGAGGATCAACCATTTTAATCTAGGATTCACTTGTCCATTTAGGTATGAACAAAATACTTAATTCTAATGTCTAAATCTGAATGCTATTAGCAATAAGAAAGATTGGAGGAAATTTAATAACAAAATTATGTACAATTTATAGAATCTGAGATATTTGGGAACAATTTTTTTACCATTTTTATTTTTGGTCTAAGTATCATTGATTTGGAAAATCTGATATTCTGGCACCTGTCTAATCCAGAAGTTAAAATCTCACAACCATTAGCATTTGTACATGCAAGTTCAGTGTGGCATAAATCTGGAAAATAGAATAAGAAAAATGTTGCTCTTGTGAAAGGCATGAATCCAATTCTCCTTGTTTTAGTTCTCATCATTCTGATAACGTGTTTAACCTAGAAAAGATCAGGTGAGTTAAGATAGGATGAGTTCATTCTCTTATGATTCCGAGTGGCAACAAAGTGGCTGCTGTATTCTTTGTTATCATTGAAAGATGGATGACATGCTGCCACATGCATAAATAAGATAAATTTGACTTGTAGAATATCTAGCAATACTGTATGATAATTTACAATGCAAATGATGTTGTAACAAGAAATGTTTTGCAATTCAAGATTTTTTTTTTAGTTGACCTTGGCTTAAAATCAATCTTTCCTTTTCCTTGCTGAATGTGTGGTAATGAACTTCACCAACTCTTGATCAGAGACATATTTGTAATGCTCTCTTGCTCTTTATCAGAATCTACTATATCAGTTGAGACTTATAGATTTTTTTGGTACAGAAAATGATGTTTTTCTAAAAAAAAAAAAAATAAAAAAAATAATTTTTTACTCTAAAATTACTGACTATTGTTAGTTCATAAAATATAGTTATTAATTTTGAACATGTGGCTTTTTTGAGAGTGAAAAACATGTAAGCTGTTGTGAGGGAATTTTTACTTAATACAGCTTTATATTATATTTTTCTTTGGGCATTTTAATATCATCAAAATTATTAAATGCTTCTGACTAATGGAATTGATGTATACATGTATCTCTGCTTTTGAACCTATCCATTGCCAAATATATTTTTGGCATAACTCTGATGTTTTTTTTTTGTTTTTTTTTGTAATAAAAGAAAATTATGAAAATAGTTCTTCATTGCATATTAAAAACAGTTTTCATACAAATGAACTATGCACAACATAATGTCTAATAAATGTAGTTTATACAAAGATGCATTGAAATGTTTTATTAATTTAAATAAGAAATATTTTAAATTCTGGAATTACTCAGAAGATACAGTTGTTTAAAACATTCACTAATTATCATTTTAAGAAAATGAATGCATAAATTTCTTTGCTAAAGAATGACAAGTCATCTAGTTCATGGCAGTGATAAGATGAAAGATATTAAAATTGATGTAAACATGTAAGTAGGAGTTAGATGAAAAAGAAATAATTTTCCTTTGTAAATATACTGCATGGTATTGGGAGAATACCTAATGATCCAATTTCTATATCTTAGTTACCATAATATAGCAAAAATGTCACATCATCTTGTAATTTTTCTCAATCTTAAAATGCTCAAGTTGGAAAATAAATTGATTTTCAGTTCAGTAGGGTTACTGGTTTTAATACATTTATAAACTGACCAAAAAAGAAAGAGACAATTCTGTTTGTTAAGTGCTAATTACAGATTCATTTCTCCGAGTTTTTTTTAAGAGAAATGAGCAAAGAAGACTCATTGATTTGTTTATATTCCTCTCCATCATTGGTATGTCAGTCATAATGATGTACCAATGATAATTCTTTAATAACGATAATAAAGTTTTATGATAATTAGTACTTGTGAATAATGATAAATTCTATAAATTAGAAGTGACTTGATATCGGGTATAGGCTGCCAAAACCAATATTTAAGTGTGTATATTTAAGAATTATTTTTAAACAAAGTGATTGATGACACTCACATATTGCATTTCTCTGTTCAAAGAATTTAATGGAAACCTAATCTAAAATTAACTAAGCTACTTTAGTTGCCTTATCTTAATTACCCTTAGGTGCTATACATTTTTTTTATTAAGTCAACCTTAGTCTGGCACAGGGCCAGTATAAAAAAAGCATCCAGTAAAAAATTAAATTTATTACACAGGAACATTGATTATCAGACTAGTGTATAGCTTGCCACTCATAATCACAGATGCTCGCCTACTATTGCAGACACTCAGTTACATTTTTGGGAAAGAGCATGTTATCTAGCATGATCAACAATTTGAACAAGGCCAGAATGCTCAAGCCCTCATCCATGATGACTTGTGACTTTGTGCTTGTACTGACAAATGGTGAGATTTGAACCCAGGTCTCATGGTCAGAATGCAAACGTTCTAACCACTTGGTCACATGCATTTGTAACACAGATTAGTGTGAGATGTACCAAAGTTTGAAGGTTGACCCTCTCTCTCCTCATAGACTCGTATACAGACCTTAACTCTACAGCAGCTGTTCAATATAGATTCTTGTTAATTTCAGCTTAGTATTAGCATAATAATGTCACTGAACTCACTAACCATGTCTTATGAGATTAGCTTACTGACTATACTGTATGGTAAATGTTATAAATGTTTTCATAAAGTTTACTTGAGACTGACACAAAGTCACAACAGTAAAGTATCCAGTGGGAACTAAGCTCACTTCACATGTAAATGATTTGTGAAACTAATTCACTGACCATTATGTTAATACAAGTACCCTTCCCTTGGTGCCATATTTTTGGAATGAAGCTTCTGACCCTTCTTAGATTAAATTTATGAAACTGAAATAAATGTACATAATGATATTAACAGATGGAATAGGGAAAAGTGAGGGCAAGAAGGTATAAGAAAAAAAAAAAAATTTAGTGCAATATCTTTTATTATTCAAGAACTGATTATGGTTTATTTTGTATAAGACTAACAATATCTATGGGAGTAACTACTATGATTTCCTTAGGAAAGAGTTCATTTTCTTCCAAGAAATACATTTCGATTGATAATCTACATAAAATCATAGTCTTTTTAATGAGTAATTCTATTAAGTATTATAAATGAAATATCAGTCATAATATGCTGAACATCTTGTCTACTCAAAATTTAAGTTTTGAATTTTCTTTTGGAAACTAACTGGTTAAGTAACTCATATCATGGGTAGGATTTATTAAGCAAATATTGCAAAACTTTTCTTTACTCTAATGATTACTTATGTAGCAACACAGCATATTCCATTTGTAAAGTGGGTAGTAAGTAAATAATCATTTTTGTAATTTAGTATTGATGGCATTCTCTTAATATTGCCCCCAAATTTCACCTAGTTAATTCAAGAAAAATTTAAAATGAAATCATATTTAAATTAACATCTATAAAACTATGCTATCACTGAAAGTATTTATTAAATAAGTACTTCAAAATTTAAATTCACTCTAATGCTTACATATATAGTAAAACAATAAATTTGGTAGTAGGATTGAAATGAACAACTAATTATGGCTGTATTTATATATTTTTTTTAATATTTTTTACCACTGTCCACTGATTTTCCTACTATTCCATTGATTAGCATTTTATTTCTTCATTAACAAACTATATAACTGAGTAATGAATCTGATACTCACTATGTGCTCCATATTTGCAGCCTTTTGCCACATCTAAACTATGATTAGTAAATCACTATTACCGAGATATTAACAATCCTGAGATTTTGAGAATATTTTTCTTGCCATAACTCAAAGTTCTTTACAGAGATTATAAAAACGAATGTCCTGTGCAAATAATAGTACAAATTCTTTGTCAAAGATGCATATGTGTCCCTTTTACAGTTACTGCTTATGTAAATTGTGATTTGAAATCTTTTCTTTGTAATAGCCTTAGCAACAGCAATTACAATGGAGGAAGATGACTTACAAGTAGTTGTAGTAGTAACCTGATGAAATATTGTAAAACTGGCTCACGTAGTTTTAAATATTATCAGAAAAAGGGAAAGATTAGTGTTGCAAACATTGATTAAAGATAAGAAGAATTAAATCTACTTATTCAAACTTACTCAACACATCAGCTACTGTAACTGTGACTAGTGAGTTTAAATTTATTTTCATGCATAGTAACTGCCTCTTTAACAATTAGTTTGTTAATTCTATAACATTTTTGTAATTGGTAGCCACTCAAGCCTTAAAAATCTTGACTTTTGGAATTATCTGTCATTAGACAAATGCTTTGTGCCACACTGGTTGCTACACAAATGCATAATTCTTTTTATAATTTTTCAGCTTATAAATAACTTCAAGTGTGTTTAACTGCTATTATAATGATATACTTATATAAGTTAATATAAAGATATATATTTTTGATAAGCAATGAAACTAATATATATGTGTATGTATGTGTGTATGTATATATATATATATATATATATATATACACAAACACACAATACATCTTTCCTCTTTTGCTGAATTGAACCTATATCAGTGAATGAGATAGGGCTGAGTCTTTCAGAAAAATAAACCCTCTCTCATTGCATTTGTAACACAGATTAGTGAGAGATATACCAAAGTTCGAAGATTGACCCTCTCTATATATATATATATATATATATATATATATATATATATATATATATATATATATATAATTTATTTTTATAGGGGAAGAGGCTATTGGAAATAGAGCATTTATAAATTTATTTAGACTAAGTTTGAAGATTTTTCTGAGGTGTGAAATTGACAGTCACCATGCAATGTTAATTTTCTCTCTCTCTCTCTCTCTCTCTCTATATATATATATATATATATATATATATATATAATAGTTTCAGATGAGTCCACTTTTATCAGCATACCTATTGACACTTAAACTTATTACAGGAAAATTAATTGGGAAGGCTTGAAATTCTGTTTTTTACTTGGGTTTGAACACTGATGCTGCTGGTTCTCAACATATATATTAAATACAATAAACCTTTATTGCAGAAATATCTTCTAATCTAGGTCTGTTTAAAAAGAAATATCTGTTTTTAAGTTCTTTACACTTTCTAGATATTTGATTATTTCTATACTTCATGATTTTTTAAAACACTTTTACTTCTAAAACACTTTGGCTCAGTTTCAGCATATTTGAATGATAAAAACAAGATACTGAAATTTAAAAAAAATATGCAATTTTATTTTAAGTGTTATTAAGAGTAACTGACCTGTGAAAGGTGTTTTTAAATAAAATTTTCATAAATATTATAGGTTTATTCTGTCCTATAGTAATATTGAATTATATGTATGTATGCATACTTTCACTGTTTCAATATTCTGATGCAAATATTTGTTATTTTATTTCTAGCCTTATTCCATCTTTTTCATTCTTGCTTTCTCTTACAACATTCTGGGTAGATAAACAATTTGCAATTGGAAGTAATTTCTGATGAGACTTGAACTCACAACAATTTATCTTTCTTGACCATTTCAACTATGAAAGCATTGATGATTCAGAAGATTAAAAATGACATCATTCTGCTACTTCATTCCCTTGTCTGATTCTCTGCTCTACCCACTTTGTTTTAATATCTATTAAGGTTAAGTAAGGTCTTTTAAGTAATGTCAATAATAGTCGAGGCAGAAACCAGTTTGAACATGTACTTGGTAATATATAAATTGTGTGCTTAGTGTACCAATTCACTGTGTGATGGCATTAAGTAATAGCCTTTGTTAGTCATGAGTGCCAATGCTTGAGTTACATATAAAGCCTTGATCTTGGAGTCATTCTCATGGAATTTCTGTCAAACTGGATGACAATTCAATAATAATAATAATTTCATGAGCACTCTGCAGAGTAAGGTCTGAAAAGAGAAAGTGTTTATTTTATTTTTTTTTTTTTTTTTTGCATCATTGCAGTCAACAAATGGTGCATATGGTGAGAAGCATCAAATTCTCAGATTTTATACACTTTCTGTGCTGCCACAATTTGGCACCTTCAAACTTTTGGTTGTTCCTGAAACTGAAAGGTCAATGTTTTTCATTTAATGCTGAAGTTGCTATGCTCCATTGGATCATAAGTAAACCAGAAATGTTTTTTTTATAGACAGAATTAAAAAAAACAAACAAAAAAACGTGTCTGGAACATTTGGAAAAATGTTTAGTATTATTGTAAGTTTGAAGAAATTTTGATAGGTTTCATTATCCTATTTGGCTAAAAACTCATTTTACAGGATTTGAGGCCATACTTATCAATTAACTTTACAGGATTTTAGATCTTAACAACCAATTAAGCGATATATTAATAGTAGTTACTTATTTTGAAATGTTTACTATTATTTTATTCCCTGTCTCATTGTTGCTTTTTTTTTTTTATCCATTTTAATCATTAAAACCTATGACCACTAGAAGAAATAAAATTTGAAACAAAAAAATTTAAAAAAATGAAAACCGTAGTTTCTGATGAGACTTAAACTCCAATCTCAGACCTTAGGAGCCTGTCTTTAATGGTATTTGCCAGTTCAGGGTGGCATAATGGTTGTAAGCAAAGAAAATAGATTCTGATAAAAGTTAAAATTTTAACAGAAGCATTTTATGTTCATTTTGCACTGATATTCTTGAGAAAGGTATAAATCTGCTTTCTGTTTTATCATAGGCATATCATAATGGTTGATTGGATGAGTGAGTTCTTGAATAAATCACTCTCCCATAAATACCTTACTTATCCAGGCAGGTGTCACCAAAAAGTTGTTTCTACCAATCATTTTTGATAGTTTATAATTATTGCATATTGCTAAGTAGTCTCTTCTCCTTTCACCTAAAATGTTTTATTGATTATTATTTATAGATAATTCTCATGTTTGTATGTTTAACTTTTTTGTGTATAGAATTCAAATATTTTAACTTTCATTCAATAAGCAAAAAATAATCTATTGTGCTACAGTTTTATTTTTTCATATTTTTAAAGTATATATTTGCATAATCAGTTGAAAGGAAAAAATGCTAAAATTATCTGCACATGAAAAATTAACTTGAAAAGAACCTATGTGGAATAATTAAGAGTTTTTCACTATTAAGTATGTGAAAGGTATCAAGATTAATTCAAAGTTAGAATATTCTGTACATATAATACTTTTCAGTTTTTATTAAAAAGAACAGATAAAGAATTTTAGTGAGTTTCTTTTTGTGTTAAGTCATTTGATGTTAAGAGGAAACTTGAAAAGGAGTGTGCTAAAATTGTAAAATTTTAACCATCATTGTTCATTTTTCAAATAAAGAAGGTAGAATTTAATAGATAGCCAGTGTAATGTTTATGGTAGGAGTTTGAAATCAATGTAGTTTCATAGTTTTATATATATATATATATATATATATATTTACTTTTCATTAAAAAAATAAAAAATGGCATAAATTTACATAACTAGTACTTTTTTTTTTTTAAATTTATTTCACTTTTTTGGCATTTCATTTTTATTCTTAAGTGTTGAAATTATAGTTTCAGATGAAAGTCAACAGTGAAGAAACATGTGAATTTATAGCTGAACATTATATTATGATTTTTTATTCCTGAAATTTTGAAATTTTTGTTGCTTTACTGATGTTGGATAAAATGAATTATGTGATTTAAAAAATTATTAAATATTGTATGACTGAAAAAATAGTTTTTCTAAGTGATAGGTTTGTATTCTTTTATAAAAAAGAAAAGAGAAAATTAAAGTTTAAAATGATAGTATTGATAAAATAAAGAAGAGTTTATGTTCATGAGCCCTATCAAGATGACACTCCAAAACAGAACCTCAAATTTGTCAGCCTTCAGTTTCCTTCTATGTTGCACAAGACAAATCTGCAACTGCAACTAGTAACAGAATTTTTGTAGTTAATTAGAAAGTCAATGGAGTTTGGATAATTCAGTAGGAAATAAATTAATGACAACATGCTAGCTTTCCTGGCCTCTGATGTATGTGAGGAAATACATAAATTATTTAATTTATAACACTATTTCTAAGGAGAATGATAAAAAATTTAAAACCAAGCACCTCTGTCATCTCTTCTACTAGATTTGACAACCCAAAGCAAAAATCCACCCCACCTCTACAATTTTCATATCTCCTTACATCAATGCTCTGAAATGCCACATTGAAACATTATTTGCACAGTTTGTGTGAAAGGTGTCACTTTGTGTTGCTGCTTGTGGACCTCTTTCTTTTTGTTCTGTTCTCTGTATGAAAGGAATTTGTATAAATCATGTCTGTCTTCCTTCCTCAGAACACTCTGCTTCCTGTGTATGTGTATGTGATGGTGGGTATAGATGTCAGTCAAAATATTGATTTTTCCATTTCAGTTTGCACACCCACTGATGCACATACACATGATGGGTTCCATTGCAAATTATGTTCACTTTTATTTATCTTTTATCATCACATATATGGAGGTCATTTTTCTCAACTTTATAAAATTTATATCCATATCTAGAAGTGTGTGTACATTATATACACACACACGTGTGAGGGTGTGCTGAAAAGTTCTCAGTTCAACCTGCTTCCTATTTGGCAAAATGATTAAACATCAGAATTTTGGGGAAAATCTCTTTTTGGTCAGGCCAAGGACTTCTCATCATACCCTGACCCATGTGTATTTATGTATGTGAGGTTTGGGTATAATATATATATATATATATATATGCATGTGTATCTCTACATTTTACATACAACACATACATTTGTATGTGTTTGTGTATAGAAATGTACATTAATGAGTCTATAAATAGGAATTTAAGACAATTGTTTTCAATATATCATTCCTTGCCAATTCATATAATTCAGTAGTGAATATTAATTACATATGTCAAACATTTTAATAATGGTGTTAGGATGCAAACATGCATGCATGTGTATGTGGTTGATAGAAAAAAATGACTTTTTGTAAATCATACTTTTTAAATAGAAAGTTTTTCATTAATTAAATTGACAGCCATAGCATAACTTTTTATATCAGAATATAAATATGTTTATTATTCTCAATGTCCCTCCTGCCCACAGCTTATATTTCATACTGACTTTTTATGAATATGTAGCTAAGATAAATGAAGTTATTGTCATACAACATCATCATAATGTATAAAAGTTTGAAAAATTTTCACACTGACCCACTTCCCCAAATCTGACCAAATGGCTAAACATCAGTATGTGACCTTGTTGGTCAGACTGAGAAATTCTTTGTACCCCCTTATCAATACATGACTGTCAGTGTATAATGCTTTGATTTTATGATACCTTGATGCCTATATGTGAGCATTGGAGTATTTCTATTGTATCAACAGATATAATGTAGGGACAAGTCTCTTCCATATCTATAAATATAATAATGAAATTTACTCTTATGTAAGCTTTATAGAAGACATTTTGATTTGAGTATTAAAATATATATTTTGCACACATTTCGGTACAAATTTCTGCAAAGTGCAGCTATATCAAATGAAGAATATACACAGCTTTGTTCAAGTAAATATATTATGCTGGCCATAAGAAGTTTGGGCTGATTTGGATATTTGCCATTTTTGTAAGGCTATATCAGGACTTACAACACTGATTAGTCACTTTGGCAAATTGTATTCTCAAAAATAGTTTGGCTGGACATCAAATCTAAGCTGTGACTCCCACTCTTTATATCTTGATGCAATGAAACAAAGAACTTAGACAGTCAAAGAGTATCTATTGAATACAGAAGCAAGGATTAGTCGGTATTATTAAAGATAGATATTGATGCACAGTTGGATAGATTTTCATTGGAGTTTCCATACATTCTTGGTTTTGATGGGTCAACAAGAACCTTCAATGAAAGATTGTAATCCATGTCACAAAATCTTTCTTTACCTCTTCAGTATGATAACTTTCAGAGAATATCAGTTCTTTATTATCCACTAATTTACTCGGGCTCGTGTCCTCATCTTGTTCATTATAGTCACAGCACTTCCACTGTTTTATCCTCTGGCATTTTGCATAGTTGGTAACCTTCTGGGAATTTTGAACTAAGACTTTTGTTCAATCCATGAATGTAGATTGATTTCATTCTAGAGGATATCGCATATCTGTTCATTCTTTCTTATATCATGTGTCTCACTTGGTAAACCAGAATATATGACTTATCTCTGTAAATCACACTATAATAATCCCTCATTTAAAAAAATGGAGTCTAAAATATCTGATCTTATATATTTCATTTATTTCTTAATCAATGATTATTCTGGATTAGCATTTTTTGTTTGTTTACTTTCTTGCCTTCATGTGTAGTTTGCTTGTTAACTCTTTGGTACCTCATATAGTCACCAAAGTTAGTTTGGTTAATCATTATTACTGAGTAGTGAGTTTGATCCTCACTAGGTGCCCCATACAAAACTTGACATGAAATAATCCAGCAACTTAATTTAATCATCAGGAAATCTCAAATAAAATCTTTTAGTTTGTCCAGGAAAGTATCTATTTGCTAGATTAGCTTTCATTTGTTATAACTGATAATGACTATAGTATCTGCTACTGTGATTTTTGGCAAGTAAATCTAGGCAAATTATAATTGCATTGTATTATTCAACTTTCTGTTACTTACCAGTGACAGTACAATATGACTGTCAGTGGGACAGAATATGGAAATGGCCTGTGTTCTTCAATCAGTTGTTAATGCATGGTTTAATGACTTTATAAGAGTATGTTTTGAGGTAGTTGCTTTACTAAAAACCATGAGTGATAAATACATCCTGAGTTTGATAGACTTTAAACAACACTTTTAGACTGTTTAGTATTATTGCTAAATGATGTATGCAAATTGTATATTCATTTTTTCTTAGTTTTCTTTCATTTTATTGATTTTTATCATAACATCCTTGGTTAAATACTCTTAAGTAAGCAGTGTTAAATTAGTTGTGATAAAAATGAAGAATATAATGAAGAAAACTAATAAAAAATGGATGATGAAAATATTTCATCTAGGATTTCAAGATAACTTAGGATTATTATATTTTTGTTTGGTAATCGTCTCTGCTTGGTACCTAGTTTAGTGTTTTGTTTACTTTGTAGAAGACAAAATCTCCACCATTTATACATTTAAAAATGATTTTAAAATTATATATGGCTGGAAGGAAAGTTGTTGCAGTTTGTAGAACATTAGATTTATTTAGAAACTGTAAGAACATTCCTGCCAACCAAATAAATCATTTCAAAACTTTTCTTGAAATAATTCAGTGTGAGAAAAAGAACACAGACTCAGTTTTCTTTGGATTTAAGATTCATTGCATTTCATTTATTCTGACACTATCTCACCATCTTAATGCCTTAATTTGTCTTTTAATTGAGTCTTTGGTTTTTCTTTGACAGCCAGAAGCACCTAAGCCAAAGGACAGTGGCAAGAAAATTCGACGAAAACTGCCACCGATTCCAGCAGACGAGGAACCAGCTACAACTCCCAGAGCCCCAGCTCAAAAGAAGAGCCCTTCAAGTTCTGTCCCACCGGCTCCCAGTCGAAAGGCCCCCACAATTAAGGCAGTGAAAGGAAGCCCACATGGAGACAATGAGACTGTCTCACATAAAGACGACTCTAGCCGAGAGGCAGGCCACCCCTCCCAGTCAGTCAAGTCTACAAGCTCATCACTCTCCGGGGTGGGGCGAACAAATGGGAACCATAGCTTACGTGCCAATAGTGCTGGAAATGGTTCAGGCACTGGTCCCTGCACCAGCAAACAGAAAACAGTTGGAGGCCCAAATGGAACTACTTCAAAAGGTATGACATTTAGTTAAATAGCTTAAAAATGAAAAAAATTGGTTTCTTCTTGATCATCAATATTTTTAAGTATTTTTCTCTGATGTTCATAGAATAAGAATGAAAAAAAATATCAATTTCAAATCTTCAGTAAATTCAGTTTTGATACATATGCTTTCATGTGGAAGTAAAGAAAGTTTTCACAGTAATCTTCAGAGGTTTTGAAAATATCTGATTATTTGATGATAATGCAGGTATGATATGCCACTAAAATGCTTTAATTCACTCCAGCCTGCTTTAAGATGTATTCAAATTGTGTTCTTTGCTCGTTTTGGTTAACTACCACCTCTTCCTTCTTTGTGCCAGTAAACTATTCTCTGGAGTATATAGCCACAGCATGCTAGGTGTTGTTGTTGCCATTTTACAGGGTTGAGTTGCCAGCCATATGCCTATCAGATTTTGAATTCAGAGTTCTTTTCAACTGGTTACCAACCAAGGTTCAGGAGCCCAATCTTCACTGCTATTAAGCCGTGGGGGAAGAAGAGATTGAGTCATACCTTTCTCAAGAATATTGTGCAAAATAAATGTAATGAACTTAGACAGAACTTGAACTCAGTATGCCTATTCTACTTTCGCTACTGATAACTGCTATGGATGCATCCATCCATTGGTTTACTGCAACAGTGAAGAATATGAATGACATAAATTAGCTTCTTTTGTGGAATAGTAGATTCTTCAAATTAATTTTCTCACTGTTTAAATAAAGCCAAAGATTAAACTCATTTTATTAAAATAAAAAAATACTTTGGTCAGGTTTGTTGATTTTATGACATGTCAACCCTTGTTTGGTTATTTAATATTGAATGTTGTATGGGGCACCCAGTGAAGATCAAACTCACTACTTAGTTGTAATGGTCAACCAGACTAACCTTGTTAACAATTACTCCATTCTAAGGTGTTCTGAGATCAGATATATATAATTGACCTCCACAAAGCATGTGTTGAAACACTGGTTACCATATAATCACCAAAGTTAAGCTGTGTTAAGCCTGGGGGGACCACTTGGAAGTATCATGTGCTGTAAGCTTGGATGGTGTAATGGATAATGGCTCGGAATTGTTAATTGGAGAGCTGAGTTCCAATTACTGTTGGGTTTGTTATATTCACTTAAGTGTAAATATCCTTGGGAAAGGTACAAATCCACTTCTACTCCCAGCTATGGGTTAATAAGTAAGACTTCTATCTCTAAGTAATTTTTGGCTTTAAATAAGCTGAAAAGGGATGATAAGCAGTAGAAAATGAATCCATCCATCAAAACAAAGTATGTAGACTTGATAGTATTCTCGCAATTATCCTTAACAAATATGCTTCTGAATGGGCCCCTGTTGTCACCAAGCTCTACAATAGATGCTTTGCTGTTTCTTGATTCCATATTGTTGAAAATCCTCTTTATAGCTCCTGTTTTTGAGAACTCTGAATTGTCTGATCCTTTGAACTCTTAACATAATAGTCAACCTCCTCTCAACCTAAGAGTCGACTTATCTTTGGCAAAGTACTTGAGGTTGTCATCAACACTGAACTAGTTAAGCATCTCACCTTACAGGGTCTACTTTAAGACAATATAGCTTTCACTTCTCTAGATCAACCACCAATCTGTTGATGGTTATTGCTGAAAAAGTCTATCAAGTTTTAGATAAGAATGGCAAAATTTGGGCTGTTGCTTCAGGTACTTCAAAGCTATTTGACAGGGTTTGGCATTCTGATCTTCTTCACAAGCTGAATGGTTATGGTGTTTCTGGCCATTTGATTCAATTTTTCTTATCAAACTGTGTAATGAAAGTTGTTTTGAATGACCACTCCTCTAAATCTTTGTGCATTAATGCAGGTGTATTTCAGGGATTTATTCTTGAACCCACTATGTTCCTTGTATTCATTAATGACCTTCCTGATATCATCAGTTCCAAACTCGGTATCTATACTTATGACACAACTATTTATTCCTGTCTTAATAGTAAGTCTGATAGGTTTGAAAATTTACAGTTGGTCTTGAAAATGACCTTCAATCTGTTGTTAAGTAGCTTGTCAATTTTAATGCCTCTAAAACAAATCTGCTTTTCATTAAACATCTTAAAGAACCTTTTTACCTTCCATCACCATGGCTGATGTTAACTACCAGGCGATCAACTCCTTACATTTTCTTGTTCTCCTGTTTTCCACTGACATGAATATGTCTTGCTAGACAATTTTTCTCACCATAATCTATCTTGTACATTTATAAGTCTACTATTCGTCCATGCATCAAATTTTGTTGCCACATCTGGTCTGGTGCTTCTGTTTCATATCTAGAGATTCTTAACAAAATCCAAGTCAGAATCTGCAATATTACCAATTCTGACCTGGCATCTTGGCTTTAGTCACTTTCCCACCACTGTAACATAGTCTTCCTGTGCCTTTTCTATAAATATTGGGTAGGGGAATAAGTTGTGAGTGATTTACAAAATATTTTATTGTCATGGTCTTACAATATTAAATTACATAAAATTAGTCAACAATATAATCTCTGTTGCTCTTGATAACTTTCCCATCGATCACAAAGTTTTTCTATTCCTTGACAATAAAAATCTCCTAACCAAACTCTCAATTGAACATCAGTATTGAATGTTACACCATGTAAGGCATTGAAAAGAGATTGAAAAAGATGAAAATTTGATGGTGCCAAGTCTGGCAAGTACAGAGGTTGAGGCAAAACTTTCCATCCAATTTCTTGAATAATGGTTTTGGTTATATTGGCAATGTGAGGACTGGCATTGTTGTATTGAAGAACACTCTGTTGCTGATTCAGTCTTTTTTGCTGAATTGCTTCATGGAGATGGTGCAGTTGTTGAATATAGAGCTCAGCATTTACTGTTTGATTTCACTCAAGCAATTCATAATGAATTATGCCTTCCCAGTCCCACCATACACACAACATGGTCTTTCAAGGATGAAGGTCTTGTTTTGCCTGAGGTGTCACTTATTGGGGCCGAGCCATTATTTATACTGACGCAAAGACACCATTTTTCATTGCCAGTGACAATGCAATAAAGGAAATGCTGTTTATGACCATATGTTGAGTGATGTCAAGCCAGCAAACTGGCTGCAATTGTTACGCACTGATTCTTGTGGTCATTCAATGTGTGTAGCACCCATGAACCAAGTTTCTGAACCCACCCCCATTGAGTGAAGCTGATTTACCAGAGTTTTGTGATTGCAATTCATCTGTTCCGCCAATGCTCTGGTTGTCTGATGTGGATTTTCATGAAGAAACTAGTTTAATCGCTTCTCATTAAATTCAACTGGTTGTCCAGGGTGCTTCCCACCCTCTAGCTCAAAATTTCCTTTTTTGAAGTGCGAAAACCAACATTGGGTAGTACTTTGAGGCATTGTGCCATCTTCACAAACCTCACAAGCTGCTTTAGCG
Source organism: Acanthosepion pharaonis (assembly GCA_903632075.3). Classification (NCBI taxonomy): domain Eukaryota; kingdom Metazoa; phylum Mollusca; class Cephalopoda; order Sepiida; family Sepiidae; genus Acanthosepion; species Acanthosepion pharaonis. The sequence goes on along the minus strand of CAHIKZ030000359.1, from coordinate 266,938 downwards.
GCATTAACTACTCGATTATATGCAAAAAGTAAACGGTGTCTAAAATGAGCAATTTTGTTTATTTGACATTCCATTTTAGGGGTCTGAAATAGAACCAAAAAGTAATGAAATTAATAAAAATCATACATATATGTAAATGTTAGAACAACAATAAGAAATTGTTGTTCTAAAACATTTGCCAAATATTTGGCTTCCCAAAAATGTTTTACTCTAAAAAAATGCTCATGACTTATTCCCCAATCCAATATTTTCATGGTAATTGTTCTGATGAGCTCTCCTCATTAATACCTCAACTTCACAAATTTAAGCCCAATACTAGATTGGCAGCTAGGTCTCATAATTTCAATGTTGAATTTGTTAGTTGTAACCATAAGTTCTCTGCTAATAGTTTCTTTTACCGCACTTCTTGCTTGTGGAAAGAACCTGGAATGATGTCAAAATCCACAAAGATTTTTTATACTCATCAGTTGTACTAAGTTTAATTTGTAATGTATATAAATGTAAGTAGGAAAAAAACAAATGTTGATAAGAAAGCAAGGGCCCCTAATCAGGCTCTTTGTCCAGGTGGGGGTTGTAGTATGCACTAGTCCTGATTAGTGAACTCAATGGTTAGACATGTAATTGAACTGCTGCATTGCTATGACAGCAGCTGCACCCTCATCCCTATTTTAAGCATTCTATTTGCTCTTCCTGAAACTCACATACTGATATTTATTAATCTGAGCTTTGTCTGAAGGAGTGTATCATCTAGTTCACACTTCTTGTTTTTTGAACAGGAGTAGAGGTTTATTGCTTGTTTCCTGCTTAGAATTGAGTTTCCAGTTCCTTCTACTATCTGCCTATATTTCTAATGTCTCTGCCTAAAATCTGAAATTTTATTTATATATTTTATTTATTTATTTTTTCTTCAGCAGTAGTAGATATGTTCACCTATCATCCACTTTACACTCCTTCCTGGTTTTTAAACATGAGTAGAGGTTTATCCCTCGTTTTCTGTTTAGTATTGGATTTCCAGTTCTTTCTAAAGTCTTCTCATTCTCTTTCACACTCAGTAGTCCCTTATGCCTTAGTGACATTATCATCTTGCTTGGGATGAATTGATCAAAATAAAAAAAAAGGATAACTTGAGGAATAATGTTTCATGCTAACCTAATAGTGTGGAAGGACAACAGCTTATAAAATTAGCATGGCTTTTTACCACATTTTGAACATTGATATCAGACACCAGAGAGAAATATTTGGGGTATGAAAATTAAGAATGCTTTTATCTCAAAAAAAAAATAAATAAATAAATAAATAAAAACACGCTTTTTTTTAAATACTTGTATTCAAGAAGAAGAGCACTAAAACTTGTTCACATTCTTAATATAAAACTCACTCAATCATAAAGCAAGCCACATATACACATATAATTATGTCCAGAGAGAAAAATTAAACTTTGAAATTTAATGTTTTTGCAATATAGATTTAAAGATCATTCAAGTCAGAGCTCTAAAGATTTGTAAATAGATTTCTCAATTTATATAGACAAAAGATTGTGTCCATTTTTTTTTTAATAAAGTACTTCAGTAACACATATAACACTGCATATTTTATGGCTATGAGTATTTTCTTTTATATGGAAATAATAATATAATGTCGCTTAAAGTGTTGATTTTGGATTAAAATATCAAAGGAAAAAATTATTTTCTTTAAAATTCTAACTTTTATTCATTTTAATGCAGAAATTAATGTTGATTTAATTTTATCTTTATTTATAAAATTCCTAAAAAAAAGATTTTTGTTTTAGTTATTTATATTCTGTGTTTGGGTAAATTTTATTAGCAGCAGCAGCAGCATGTCTTATGATTCTCAATGATGTCTTATTCATTCTATCAGCTCTTACCAGTGTCATAGTCTTGTTTGTCTGTGAACGTGACACTGATAGCCTTCCTTGTGAGGGCTGACCTCTGTGTTCTTTTCTGAGTAACATGAAGTGGTTCTGTCTCATTCATGTTTCTCCAACATTGCCAGATAACTTGCTACTACTTTTGTTAAAGCTCTTATGAGAAGCATGCTGAGACATCATCAAGCCTGTTGCATGTATCTTTAACATGTATTGGCATAATAGAGAGGGAGACAAGAGAATGCAACAGTCTTTAGTAAAAATCACTGGACTAGTTAGGTGTGGCACATCTCTCATTTCCGAGCTGAAGCAATTAGGATACTTACTTTGTGGTAATGATCAGCTGATTGATGATAGTGGAAGATTGCTTTTGTTGCATTCCCAAGAACAACATTCATGTTAAATGATCAATGATTGATATTGTTGGATGTAAAATGTCCCTGGCTCATTTTATGATCAATAGTCACAAGAGCAAGCTAATTATTAAAGGTATTTCATCAGTCTTCTCATTTATGGAATCTGATTAAATATTACTTATATAATTATTTAGTTTTACAACTTTATAAAGGTTGGATATTTTTACTAGATAAAATATTGAGATTGCATAAACTGTTCACATACACTAAACAATAGAGAAACACTGAAGAGTTCAGCATATCTCGATAATAAAAAGTGATAACCTGAACCTAACCCAACTTGGACGTTATCAAGTAAATAGTTTAAAGGAATTATTTAACAAAATTCAACCAAACACAATATTTTGGGTTCTTAGGAAAAATTTAAACTGTATAACTATATATATATATATATATATATATATATATATATATATATATATATATATATATATATATATATATGTCATTTTTCAAAAAGTTATAAAACTTTGTGACATGATATTGGTGTTGAGATGCCATTAAATACAAAAAACAAACCTTTTATAAACTGTAACATTTCTATTTAAACAAAAAAAACTAGCCTCTAATCAGTTAGCCTCATGATGAAAAAAATTCTTCAAAATTAATTAAAGATAAAATCATAAATGACAGATCCTAAAGATTTTAATGAATGAAGCCTGAAATAATTTTTGTTTGATATTTACATTCTTTCAATAATAATTTTTTCTTTTCCTGAACCAAATAACTTCTGATTACGGATAAATATCTAATTGCTTTATAATATTTTTTTCCTACAGGTGGCAATGGACGTAATGGCAGGCAATCTGATGGAGGCCCTATGAAAGCCCCTATCCCATCCAACAGTAGGATGGGAACTGGTAATGGGGGACGACAATCAGGTGCTGTGAATGGGAGGAAAACAAGTGAGAAACAGGCAATAGGAAAACATGATGCCAAATCAGTAGTGGCATATCAATCCTCAACTGTCGAGCAGAAGGTTAGTGATAGAAGGTGGCATCTGCATGTAACCCCTCCGGGTTCCTTGTCAGATGAATTCACACAAGATGATAACGATCAGATCATCGACTCACTGGTTGGAATCTATGGTATTCCAATCAGCACAGCAATGAAATCTCTCAAAAGGAGGCTCCAAGATGAGTTGAGGAAAGTAACTGAAAGCCGGCGACGGAAGATCGAGGAACTGGAAGAAATCCATGCACTGGAACGGCAAATTGAGGAACTGAAGTTGGAGTCAAAATTGGATTCCAGGGCCGCCGCTTTACTGGCGTCCGGTCACAAGTCTCGGACTTTGCCAAGAAATGGTCGCGGTCTTGTGACATCATCGTCCTTTGATAAGTCTACCGCATCAGTGCGTTCATCTCCACAGATCATTCCAAGACGTTCCCGTCACCGCCGGCAAGCGTCCGACCCAATGATTGCAAAATTCTCGCCAATCAAAGAGGACAAGGATATTGAGGCTGACTTCCAGGCGCGTGGCGCCACTGAAGGTATGGAAGGCAAGTTCTCTAAGTACTCTACAGATGATAGTTCTCAGTCAGGACTCAGTGATACAGAGAGTACGCGTTCGGAACCTATTGGAGAGACCATAAATTCAGCATACAAGAAGATAAAGCCCTCAGCTTATGCCAAAATGTTCTATACTGGTCGAGCTCAGTCCACTGAGCGAATTCATCCTTCAGATAGCGCACAGTATTTATCAACATCTGCTCCCTTATCGAGCAGTCACTCTGAATCATACCTTGCTGATGGTCTAGCAGGACACCTGAAAACACCAACATACTTCTCGGATGATGAGGAAAAACGTACAAAGGAGGAGAAGCGACAGATCCTTCAGTATGAAATTGAGAAGAGAAAGAAGCAACTAGAAGAGACGGCACGCCTACAACATGAACTTATACGCCTCTCCCGTGCCCGACAGGCAGTTGCTCACAGTTATGACGACATTCCAAGACGTTATGCCTACTCCACAAGTCCACGACACGTGCCAACCGGTATCATTAAGCCTTTAGATGATGACCTACCACCCCAGTTAGAACGCTTTGTCCAAAGCACTCACGACATTCGCAAATCAGAAAGTATGGATGCCAAAAGAGTCCAGGAACTTTATCAAGCCCAGGCAAACTACAGCTCCACAGAATATTTAGCCCACAAACAAGAGCTTGCCAGACGCCAACTTTATGATGATTATTCTACGTACGGGTCATACCCACCTTACGATGCTGGCTTAAGTCAATCGCAGGTTTATCCGTCTTCGCCAAACTTAATGAACAGGAGTGATTCAGGTCCAGTAATTATACCTAACATACCCCCAGGGTTACATCCACCTGGTATTTCCGGTAGTGTGACCCTCCCTGATATCAACAGGTCTGACATGGATATTATGCCTACGAGGGAGCTTCACCAGCACCAGTTTTCATCAGACACCGATAACAGCCCAGCAAGTGACTACACACCTGCCATGCCTCTGTTGGATGATATCACAACAAGATCTCGAAAGATCTTGCATGATATTGGTAGCCGACCCCTGTCTGCTGAGTTTAACTTGCCCGGAGGCGTAGATGGTAAGTCTTTCATATGTATATAATACATATATATAAAATATATACATAATTTATAATTTATGTTTCATTAGAAAGGATCAAAATTATTTTTTTAGTTAACTCATTGATGTACAAGAGTGTATAATATAATTGGGTCCAATGTGTATAGATATTGCGTAAATGTTTGTAATCAATCATTTTCAAGCATGCATGTTTCAGGTCATTTAAAAGATCTAGGGTTATGCAGATGTGTCATCTTTCCTATATTCAAATACTTCTAAAAATTTGCATTGACCCTTATACTTCACAGGCAGGTTATTTATGTATATGTCTGTGCATATCTGAATATTTGATTGTAAGATCTCTGATAGTGGGGTCTAAGGCTGCTCTTACCAGCTATAGCCAGCACTAGACAAACTACCACACTGTGTACAATTATAATGCTCAGCAATGTTTGATATGCAATATCTGTAGTACCGAATTGCCAAGTGGGATTGCTCACCATTTCAAAAGTTCACATTCAAGTGAACATGCTTTTTACAGTAAACTCACATGCAATACATCTTGGTTGAAATGTGTTACTTAAGAAAAAAAATCAAGGAATGATTGAGATAAACTAAATTGGTGTTAAAAAAAAGAAAGAAATGCAGTTGTATTCAGTCACAAGTTGGTATTCTGTCATATATATACAGTAACAAAAATCATTTTCTTTGTAAATTTATTTTCATAATCTATGTTACTGAAATAAAAGTTTTTGCTTTTAGCAGTCACCCTGCATAAAATTCATTATACTCTATTGTTACATTGTCTTTAGAGTGATACGAAGGTTATTAATTTTGACCATTTGCTTTTAAATATCTCTACTTTTTCTTTCACTTCATGTCATCTTATGTACAGTGTACTTATGTTAGATGTTCTATATTCGAGTCAAGGACAGATATACTATACCCAGCCTCTCTTATTTCCTTTAAATAATGACTTTTTAATAACACATACCACCTAAAATTCCAATTTAATCATTGTCATGTTCACATCAAATCTACTAAATATACACTATTTTTCTTTGGTGCTTCTCTTGCTGTATACTTTGTGTGACCTTGTATTAACATGGGGTTTCATACTTAACACATTTTTGTAAGCCATAGGAACTATTACATTGTTCTTTTTTATGTTGTCTTTAACTATCTTTGTACATAGCTATTTGCCACGATACATAAAAATTAAGATATATCTATATATATATATAATGCTTGTAAGTTTTCATTTTAGTCTTGATTTCCACTAAAAATGATTTTCTTCTTTGAATTTCTAACATATTGGTTTTCTAAATTTTTTGCCTGTACGTCTTTTTTCATCATATTTCAAAATGTCATTCCTCACTGCCAATTTTGATGATTCCAAAAATGCATTGCAGAATTGTGATTAATATTAATATTCCAACTGTTTAAATCTGCCAATTTGTGGTCCCAGTTTCCCCCTTGAATCTCTAAAATTCACTCCCCAGGGATGATTTCCTCCCTGACTGAGAACCACTGTTCTAACATTTCTAATTTTTTTTGCATGTTTCATGGTATCAAACAATCAACTTTAGAAATTTATAAAACAGAAATGATAAACATCATTCAGCCCTAAAGTTCCATAATTTTACTTACATATTTTATATGTAAGTAAAAATATCATTAACAGTTATTGTGAGCCCATTGCAGGACAAAGGTTTTCCATGACAACCATGACTGTACTATTCTCTGTTATATCTTACCAACACTCTGTCTCATCTCTCCATCTTCTGCCTGTTTTTTTTCTTACTGGGGTTACTATCTAACAGAAACTAATAAACTAACCTTTTGCTTTATCTGTTATCCTTTCTTTTCACTACACTCATTCATTTTTGTTGATTAATCACTTCTATGATGATGGTGAACTGTTTCTATATCTTACAGTTATCACTATCATTGCTCTTTCCATTGATCTTTGTACATTACTAAGTTTATTTTCAAGTGATTCTGTCATACCTGGAATTATACATTCATTATATACTTTACATTTGAAACATTTTGCCAAGACACTTTTCATTAATATTCTACATGAGAAAATGTAAATATTTCATTAGTTACCCTTAAAGGTCAGCCTATGTAGCTTCCAGAATAGTTTATTTACTGTGTCAATTTATTAAAAACTTTGAATCATATCAATTTACAAAGCATATATTTCTGACCAACAGGAACTCTAGAAATAATTTCATTTGCTTGGAAATCTAATACTGTTTTATTATTTTATGTTTTATCTGTCATTTGTGTTATTATTTGTCTGTTTTGCTGAATCCAATAGTTAAGCTGCATTATGGGAGAATTATAAACATAAAATGAGGAAAAAAATCAGCAAATATGCCATTTTTTCCTTTGATATTAAATATTCCTTTGTGCTTTTTCTTGGAACATTATCAGAAATTGTATGCTTAGGTCTTTTATTCCTTGTCTGATGGATCAACAAAGACATGTTTGCAAAGACTTTTTAGAACAATGTTTAATATCTTACAGTCCAAATCATTGTCTATAAACATTTATTCTATTTAGCTGTAAACTAGATTCTCCTTTAATTTATTTTTTAAAATGTTCTTTCAAAGTACAGGTCATGGCTCTATATAACTTCCTTTCTTTTAATATCAGTAAATTGTAAATCCCCATGACTTCTCTTGGGAAAGATAGTAGAGAGTTTTCCTGTTGCCTACTCCACAATTTTTGAATTCAGAGTTGTCTGTTTTAGACTGTTTGACTACTAAAACTAGAGGATCCAGTTTGTCAAATTATTTTATACATAGCTATGGAGAAAGGGATAGATGCATGCTCTTTTCAATGGGCATTAGCACAAAGTGGAATCAGTAAACGCTATTAGAATTTGAACTCTGCCTTCAGTTTCCAATTTCCATGCTAATAACCATTATGCTACAATATAGACAGCCCTATTTTATCTCTTAAAAATATTCTGATAAATATAAGAGGTACTTTCTTGTTGTACCTAACTGATTTTCATCAAAACTTAAAAACAATGTAGACAGTTATGATTATTGTAATAAAAGGTACCCAACAGAAGATTACTAAGCACTCGTTATGAGGTTTTGTCCATTGTCATTATTCTAATAAAAGGCAATAGAAAGAAAATTACTGTGCACCAAATGTTAGAGGCATTGTACATTATTATTGGCAAATATTGTATAGAACATACTTTTGTACCTTGGAGCTGTCTTTTGTGTTGGTTCCCTGCCTTAATAATGAGCATTGTCAATGAAATAATCAATATATTCAATAACTCATCTGTAAGAAAATGAATAACATTAGCACTTTAAACTCTGCTGACCTTAACAGTAAGCAGTGTTAAACTTTAGTTGTGATTTTTGCATAATTCTAATGTTCGGAGTACTTCATTAAATTTATTATCTTGTAAAAATAACCTGAAAGAACAAATCGAGCAGAATAAGTGATTTTTACAATAAGGAATATAATAATCAAAATTAAAACCAATATATTTAAACAACTTTATCCATACCAATAAAATAATGTCAATATTTAAATAACTTTACAATTGCATTGCTTTAATTTTCTGCATGTGTACTCTAGGATTTTTATCTATATAATTTATTGTCACATGTAAGAAAGCATTTTAAATCATTAAAAGTAAATATCCTAATATAACTCACAAAAAATAAAATTAAAAGCAATGTATTAACAACTTCTCACTATTTACTAATGAGATATTACATAGTTATGGTTACACAAGTTCAGTTATTGGTGTCTAGTAATGTTCTCAGTTACTATAACAAATAGATTTCTTATTAAGAAAAGTCATGCTTTGTTTCTGATAAATATATAGTCACATTTTGCTTTATATCATAGAATAGATTATATTTAATTTTACATTGTGATTTATTTCAATTTGTGTCAATAAAGTAGAAAAATAAATTACTGGCACATTTTTTACTTCCTGAAAACAAAAATGTAGATAAATGTTATACTTAGAGGAACAAAATCAAATATAAACATTTTACTATTTTGTGATTTTTCTTTAGAATTCTGATTTTCTAAATCTTAATTTAGAACTATAATTTATTTAGAATTTTGAAAAGTGTAAAAAGGATTCATCCATGACTAAATTAAATGTTCATGAAAATAAGTTACTAACAAAACCTCTCTCTTGATGGGAATAGAAACAATGATGCAGATTGATATTCCTGTATGAATTCTTTACAATATTTATAGTTTGACTCATGTCCTTATCTTTGTTGTTGTTGTTATCAAATTTCAACTTTTGTGTCCACTGGCCATGTTCAGTTGTTTGCTGATTTGAATAGCCTTCAGGGAATATGTAATAAAAACCTTTATTTAAACTACAGTGTTAGATTTTCCGTGTTCCACTGTCCATGTCTTAGGGATATCTCATCTTGTCTTATCTTGTAAATTTGATAGCATATATGTAGTTGTGGGTTCAATCCATGAGCCAGGTAGTAGTGACTAGATGGAAACATGACTAACAATAACTGAGTAGTATTTAAAAAAGCAAGGCAAGATATCCTTAGACATGGACAATTTGTTTTTGTTGATTAAATAAGGGGTTCAGTTCAACATGTCCTGAAGATTACTTGGGTTGACAGACATCTGAAGGGCACAACAGCCAAAATGTTGTGAAAATAACAACAAAGATGAGGACATTAATCTGAATGCAGATAATGCTAACTCCTCACAGAAATGTATGAATTCTGTTTGGCAAGGTGTTCTAATCATTTTATGTAGTTGGCTCAGACAAATTTTCTCATTTGTATTATTTTTTTCCTCCATTTTACCTATATACCCTTTCATTTTCCTTAAGTCTATACTATTTTTTTTAATGTTATTGAATTTTCTCAGGGAGCATGCACATACACATTTCATTTGGTAGATACCCTGAAATAATTTTTTGGCAGGTTATTAGTACACTAAGAAAGGTAAATTCACCATTTTTTCCCTATAACATTCAGGTATACAACCATAAAAATTGTTAAAAAGAAGTTTTTGCTTGTAAATCTGTCTGTCCCCATTATAAAGTGGAATTCTACTTTGCCTATTCTGTAAAACTGCTAAATTAACAAGTGTAGTTTATCAAAGAATTAGAGAATGGAAAAAGATGCTGTTAGGATTGTTGGATTAACTTAAAAGAATTTGCAAAATTAACACGATAAACTTTTGTTCTTTTGTTTGAGTCATTTAAAAAAGACCCTTTTAATCTAATAATATATAAATGTAAATAAATTTAGAGAGATATATCAGATTATGCTTCATGTAACAGTACAAAATAATAAATTTATTTTCCCCAATCTAAGTACTGTAGTTCATATGGTGGTTATGCCGGTAGCATCAGCATGGACAGGGAAATTGGTGAGCTGAGTTGCAATTTAAGCCAAGGCTGTTGCATTCACTTTTGCACTAATGCCATTTGAAATGTCATTAATCCATTTTCCCCCCACCTTCAAACTATAGTTTAAATAGCAGGGATTTGTTAGCTGCCAGTCATAGGAGGAAGACAACTCTGAATTCAAAATCATAGAGAAATCAACAGGAAATCACTTAACTGTCTTTCTTAAAAAGTCGATATAATTCATGCTATTAAAGAAAAGGAATCTGTGAAGATGTGTGATTGCCTACACCCAGAAGAAAATTCATGATACAAGAGTTGTCCAAAAAGTTCCAAACCTCACCTAGAAAGACTTGGAGAAACAAGACTGTTTTTTCACTATTTTTCAGTATAGTCCTCTTTGAAATCAATGCATTTGGTCTAACAATGCTTAAGCATTGTATCTTGTTATGGAAGAAGGTAGCATCCTGGTCCTCCAAAAACTCCTTCACTGCACATATGATCTCATCATTGTTTCCAAAATGGTGACCATGTAAGTGGGATTTGAGTTTAAGAAACAGGAAGAAGTCAGATGGAGCAAGTCGGGTGAGCAAGAGGAGTAGCAAATTCAAAGATACAGTTGGCTGCTTTAGCTACTGCAACATGAGCAGTATGAATGGATGAGTTATCTTAGAGCAAGAGCACACCTGCTGTCAGCTTCCTTCTGCATTTTGATTTGATTGCTTCCTTCACTTGTCTTAATTCTGATGCATAGTACTGTCCATTAATAGTTTTTCCTTTTTCCAAGTAGTCTATCATAATTATGCCTTCAGAATAAAAAAAAAACACCTTGTCAACAGATGCTGCTTGCTTGCTTGAACTTCTTCAGGAGTGGAAAACCAAAGTGTTTTGACTGTTTGCTTTGAATCTTTGATTCAGGTTTGAAGTGGTCAGCTTGGCTTTCATCTAGAGTTACTAATCTGTGGTGGAAATTCTTAGGGTCAGTCTGGAAGTGAGTCAGAAGTGTTCTGGAACCCTTTCCAGCTTTTGCTCTAGTGTCAGCATTCTTGGGACCCATCTTGTAGACATCTTGTTTATCCCCAAGATTTCAGTTAAAACAGTATGGGCTGAATCAGAACTAATTCCTATGGATGTCTGTCATCCAAAACCATATGGTGAATGACATCAACTTGGTTGACATGAGTAGTTGAGTTTTTTGGATGACCTGACTGAGGGTCATCTTCTATGCTGTCCTTGCTCTGCTTGAATTCTGCAGCCCACTTCTTCACAGTTGCATAGGAATCCTCAGCAAGTGTCTGTACTATGTCCTCATGGATTTCTTTGGTGCCATACCTTTTATTTTTTTTTTTTCAGATATGTTATGACTGATTAGGCCTCCTGTTTTGTACAGTTTTAGATTTGTCACACATTTCTCACATTTGTATGGGTATCACCTGCATAGAAATTAAGACAAATCTGAATTAGTTTTATAAGAAGTATTACCCTGTTGCCACAACAAAAATGTTTAGCTATGATTCTTCTTTGTGGGTGAGGCTTAGAAGTTTTTGAATGGTGCTCATAAATTTTCAAGTCAAACTAATTGTATAATAGTATGTAATTTTATTAATAGTATATTAAATAGTGAAATGTGAATTTTAAAAATAATGAATACTTATAAAGTTAGAATAGATTAAATGTTAAATTATGATACAATAAGTAATTAAGTATAAACTTCTGTCAAAAAAGGCCTGTGTTTATTACATTTAAAAGATATTTTTCATCATTCTGCTTCTGTATTAACTTGTGTATCAACAGAGGTAGCTGGTTCATAATGACACAATTATTTCAGTTAACCAAGTACAAGATTTAACCTTTCTCCCACAGGCAGGATGTGGAAAACCTGTTGCAGCCCTGCCGCTACTTCCATGGAAAGTGCTTGGATGAATTACATTCCCTGGTCCCGCCAAATCAAACCTTCATGGCAAGAACATGCCATGCCATTTACATTCCCTCTGTATTTAATCGGTGAGGAGTAAGTTCCACTCAGACAGCTTCTTCTGATGAATGACTGCCCTGTGAAACTGACTCCCAACAGGATGTTTCCCCAATCATTACAATCTTAATCTATTCAAGGCTAGGGCTAACCATTATCTTCCACACCTATATACATGCAAATGGCCTCCTTACGTAACTCTCTAACTTGAGTGGCCCCCGGGCCTTGTAAAGAGTGAAACTTACTGTTTAAAAAAAGAAAAAAAAAGGTTAAAGTAGGATACAAGAAAAAGATGGTTTTGTTTCATTTGCCTATCTATTATTGTACACTTTATTTTCATGTCTCTTTTACAAACTTTTGCGATTCATAGAGTAAAAATTAAAAAGTATGTCTTCTCATAAATTTGAATATTTGTGAGACATATTGGCATACCAGTGACACAATTAATAACATTAATTAAGCTTAGTAATAATAAACATTAGCAAATAATTATAATATAAATTTTATAAATAAGAAGTAAATTAATCTTAAGTGGAGGATATGTCACATTTATGGGAGTTAACCAAATTTTCATTATATTTATTTTTTGTGAAATCAAAAACTTGCTTTCAAAATAAAAAAAGCAAATTTGACACTTATAAATACTTATAAAAAGTTATTATTGATATTAATACTAGTACTTTAAAAATTTGACTTAGTGCAAGAATAGTTTAAGTTTTTGTTAATGATTACTATTACTGACTATTTAGAGCATCATTAGGCTATCTTACTTGGAAAACCACCAAACTTTGGAACCCATTTTATATATGTCCTTAATATACAAAGATTAATATTTTGGATTTGTTCATCATGACTCTTTAGGAGTAAAGACAGTGAATTAAAAGAAGTAATACATAAGATCAATGAGGTCCTGTTCTGAGATGAAAGACTGCAAATTCATATGAGACAATGTACAGAAATATTTTGGCCATATTCCATATAAAACCAGCTGAGCCTAAAGCAGATCAGAATGGATTTATCAATGCAATTATATGTTTATCTGAATGAAATGATTGATATTAAAGGCTTCCTGTCCTGAGTCATTTCCAGTTGATGTTCCTATGTAAGGGCAACTTTGAAATCATTGACTTAATATTCATTTACATTTGTTTGTCTGTGTGGCACCTTGCATTATTAGAAATCTTCATAGAAATATGATTTAATTTTTTTTTACTCGGTTTACTAAACAGGTTGTTGATTTTTTTTTTTTAACGGAAAATAATTGAGTTGAAAATAATTCACTAAGATTGTACTTTAGACGATCCTAAAAGAAAAAAAAAAAAGAAAGAGGAAGAAAAAAAAAAAAGAAAGAAAGAGAGTTGGATGATGCATGACCCAGTCATAAGCGAAGATAAGTGTCAGAAAGATATCTTGGCCTGCGTGTGGCCGAATTTTAAAGGACAATAGAGAATTGTTATTTGAAATGAAAAATCATTAAGAGGGAGAAAAAGAACCAGGCTTGATGACAGTGTTTTGGCAATTGATAAGAAAATCGGTCAAAGCACCTAGCCTACTTTTTGCGTGGAAAGACTCATTGTCAAATTGGAGAAAGGAAATTCTTTTTAGAACAATAGAAACGAAATTTTTTTTAATCGGAGAAAAAGTGTCTTTTTGGGTTGAGAGGGAGTGACCGGTGGAACTATATACAGATTCTGACCTATTAAGAATTGGAAACCCATGATAACAAAGTGGGGACATTTTCAATGTAGATAATTAAGATTTTCTGACTGTCGGGTCTGACAAAAACAAGAGGTGAAAAAACGATTGTCTCAGTTCACAGATAGCGCCAATATTCTTCCCTGAAGTCACATCTAATTAGCGGCAGGCTGTTTGACAGAGCCCAGGTGAGAAAAGCCAAGATTGTCATTTTTCGTACGTGCAAAAAGGGCAAAATTAGATTTTGTTTTTTTTTTAAACAAGAACGATGTAAACCACGCCCAACCACAATCTCATTAGCCGAAAAGGTCATGTGATATGCGGAAAGAAGAGAAAGGATGCTCGATCAAGAACCATTGGTCGGAAACGGTCCGTGATCTGCGGAAAAGAAGAGAAAGAAGTGCTCGATCAGGAATCATTGGTCGAGAGCGGTCACCTGACATACGAGGGACCGGGAAAGATGGGTGTGCGCCCCCCACCAAGGGCACTGTGAGGAAGTAGGGGTGAAAACAATAGCGATAATGGGAAATCAAAAATAATGCGACTTTTGGAGTTATCGAAAAACCCTGACGCCGACAGACCCACCCCAGTTTGTTGCGGCGTCAATAAAAGCAGGACCCCAGTCAACAGAAATCAGTTGGAGTGGAGTTGCAGCTGGACCGCGGGCAGGAAAGAGCCTGAACGTGGGCATCGGGCCCGATTCACTCGCCCCTTTTAGGGCAAAAGAATCCTCAGACAAGAAATCCTTCCAGCCCAAGTCGAAGACAGAAGAGTTCAGCCCGGACGGCAGCGAGAAGAGATCACCTCGGACGACAGAGAGTTGCGGCTGAGTTGCGGCAAGAAATCCTTCCATCCCAAGTCGAAGACAAGAGAACTTCCAGCCCAAGCAGACGAAGAAGAAGATTACTTGAAAGAAAGCCGCAGAGAAGTTGCAGCCAAGTCGAAGACAAGAGAAGTTCTATCTTAGTCGACGAAGAAGAAGAAATACAACTCAAGTCAAAGAGAAGAATCAACTGCGAATGATCGATAGAAATTAGCCCCAGTGTCGAACTAGACCACACTCCGACATACATAATTCTGAAGAGTAGACAACTTCGAAATCTTTAAGTTGTATGATAGAGGCTTGGTGCCATAGTCCACAAAAGCGGGTCGGGAAATAAGAACAATTTTTCTTTATGTAACGGACATTAGATATAAAAGGTTGTCACCCTTTTTTATCAGTAATTTTTGTCTCGTGAGTTTTTTTTTTCTTTTACTTGTGTTTTGCCACCCCGTCGGACTCAACTTGTATCGGCCCCAATCCCTGCTGGTCCCGTCTGTCTAAGATCTAAACACAGCGTGGGTAGACAGACCGGAGATCAGTACAGTTGCTTCAGTAACCAGGTATTGGAAGCGAGTTGGGAAAGGCGAGGCTGGTGATCATCCAACCAAGGGGTTGGAGCGGCACGCTTGGAACCAGGAGGAGTGACGTCACAGTTGGCGCCGTAACCAAGGGATTCGACCCTGGGCCAGGTGTGTAACCGTCACATCTGTATTTATATTTTGCCTATCTGTATTACTTTGTATTACCTGAATTAAAATAGATTACGGGTCATCTGTTGGGTAATTTTATTTTGTAGTTTTTATTTTGGTTTGGAATCTATTTTTGATTTAGTGCCACAAGCAAGTACTGATGGCCAGAAATAATCTTGGAAGATATTCTTTGGATTATTATTGTTTCATGAGAAATAATTTATCTTTTCAGACCCAAGAGAAAAAAATTAATCAACATGAGGTCACTTAGATTTTCAGGAAGATATTAATTGGAAACTCAATTATTCAATTTAGTTCGTTCTTCAGATCTTATTGGATATATTATCAAAATTAATACTGTTCATAAAAACAACATTAGTGTGTAGATCAATATTAGGAAAAACAAACATCTGACCAAAAGTGTTTTAATTATTTCTAATTTTGATAATTTATCTTTAAAAGTTTGAGATGGGCAATTATCATTATTATAGAAAGTACAACCTAACCAATAAAAAAAAATGACTTACTTTAATACTTATTTTCAACTATCTTTGTAAGTTGTCCCTTTGGGTATGTTTATACTTTTACCTCATAAAAGGCAGCAGTGAAAGTTCAGATGAAATTTTATTTGTGCATGCTGTTCAAAATCACTCCGCCTAAATTTTTCTCAGATATTCATTTTTTCAAAGAATGTTCCAATTTTGGTTGATGTTATCACATTTCTTCAGCCATTCTTTTAAACTGTCTGTTCTGAAAATTTTTAAACAAACCCTTTATCCAATGTATAACAGACTGTTTTCATTCTGCTGTTCATTCAAGAGAATTTCTTGTATCCGTTAATTCTTCCTAATTAATTTATTATCATTTATTTCTTCCATTTAAAAAATATATCTAATTTTATACTACCAGATTAAACTGTGAGGTAACAAGGTATGCTTAACCAATACTTGTCCCTAGGCTATGTGGAGCCTTAAAACTTTCAACTAAGAACAGTGTATAGTAACAGTGGGATTGTGCTGCTTGCCCTTCACTAATGTCATATTATGATAGGACAATTTGCATTTTTTTAATCTTTTATCATTATACTGTAATACACAATCCTCTTTAATGGTTATTCTGCCACTCACCTGCTTAACTTTTGCCATTTTCTCCCCTACAAACTAAATATTTCTGGCTGTAGGTAAAACAACAAAAAGGTGATTAAATATTGAGGTTTGCAATTTTGTTATTTTTCTTTTTTGGCTAACATGTTTTAGCAACTTTCAGAACTTAATCTGTAGGTTTTGTATTGAAAATGAGGAAGAAATGGATCCATACTGGCCCAGAATTAATGCAAGTGTCATTGTTAGACTTTGGCTGCCATATGGATTAATATATATATATATATATATATATATATATATATATAGTGTATATGTCATAGTTCTTCTTGTATTCAATTGTCATCAAAATGACTACAAGGTATTGCATTTAAAGTTTGTCTATATTTCTGAGATGAGTTCTTCTTGTATTCCTCATTTTACGCCATATTGTCACAACGTTTCGCCGTTGTACAAGGTGGTTGGAATTTAAAACCCTTTATTTCGATCGCTGGGGTAGACAAACGTTGTTTGATGGATGTCCAACCACCTGAAGAAGGCCGCATAACGTACAAACGTTGTTTTTAAGTTTTTATTCTTATAATTTTAGTGCACATATATTTTGGGTTTAGTAACTTTTTTTAAATACATTGTTTTCTATGTGGGACAAATAATAAAAAAGCACGGATCAAATGGATTTCCCATATATACTCCATTAGTTCCACCATAAATTTTTCCATCATGGTCATAGAAGGGGACTTTAGTTGTGCAGGCATGCAGTAATTGTTGACAATATTAGATTTGATGGTTGGAGGTGGAAATTAACACAAGAAAAATTAAATAACAAACTTAACTACAGTACCTTGTCAGTCATTTTTAATGAAGTGTGTGTATGTGTGTGTGTATATATATATATATATATATATATACATGCACAAATTTGTTGGATAAATTATCTGTATCATTTGACCTGAGTATTGATGAGAGACAAATAAAAATGTTAAAAAATATAAATGAAGTACAATAAAAAAACAGTAAAATGAATTACAATTTTTTTAAATGTTCTTTAACAGATCTTTATCTGTCTGTCTTCAATTAATGCTCAGGTCAAATGATACAGATAATTTATCCAACAAATTTGTATGAACAGTCAATTTTGGAATGTTTTTAAGAAGAAAACGAATAAGCAGTAACTTATTTTGAACTTGAGTATAATTAACAAGTTACTGTGATTTGTTGATAGTCTAAAAGATTTAGATGTCTAGTCACCATATATCTTGCTATGCTGAGATGTGTATTAATGTGAGATATATATTCAGTGATGAGTTTATTAGTATTGGTTCTATTCACTCCAGATGTGGGCAAAATTCATGTAGTTATATTCTGCAGGTACTATTATTTTTAAAACCTACTAGACTGACTGCTTTGAGGAAGTGGCCTTTATACTATTTAAATGTCAAGTTTTCTTCTTACTGAAAAAGGATATTTATGGCATATTTTTCAGCACATCTTACTCTTGCTTGCTCTCTCTCTCTGTGGTGGGGATTGAAAATTCATTTTGTTAATGGCAATGCAGGATCCTAACTAAACTTCTCAACTGTACTAGCAGTGAATGGTCAGTTCTTATGATATTTATAAAAATACCTGACGTTGTTTTCAAAAGAAGTCTAGACTAACTGAGAATTTAGCTAAATATCTGATGAATTTTGAAATCATCCTCAGTTCTATGATTGGGTGTGGTTATAGGGTTGCTTTGCAGTTGATAACCTGACCAGTTTTCTGTTCGGTTGAAAACTGAAAAGGTAATCATTCTTGTATAGCATGTCTTAGGCAAACAATTGCTACACTTGGTCCTCCAATTTAAAAGACATGCATTGGTTACAGATACGTGGCTGTCCTCCACTCTGACCATTGATTTCAATCGAAGAAACTCTTTGCCCAGCAATACTGTGTCATCATATCATTGGCTGCATACATAGCTATAGAGCCCAGTCTACCCAATTGTGCTAGATGCCCACTGACCCTTCAAGAATGTTCATCTGCTCTTTGACAGTTCTTGTTTTTTAATCTTTCTGGGTGTCTAGCCACTGTCTTCACCAGAAAAGTCTAGTAAGGGAACCAGTTTAGTTGCAAATGATTTAATCATGTAGCAAGTAGTATTGGGTTACAGGATACCAGTAGTACTCATAGAGTGGCCTGGTATAAATATAATATGTAATATAAATATAACCTACAAATTAGAAGATTACTAGCTGTAGTGAAAGTTATTAATAGGTCTCAAAACTTCTTATTGGTAAGATTACCTAGTCAAATTAAAGTAGTGACTTGTCCAACAGCTCATTTTCCCAGTCATCAAGATATGCTATTGATGAGATTTTTTTTTTATCAAGATATATGACAGTGAAACCATGTAGGTATTTATCTGCATGCCCACTTGAACAGAAGATTACAAAAGGCTGAGCTTACAGTGGGAGTCCATATGCATATAGATGAGGGACAAAATTACTCAACTCTACTTGGGAACATCTCAGGTGCCCTGTAATGGCCCTATCTCCCTCCTGGATCAAGAGACATTGCTTGGGGACACAGCCTCTTGGGGCTTGAGCAAATCATATTAAATTTTACCCACCTGAAAGATGCTGATTCATACACTTTCTCAATTCTAAGTCAACATATGCAACTTTAATCAAGACTTGAAAAAAATTTACTCAGTTCATTTTCTATACTGCTAAATATTGTACCAGTTTGCACAGCTATATTAGAAAATAGAACAATAATAATTACATATCATGTAAATATTTGTTTTAAATTTAGAAAAAATCCTTAAGGTAGTGTTATGCCTATTGTGCAATGTTTGAAGATGTAGCTTGTGTACCTGTTTAAAAAAACAAAAACAAAAAAAACTTTGAGACTTCTGTATATCTGTGGCTTGATTTTTTAGAGGGGATTTGTAAGATTTAGTAGACTCAATATTCTCTAGAATTTTGAGATGAAGAATTATCATGATTCTATAAATTATTTGGATTAAATATTGTCACACGTTCTTTTTATCACAATCTCACAGCAGATGTATGTTTCATCCAGTAATCTTTGAGTGTCATCTTGTTTATTTTTAGACAGACATACCTGAAATACTGAATAACACTTCAGGATAATTGGATCTAATGCACATTAGAGAATGCCTGAAAAATTCATTGGTGGGATTGTTGCAATAAAGGCAACAAAAAGGATTCAAGATTAAATAAATTATGTAACAAGAGAAGCTATAAAATATCAATAGAAGTACACCTTTGATTTTCTGTTACCTTTGGTTTCAGAATTGTACATTCTGTTGCTCCTGCACATTGTGCAGGAGCAACAGAATGTGAAATAATAATACAATAATACATCTCTGACTCACTAATTATATATATTTTATATCTTTAAATCATTAAGGCTGTTGCAAACTTAAAATATTCTTTGATAAATATTTCAACAGGTTCTGCCAAAATTTATCACATCTTACATGCTTCATGAAAAGTTTGATATCATATTCTTAGACCTTATAGTTAGTTAAGTGATGTTCACTTTGATGCTAAGCATGCTGTGTACACAATATTATCAAATAGTCCATTTCTGTGATGTCTAGAATAAGAATTTGTTTTATTATAATAATGTTTGAAGCAATAAAAACATGAAAATTATTTATGTTCCCAAAACTTCCCAAAATTTGAGAAAATGTCAGAATTTCTTTAGGAATTTTTTTTTTAGTTGGTCCAAGAACTGTTTACTACTCTATTGTGTGTGTGTATTTGTGTAAACATTTAGCTATTTTTGGTCAATTTGAGAGGTTTATGTACAAAGTCACACATATTTATCACTGCCTAAACAATAAATAACACCAACTAGTAATAGATCTCATTCCTTTTTGTTTGTGACTAGCATATAAATGTGTCATGGCTAAGTTCATAGCTTCTTTGGCAGGAATCCATCATGTCTGTCAACCATTCACCATTTTTTTCCTTTATTCTTTCTATTTTTGCTCCTTCTTTACAATAATTTTTCTCCAATTCTTAGTTTATCTCAGTCTTGTATTCTGTAAGAAAAAATTACAAAACTTAGTTTTTGGATACAAATGTTATAGCATGTACTTTTTTTTTTTTTTTTTCACTAGACTGACAATGGTAATTTTTTCTTTTACCAATGTACTTGACAGTATTTGTACATGGCTGCAGCAGATGTTCTATTTCTAACCAACAACTCTTAAAAACTTAACTCAAAACTTTCACATCAGAATATTTTCAATCATTCTTTATTCACTTTATTTTTATTGCTACCAAATAACAGGACATGTTTATAATTTCTGACAATGCCATCACTTTAAAAAAAAAAGAAGACAGATCATAAATGATGGATATCATATTTATAAAAGTAAATTTTGTGTATCTTTGATTTTCTAGCAATAGTGAATGAATTATCAGCTGATATATTCCTATTTATCCTAAAAATTGCATCCAGTTCTGCAATTCACTACTTCTATACTCTGACAGCAAAAGCAATGTATCAGTTCTGTTACTTCTGATAGGGTAGATCACTTATTCTATATACATTCAGTTAAAAAAAATCATCTATGTTAATTAAAAAGAAATCAAATAGCTTTCAAGTAAAATGTTAGCTGATACATTTTATAATTTGAATCACTTTGAAGAACCACATGCCCAATAACTTTTACCCAAATCTACATAGAAACATTCACAAAAAGGAAAAACCTAATAGATAGCTTACAACATTAGTAAACTATGGAGTAAAAACTATTTATATTTATTTAAAATCTGACTAACATTATATGACCATTATGTAGGAACTGATGAATTTAATAAATTTATTCTTAATTTAAGTACAGGAAAATTTCATTAGAAACCAAGTACTGACCTATTATGTAATATTGCTTTTCCCATATGACAGTGAATACTGGGCAGATTCATCACAGATGAAGAAGAGACTTGAGGCAATAGAAATGTGGTTCTAAAGAAGATACTGAGAATAACTTGGACTGAACATATCAGGAAGTTTTAGGGAAAATGAAAACAAAAAGATTTTTTTATAATTAAAATCAGAAAGAGAAAAAATTTCTAGGGCACATAATAAAGGCTTGGAGAATTTGACACTCACAAAACATTGAAGGCAAAATAAACACAGGAAAGCAGCAAATGATATACCTAATAAGCTTGTGTAAATGCTTGGCAGAACAGGGATTAGGTGAGATAGAATAAGAAACCTTATTAAGAGCTACAAAGGACGAGGAGTTGTGGAGAGCCATTATTGCCCATGTGTGAATGGACACAGTACATAGAAGATTCTTAGTTTATATATATATATATATATATATATATATATATATATATATATATATATGTGAGAGTATCATTCTGGAAGTTCTTATTGTTTGATTATAATTTTGTGCTTTAAACAATTATTTTGTAAAGGGTTGGTTTTGTTTAGGTGTTGGCAGTTTTAATTTACAAAAAAAGTGAACAAGAATCACCAAATGCAACAATTATTAAAGGATATGATATAAAAACAAATTATAACTAGTTTGGTAGAAAAACATAGTAGAAAAACAGTATTATTTGTTGATAAACTTTTTATTTATTTAATGATTGACAGTCCATTGAAGTTAAACCCTTCAAGAGTTATGGATTTGTTAATTGCTCGTATTGCTGCCAAAAGTTCAACTGGATAAGAGATCAGTTGACCTAAGAAATAACAGTAATATAATGGTTGTAGAGACACGTTATGGAGCAGACCAAATGGCAAACAACAGTGAAAATGGTGATCAAGCTGAATTAACTTATTTCAAACTAATACTCATGAGAAAAGCATGAATTTACCTTTCAAAAGAAGTCAGCTCAAGGATTATGCTGGATTGCTGAAAACCAAGTACATTATGTTCAATGTTACTTGGATAAGAAGTAAATGTCATGAAAGAAATGCCATGTAGGATGGTACTCAGAATCATACAAATTTAATTGATATGTTTATTAAGAAAATGATGAGCATTTTAACAAAAAACAATTAGTGAGCTTCATCTTTGAAAAAAAAATGAGAAGATCATGTGTCAATGAGAATATCCCAAGCCTGAAAAATGAGTATGTTGATAAAACTATAAAACTATCTACTTTTCATTTGAATTGTTATATGGTTTTCCATTTGGATGGGTATACAGATTATTACACCATCTATTTCAGCCATTGTACCCTTTTATAAGTGCCTGTTTTAGTTGTTAACCATCCCAGATTTTTTTTTTGAACTGACTCTTTTATTGTGCCCCCAGGAATAGATTGTTCTCATTCTCCTCTCCATGCTTACAGAAAATCTTGTATCTGTTAATTCTCTCTTGTCTATGTGCTTGTCTGTTTATTCAACCAAGCTGATGTATGTGACTTTCTTGTGCTATCTGACATACATAACGGTTTGAAAACCAAATGTTTTGATCCACTAAGCCACATGTCTCTTGGCCAGTTTTAATTGTAATATCTGTACTCAGGTGGTAGAATATTAAGTGTTCTTTTTTTTTCATAAACTGAGTCTCGAAGATAGTGTTCATTTCCATTCTATTGAGGAGGTTGTCAGAACATGTGCACTGATTCTTTCATTTATCCTACAATTTTGTTTTCTGTCTATTGACTGACCTTTGCTCTCCATAAATGATCAGCCACAGCTGATTCTAACACTAGACAACAATATTTGTGTTTCACCACCCTTATATCATTGGATTTAAATTTGAATTCTAAGTTTGGCTCTAAATAACAAGATCCTTCCTGATGGAAGATATTTTTAGACAGTGAACTTAAAAACAATATAACTTTCTTGAAGGAATAAAAATCTTCAGTACAGTAAGCATGTTTTTTGGTCAGTTTGTGTTAATGCTGTAATTTTCACAAATGAACATGTCAGAGTTTATCTTTTACAAACATTTATATTTTTCTTCATGCTATAAAGAACAATAATAATACTTAATAAAATAACTCAAAAAGTGGGAGGCAAATCCTTTCTGCTGGCAAGTTGTTTTAAAGAGGTTGTTATTAACATCTTATAATTGGTGGTGGACTGGCACAAGCAGTGTGAGTATGCTGATTCAATAAAAGAAAAAGAAAAGACAGCATTGTTGCATGCACAATCGATCTGAGCACAAGAAGAAAAGTGTAAGGGTGGGAAGCACATACAAAAATGATAAAGTAGAGAATGGAATTCTTTTTATCAGTTGTTGCATGTTCAGTGGCTTCTTTGGTGGTTGCACCAGTAGCACCATGTTTCAAACATATTGCTTGTTCACTACCCACCCACTCAAAGCTTTTATACACCTCCTACTGAAACCAATTCAGTTTACCTCTGTTCATCCCTCCTTCAGTTTTGATTGCATTAGACGTGTTCTTTTCTATTATCTATGTCTTGTTAATGAATTGAATTCTTTATTGTAGAGAAGCAAAGAAAATTAAATTCTTTTTGGTTGAAGAATGTCTGCAAGAAGAATGAAGGATTTTTTTTTTTTTTTTTTACTAAAATTAATTTTTTTTTTTTTTTTTTTTTGCGATAAAAAGTTTTAGTTATAAGTTTTTTTTTTTTTTTACTTTTATTTTTTAAATTTGCACTATTAAAAGACAGTCTTTATTTAATTGCATTGCTAAATGCAAGGAATGCACAATTGTTGGTGTTTCAATAGTTGGTTATTTACTTGTTACTAGCGACGAGACACCAAACCTGTAAACAAATCCTTTTAGCCTGTCTCACATTCCTGATCCATATACCAGCACAGGAGGTGCTATGTGATGAGCTATGTAGTATTTGTATAAATATTTGATACCTGTTCTATAAAATTGTTAGTAAATTTTTATTATTTAAATAATGTATATATGAAAAATCATCTTGCAAGCAATTATATAACATCTCTCAAATTCAGATACTTGGGTTTTAATGGATTGTATTTTTAATGCAGATGTAATTTTTACCACAGGCTAATGACAGTTAATGAATAATGGGCTAATGTGAATATCTCTAAATATTTGACTATTCATCTTTTGATGACTAACATTCTATTCAGAGTTTTCACATCATCTCTCTCTCTTTCTCTCTCTCTCTCTCTCTCTATATATATATATATATATATATATATATATATATATATTTTTTTTTTTTTTTTTTTTTTTCATTCATTTCTAAGTCAAATTTAACTTTGGATAATA
Source organism: Acanthosepion pharaonis (assembly GCA_903632075.3). Lineage (NCBI taxonomy): Eukaryota > Metazoa > Mollusca > Cephalopoda > Sepiida > Sepiidae > Acanthosepion > Acanthosepion pharaonis. Next base: position 242,232 of record CAHIKZ030000359.1, on the reverse strand, counting down.
ATTTTAGAACATTTTTGTGTTACTGAATACTTTATGATAATAAACCTAAAATGAGGGATAAGTGTCTATTTTAGAATGCAAAGATTGATTATTTGTGAGTTGTGGATATTTTTATTGATCTGCTTCAGGAGTAGATCAAAATATGTTCAAAGTGAATCACTATAAAAGAAAAAGGAATGGAAGCTTAACATGTTAATCAAAATAAGTCAGTAAATGAATTGATAGAGAATTAATGGAAACTTAAAAAAAAAGAAAACATTGTCATTAAAGATTGGATTATTTAAAAAAATTCACTTGGATATATTGATTTCTACTGGATTAACAAATTTCATAAGGTATTTGTAATTTTTTTATTTTCATCTTTTTTAAGTCTGGTTAGAATAAAGTTATTATTTATGAGAACATATGGCCTTAATTTTGTGAAACATTTTTAGAGTTGAAAGCCAATTGTCTTTTACACATAAATAGCTATATCACTGTGTGTAATGATGTAAATTATACCTGTTTATGTTAGATTATTTGAAAACTTCATATTTCTGACTGAGTAGGTTAGATTATTTGAAGGAGGTAATTAATCTGGATTGAAGAATATTATTTGATATAATTGATATGCATAAAATTTTTCTGACTATTAAAGTATTATTACAGTAAGGATATGTAATGTTTGGCAGTGATCTATCATTGCCTGTCTATGTTAGTGCTACCTTTAATTAAAGACTCTTATGATTTTGAACTTTTTAAAATAAAAAAAAAATAATATTATCTGTATCTATGGTTTTTAATAATCTCTGTCTAACAAATCTGTTCTGGCACTAGTAATTGGTTTAAATTGAGCTAAAATGTAGGTTTTAGAAGAATGGTTTTCTAAGCAGATAAAACTATATAAGTATATCTCTTTAGATAAATTCATGATGCACAGTCTTCATCCTGTATTTGTTTTTATATCAAATCTGTAATATCCACATTATATACATTTCTATCCATCTTTTTATTTAGTAAGAACTGAACTCTTTGTCAATCGGTTTTTAACCTTTTACACTTTCACAAAAATGGTGAATTATTAATTGTTTATATGAACTTGAAAACAGCTTTTAAGCACAAAATGAGGATGCTAATTAAATTTCAGAATATTGGCTATGATATTAAAATGTAAACTCAATGCCACTATTTTCATCCTCAGGGCATAACTAATTTTGTAGATTGGATAGAAACTTTGTTTTTAATTAATACTGAAAGTTGCTGTTTACACCAAGTTAAAATACTTGGTTATTTAACTGTATTAACACTAGTTTATTCACATTGTCTAAGCTTAATTGAATATGGTACAAAGCTACTAGTTTGGAGCACTCAAACTCAATCAAGTATTAATGATGTGAAAGAGAAGATTGCTAACTATTGTTGCATAATGAGATGCCCCCAAACTATGAGCTATTTCAAATTTTAAAAGTATTAGTTGAATAAAGCAAATATCAAACTACCAGACCGACAATTTTTAATTGTAAGAGTGTAAATAGCAACATGAATTTATATATATATATATGTATATGTATAATGAATGTAAATGTATTTAAACTTGGTGGGTGAAAAAACCTGGATAGCACAATTTTAAAATAAATTGGCATCTGATGGAAAAAAAAAGAAAGCACCAGAAACCTCTGAACAGGGTGAAAGAAATTCAATATCTTAAATCTCTGGTAGAATGAAAAAAAAAACCAGCAAGTAATAAGTTAAAACAAAGAGTGCTCAATACACTAAGTAGAGTAAAAGTAAATTTGGCTCATTAGGATTTGTTTATTTTATATATATGTATGTGTGTGTACACACAATGCCACCTAAAATATCAGGAAAATTGATCAGTTTCATCAATTTGTTATTACCCAGGATTTCCCATATCATGCTAGACATTCAACATATTTCTTTTCATTTTATCAAGAAATTAAATAGAAGGGACAAAATTAAAAATCATAATCACATGTAATATCTTTTAAAGATAATCAATTTGGAAAGTAAAATAAATCCTTGATGCTGTAGTTAAAAAAAGCAAAACAGGACAATGACTCTATACAAATTGTCAACATCCATTTGTTTTTAAGTTTCCTTGTATATCAGGTATAATTTATTTCAACAAATTTGATTCTGTAACAGATGTTTACCTTTCTATTTGTTTTGAAACTGCTAACAAATCATATTCACTTTCCCCAAATTTTCTCATTGTATTTTTTTAAAAACAAAACTTATCTCTGATTTTGTAGCCTTATAAACATTGCAGATAGTCTTTGAAGTAAATTGTCAAATTCCTTATTTCAAACATTGCCTCTCCCATTGCTGTCTCCAAACTTGCTGGGTTTTTTTCTACAACCATCAGACAGTGCCTGCTAGCTAAGTTTAAATGGAGGAGTGGCTCCATTAATGGATGATGTTTCTATTAGCTATGAATCCATTAGTGGAAAGTACTTTTAAATAATTACATGTCCAGGCAGGAGACAATAGGGCTGAGTGGCTCTTGTGTCTTCCCAACCTTCAGGCAGGCAATGTTGAAAAATGGATGCAAATAATGTTTCTTGTGTTCTATTAAAATCATTGTATTACAGCACATAGCTGCTATTTGTAGGGCTTGTTTATTTTGGTTTGTACCTTATGCCCTAGCAGAGCTTGGCAAAAGAAGTATATCATAATTAGTTTTTTATATATATATATATATATATATATATATATATATATATATATATATATATTTGTAAGACAACTCTATAAGTAATTTAAAAGCAGATGTAAGTTATATATATGAATGCATATGTAAATGTACATATATATAAATTTCTTATTACTATAAATGTTATATTTAGTGAGTACATGTGCTTCAGTAGACATCCCCATTTCTTTTTAACAGTTAAATTAATGTCAGCTGACCTTGGAATCAAGAAGTCCTACTAAAGAAAATAAGCTTATAAGGTGTAGTTGAAATCATAAAAACCCAGCTCACTTCCATCTTGGTTGGACCAAGAATTTTTTCATTGCACTTTCAGATATAAATTCTAGGATATTTAATGCCCAGAAGTGACTTAAGTTGGTTATATTTGATTTTTTTTTTTTTTTTTTAGATCAATTTTTGAAAATTATAAATTTTTTAATGACATTTTCTAAACTTTACTTTGTATGATGCAAAACATATTTCAGGCACCCATTGAAGATTGAACTAAATACAGTAGTAATAGTAAACAAGCCCAACTTCCTAACCATTGATCTGTAGTGATGTGCAATGTTATTGTTGAGCACACCTGAATTTTTAGTCTGTGTAAAAGAATGAAAACATGAAGATACTACCAAAGTGTGTTATAATTCCCTGGCACAAGCCAGGTCAGTTTGAAAACTACCAAAACCATTGCCACTGACAGTACCTCACCTTTGGGAAGTGGCTGCACCTGGTGTCTGAGGTGTCTCTAAAAGGGTAAGTGCCAGGGAGGTTTGGACATTAAACCTCAACTTTGTATCATATTCTGTAACAACATTGGTGTGTGGATAAATACCTACTACTCTACCAACTTAAAGCCCCATGCATAGGGACTGTAAATAGTATGTTATATTTACTAACAAGCTGTATGGCACAAACTACATGTAAAAAGTTAATAGTAGGCTGCATAATATAGTAGCAACAAAATAAGAATTTAGATGCTAGCATATTGGGTGGGCATCTTCTTTCGTATTATTTTTCTGAGATATTTTATTCTTACAATTGTAAATTTGCTTCATGGTAATTTGTCTTTTGTCTTATAGTAAAATACAATAATTTCTTGAACAATCTATTCCCATAGATTAAATAAAGGGTTCAGTTCAGAATTCCCTCTATGTTGCCTATATCGACATATACCTGATGAAGGCTGGAAGGCACATTGTCCAAAATGTTGTGATAACAACAACAAAGATGAGGACAATAGTCTACATGTAAATAATGTAAATAATGATAACTACTTATCCCAGACACAGTAATTGTGAGTTCAGTCTCTTGTCCAGTAAATGTGCACTTGTATTCAGTGGAAATATGGCAAACAATAACTGAGCAGTACTAAAATAAAAATTAGATGGGATATCCCTAGATATGGGCAGTGGAATGAGAACAATCTACACCTGTAGCTTAAATAAAGAGTTCAGTTCCAAATTCCCTGTAGGTTATCTGAAAATGCAGGTTGGAAGACAAAACAGTCAAAACGTGATAACAACAAAAAAGATAAGATAGATAGTGCACTTGTAAATAATGTAAATAGAATACAGCATTATTGTATTCTTGTCATGCTTAATAATAATTTTATTATGCTAATTTATCTTTCATATTATAGTAGTTCATTGCTATAGCGTGGGCCTTGGGGTTCAAAATGGCTGACCCGCACAGCAAGTGAATTGCAGTAGCTGTGGGGGTGGGATGTAGGTGATAACAGGAGGTTGAACACCTACCTGATTTTTGGGCCCTATTTTGTGGTATATACCGTAGATAATGGCTTGAAAAGAACCTCAAAAAATTATACTAATTTATGCCAATGATTCCATGAGAAATTTTGGGTAATTTGTTTTTAGGCCCTGCACTAAGTATCTAATAAAAATTTCCTGAACACTTATTTTTTATTCTAAATTTACATGCCTAATTCGAAAACAACAAAGAAATTTCTATAAAATCTACCATTTTGGAGTTATCGACAATAAAAGTTCAGGCTCATTTGTGTTGTTGTTGGCTATGGCATGGCAGCCATTATTGGCATTGTTTGCATCAGTGCATGTGCAATAATTAAGACAAGTGATTGTCTATTCTGCAGCAAATATATGCAAACAATGCCAGTAATGGTTGCTGCAACGCTAATGAGTTCATGCTTTTATTATTGATAACTCCAAAAAGGTAGATTTTATCAAAATTTCTTTGTTATTTTTGAATTAAGCATGTAAATTTATTTACACGTAAATATAACTATTTGGGAAATTTTTATTAGATACTTAGCCTTAGATACATGGCCTCCTCTTCCAGGAACTCTTTCAGCTTGGCTGGGAAGGAATCTGTTGCTGCTGTATCGGCTGACTTCTGCTCTCCCTGGATATTCACTGCTCCTATGTCATGTCTCTTCTGGAAACACTGGAGCTACCCCTAGCTAACAGTGAAGTCACCCTCACCATCAGCTCCATGGAGCTGATGGTGAAACTTCTCTACCTGGTGCCTCACAATAGAACTTGACAGACTGCTCTTTTACAAACCAGGTGAGCATAGCCTTGTCCAGCTGTTCATCATTGGCTGTCCAGGCCTTCTTTCTACACAGTCCTTCTGACCTATGGACAGTTTTTGCGAACTCTCGCAGCTTGGTGTCCTCCTTCACCCAACTCCTGAGGATGGATTCAGGTACTCCTGTATCTCTGCTGATCTTTGCCTTTATTTCACTGTTCCATATCCTATCAAATGCAGTTTTTCCTTTGCTGTGTACACTTTGTTTAGACATTTTGTATTACTACTAGGGGTCACAATTTCCTGATTGTGACTCCTATTACTACTATTTATATTTGTTTATTTATGAGAGATTCTTGATGTCTGCTGTCGGACAGTCAAATTGAACATGAGCAACAAGAGAAAAGTACTCCTATTTATACCCCATCCATGGTATCTGATTGCAGTAATTGAATTCCTATTAATTAGTCCATTATTATAGAATCTCTTTGATCACACACAAAATAGAAATATAAAGTAATCATGTATAATTATTACCAATACAACTGGATTAGATGTGAAATGGCTGAAATGTTAAAATTTCACAAAATTTGAGCTGTTTGATCATTAAAATCAAGATAAAACATGTGAAATTATTAAAACAAATTAGAACCCTTCTGGTGATTGTTGTTTGTTCTGTCTATTGTGAAGAAGATGGCCTAGAAATTGGTATAATAGGGTGGAATTTCTAAAAAAAGTGAGCAATATTGAGGGTACAAGAGCAAAACCTTGGGGTCCACCACCCACCCACAGTACAGTGGGTTCTGCGGTAAACTGGTTCACTTAATAGCGGTGGACTATTTTAATTGATTTTTCTAAAATATTTTTTATATTTTATGATCATTCAGCAGCATAAATTAAAAATAAAGAATTAGCTTTTGACATGATTTGAACTGAATTCCTTATACTGTGAGCCTGTTTGAACCATATAGGGACATGGAAATTTGGATATAAAAGCTAACCAGCAGACATAATTCAAATTAATTATACAACTAAATTTCTCTTCTTCAAATTTTTACTCCATGCTATAAACTAAAAAATATACTTGTTTGTTTGCATCTCATAGTAGTAGATATAATAGTCTTAAGTTATCTGAATTTCTTAGATTAAGCATTTTTATTATTACTTGTTTTTTTTTTTTTTTTTTTTTTTTTTACTAGTTATTTTCATCTTATATTTGTTTGTTTTTTATTTCTCACAAAATCCGTTTGTTTATATACTGTTGGATAAACAGCCTTAAAAAAATAAGTTTTCAGTGAGTTTTGAACTTTCATCCTTTATCCCTAAGATCCTTGCTTAATGACCATAGGATGTAATAATGACCTGAGAATTGTGATAGAAAGCAACAAAAGTAAGCAAGGAAAAAGCTATTTAAAAAAAAATAAAAATAAAAACACTGCTTCATATAGGAAATTCAGACAGCTTAAGACTATTAATGTTTGTTTTCATTTGTTTCCATAATATGCTTCTTTTTATTTTATTAGTTTCTGTGGTTTATCTTTGACTTATGACATTTCTACTCATCTCCTATTGACAATGTTTAAGAAAACAACCTTAATTTCTTCCTTTCTGGCTTGACTGATTTACAGCAGGCCTTTAAATGGTATTAAAATATACCACTGTTTTTATATACTGTTTATCCAAAAAAGTATCCATCCAGTTAGCATTAATAGAAAAAATAGCCTACCAAGGTCAATGGCAACTTATTCCTTTGTCAAGAGTCTTTGGGACTTCAAGCATTGAGGGAAACAGAAGTCATTGAAAACATTCTTGAAAAAACAGAAATCTTTAGTTTGGACATGCAATATACAAGATCACTTAATGACATTACACTACTGGCTGAGATGACTACTGTGTCGTTGTCAAGTTACATGCATAACCATTTCTTGAAATATTTGAAATTAATTGTTTAATAGATTTTATAGAGAAAAGATTTTGTCCTATTTAATATATATGCAAATAAATAGTTTCACAATGTGAATCATTCATAAGATCAGCATATAAAACATTGCACCAGAATCTACTGTGTAGTCTATTAAAATTTGGAATGTACATTTTTAATTTTTGAGCTTGTGTACCTTCTCAGAATATATTAGTAATAAAACCACAGAGTTCTAATACTCTTCCTTCTTCTGCACTTACTACTAGCTGAGTGTTTTTTAACCCCCACATTTAAAAAAAAAAAAAATGAAAGAAGATATATTTATAAATTAGCTTATGAATCAAATCCACTTTCAGCAGCTTGTAAAATCATCATTTTTTTTTTGCTGCACTCATGAAGAATACTTAATAATTCAGTGATTAAAGGAAAAAGAAAAAAGTAACTTGTTTTGTATGAGTGTGTTTGCCTATATAACCCTATAATTTTCACAAATGAGTTTTGTATTTTTATATCATTGTGTTTATTTGTTTTCCCTATTTTCAACTTTTTCATTACATATTCTTGTGCTAGTTCAGTCATGCTGTTGTTTTGGGGTGATGATTATGCTTTCTGATTGTTTCTTTACACTTCTGCTGTTTTTGTTTTGTGGCATGTTTTTGTTTGAATATTTTTGTTTCTTTTTACATTAAGTTATACTATTGGTCCCTTGTTGCAAGTCTGAAATCTTTGCTTTGTTCTTTTTTTGTCTGACTGTTGTATGGCTTGTGTCTTTGTTCTTTGCTTTTTTAACATTTTTACTTTTGATGTTCTATAATGATGTTTTCTTATCTGGAATATTTGTTTCTTGGTATTTTGTTTTATAACTCTTTGTTTTAGGTTTTTCTCTGTACTACAACATTACCTGTTCAATTGCTGTTTCATGAATGTGTGATTCTTTGTGTTTATTGTCTCTCTTTCTCACTTTTGTTATATTCCTTTGTCTTGCTTCTGTGTCTTTGCTATTTTGTTTTCTTTTATCTCTGTCTGAAACAAATCATTGTGTTATCAATTTTCAAGGGTCATTTTTATTTTTGGTTGTTGAGTGTCCTTAAATTCCAGAAAGGCTTGTAAACGGTATTTTCTCTGGAGCACCAATTACATTTGACAAGAAAACTTCCTCATGTTTCGTATTTACTTTTTCTCTTTCAGACTTGATGAATGCCATGTACCGTGTAGAAAGTGATAACAGCGTAGATGCCGATGAACCAATAATGAAACATATGATGGAAGGAGGTGTTACCATTCTTAAACAGTTGGAAAGGAAAAAGCAGGTAAGTTCTGTCAAATAATGACAGCAAAGTTAATTATTTTGTAGGAAATAAACCACTGTCTTGAAGATAACATTCTTTAAAATTCACATTGGGTATTACTTTGAAAAGTTTCCAACTTGAGAAAATTTTCTTTCTTATTTTTGTAAGCACATCTATATAATTGCATTACCAATCTTATTTATATTATTGTTCTTTGTGTGTCTCTAGGAAGTCTACTTTTGTGTAACTTTCTAACATTTTGTGACAGGAGAATTATTTTTCCTTATGAATGCAGGTGTTACAAAACTTTATTGTTAAAACTTTACTAAAGTTGTCCTTCTTGAATTGCCATTGAACAAACATTATGTTGAATGGTTAAATTCAGTAATTATGTTTTCAACATACAATCCAAGTGAACTTGATAAAATTAGTGGTTACAACTCCTACAAAAGGTTTCAGTGTGTAATTTTTAAAGATGGTATCTTCTTGCCATTGACAGTAACGTTTATCCATCAAAACAGATGTAAGATGTGATTGAAAACAAGAATGTCCCTCATTGTATGCATCTTCATCTTTTTACCAACTCTCCACATTCCAACAGTGGGATTTTTCTTGTTAGGGTTTATTTTCTCTTGATTACAGTACCTGGTGTTCCCAAATGGTTCACCATCTAAGCTGTTTAAATTTTCACATCGTATAAGAACTGTTACCTTCTATGTGGTTTAACTTTAAACTAAAGTAGAACATTGTAAAGTAAAAAAATTAATTTATGAAATAAATAAATCACATATAAATGGATAAGCAAATGATAAAAGTAGATTAAAAGATTTCTTCTAATGTAAACAAATCTGATCTAATCACCTTCACTGTTTTGTCTGAAGGGGACAAATTCATATCTGACTTTTAATAAAGAAGTATAAAAAACTTAATTCATAATGAAGAATAAATTTTCAATTTAACATATAATTCTTTTTGGTTATAGCTTAATTTTACAATGAAAAAAACATTGCCCAAATATTTTTCCTTTTCATTCAGTTTCTTAAAATCATTCTTTATCATATAGTATATTTGACATATATCTTCATTTACATGTAATGTAAAATTAGATGAGGTAAAAGTACTAGTAGGTTGTCTACAACAGCTTTACATATAAAGCCTGTGAGATATTTTTTGAATCATTTTTGGTGGGTGGAAAAGTTATCTTAAATATTATAAAATATACTAATTTAAAAGAGTGAACAAATTATGTCATAGTTCTGAAAAAGAATATTTTGAATTCTCTTATTAATGTTTAGTACAAATTAATGATTCCGTTACCATATAAAATTGGTATTAAAAACTTTGTAATATTCAAATGAAGAAATATTTGTGAGATTAATGGAAAGAAAAATATCTCTTGATGGTTCAGTAAAAAAATAAAACAAGTGATGATAATATTTTAAATTAAATTATTGTTGTTAAAATTATTTTATTAAAATAATTAGAATATTTTACTACTATTTGGCTGCATTCAGGATTAATGTACTTAGTAAATAAACAATATAAGAAAACAAAAATTTAGTAACAGTTTATTATTGCTCAACAAATAATAAAAAAATACCTTTTATTTAACATTTGCATGAATATTTTCTTAAGATCTTTATGCTGCTAATTTTTGAGTAAATCTTTGCCACATTGTACATTGTTGACAGCAGTTAAATGCTCAACTTTTCTACCATTAGTCAAATGTTATGACCATTTTGTCATTGACATTTCAAAAGTTATCATGTCATTTTGTGGGATAAGTTAATTCCTCATAGCCAACTACAAGGGATCTCCTAAAATAGAAATATGTTTATTAGTAAAAAAAATAGAATATTGTGCATGTTACCAGCACTAAAACACTAGTTTTCAATATAACTGTAATCAACATTGATTCATCACTGCATAAATACCGTCCTGAAAAATGTGGCATCGAACAATTGGAGCCAAACTTGCACCTCTGTAACAACAGTCTTATCTGTATAGAAGATTTCTTGGGTAAATGTTATTTTAGGGACTCAAACTGAAGGATCCATATTAGAACTGTGCAATAGATATGGTCAAATATCCCAACCATATCACAGAAACCAATATTTTTTTCAGGTTAGTCACATATGTGTGGTGTTGTTAAGCACCAGGATTAACACCCTAATGCAAACATCCTGGTCTCTTTCACCAAAAAGCTTTCCTTAAACTATCCAACATTTCTAACTACATTACCTGTCTGACAATGGGATACAGAGTCTATTTGTATCTCAGAACACAGATGCCATCAATTTTTTTACTGATTTCTGGATTTTGACGGTGGACAGTGATGATGGAAGCTTCTAGGTCATGGACTCAACCTTGACTCCTTTAGATTTATCTTCTGTTTGAGCTCCTCAAATGATATTTATTTGAGAAGCAGTTCTGCATAAATCATACTATTGGTGTAAAAGTGACACTACTCACTTGACACTGTGTACTTTAAAGAGATTATTTATGTGCTGATGGTGCTGGTAACATATGCATAATGTTTTATTTGTATTGTAATAAACCTGTTAGTAAATGTTTGTACCTTTTTTTTTGGACATCCTTTATATTTTATATGCCTTCAGAACATGTTGTATTTGTTTAATAACAAGACTTCTTAGTATTCCTCTGATCACTTACATGTTGCTACACTGATTTTGTTATTCATTCTTGATACAAACTTACTCTCATTCTTACATGGCTGTAGGGAGCATCATATCAATTTAGATACAAGTTGTTTTAAACATATATATTTGATAAATAAAATGGTTGGAGGGTGACATCAGTGGTGGTTGTATTTATTGGATATTAACCCAACTATTCTATGATTATTGTTTAAAAGATTTAGTTTTGTCTGGTACAAGGCTACAAATTTGAAGGATCCAGTGAGGTGAGCTTGTGAACCATTATTCTACAATGAGTCATCATCTTAGGTAAAGATAACTGAAACCAGTTATTATTAGAAGATTCAATAATGAAAAATGACTGAGATAGATTCAAGTTGCGTAAATGCTTTATAATTCATATCGAAAAAGTACATAAATTTAATAATGCTGAGAAAGCCAATCAACTTGGCCCCTTAGCAGAGGTCAGTTTGCTAGCTTTTCACTTAAGAGCAAGTGGTCTTACTTGTCTGTGGTTTCTTGCTGTTACTATAGCTACCAGTCAGACCTGGATTATTCTTCTGCTTCCTTCTTCTGACACTGCCAGAAAGCTGGATTTGTGATTTTTGTCAGGTTATATAAACACCTTTAATCCAGTAGTTGATCACCTCAACATAGCTTTTAAAAAAATTTGAAAGTGAAGGAAAAAGGAAAGAAATTAAATTTTAATGAGGTGCAGGCAAAATTAAAGATAAATACCATATCTGATGGCATATAAAACTGCCTTTTTTCTCAAATATTACAATTTCATAAGTTTATAGTTAATGCATGAAAGTAAACTTGTTTTGAACAGAGCCAAATAGAGAACATGAATGAAATGAACGTAACATACATTGTATCTTCCAGCATTTTATTATCTTTTTAGTACCTACTGTAATGGGGAGAGGTTTATATGACATATTTTATACTGACTTGTATAAAAAGGACAGACACCACATATAAGCTTTTATAGTAGTTTAACCTCTTCATGATGAGAAATGTTCAGTATTTGTATTATATTTTATTAGATAAAGAAACCTTTTTAAATGTATAGTACTGTTGCCGAGACTAAATACACTAGGCAAAAAGTTTGAGACCACCCTGCATTTCTAAAAAACACCTTAAAATATTTTTGCATTTTTTTAAGTAAAAGATAACATTTCAGTAACAACAGTGTATTTGCTTTTATTTTTCAGTCTTTCTCCAAGCACCTCTTAATACCAAATTCAAATTTGGATTTGTCTGTCCGCAATACATTTTGCTAAATTATGAACATTTTGCATTAGAAACATTATATTTTATTTTCACTATTAACCACCTCAGTAGACATTTTGTGATTACTAAAATTTTCAACTAAGTTAAATATTAATACAGGTTCTAAATCAGTGATTCCCAGCTGCTGTGCTGTGGCAGGCACACCAGTGGGCCGTGAAATATTGTCATGGCATACATATATATATATATATATATATATATATATATGTGTGTGTGGAAGTAGTAATGGGACAGCATTAGTAGTGAGCTTTTCTCAAATAATTCTTTTCATTATTCAATTATGTTATTTTAAATACTTTGTTTTAATATTCATTTTTTAAAAAAGTATTTTTATTTTTTTAATTTAACTTTTAAAAATTTTCCTTTATTTGAAAAAAATGAATATTAACATTTTTTCATATAATTGTATTCAACATTCTTTTTTTAATTCAAAATTTTTACTAAATTATATTGAATTATGAATTAATATTGTCAAAGTTTCTGCTATGCAGCATTGAGCATTTTGATTTAATTATTTTTCAATTTTTTAAAAGTATATTGCTCTGAAGTTTGTATAAAATGAAAACGACATTAATTGTTCTGAAATTATTATTTTTTTCATAGTAATATTTTATTGCGCTTTCACACACCTGTAATTTGAAATGGAGCACATATAAGTTCAAAGGAGGACAATCAGCATATTGTTTAAATGTATACCCTTTAAAAAATTGGCTAAATATTCCATGATACTTTTGTTTGCTTCTAGGTGTGCTTGTTGCTTAAAAAGGTTGAGAAACACTGTTCTAAATGTTAGCTCTGCACTAACTAATGTTGTTAACAAAACACACATAGCTGTCTTTGTTTGAAAAAAAAAAGTGCCATTATAACAGTATTTTCATAGTTTCTCTTTTTATTTATTTTTTAATTTTGAAGTAATTAGCACAAAATGGCAAAATCAAAACAACTGATCATTGAGGTGAGGGCACAAATTGAAATTTTATTAAAGGAAAACTATTCTCAAAGACAAATTCCCAAAAGGTTGAAGATTTCTAGACATGAGGTGCAATGTTTGTTACAAAAGCAGAGTTAGAAACTGGCATAAATGTTGGCAGTAGAAGAGCTCGAGTACCAAAAGTGACAATTACTGCTGAAGATAAACACTTGATTATTGAGAACAAAAGATATAGGAGGACAGCTGAACTTCTACTTGACAGCAACCAATGTCAGCTCTCAAGTGTGAAAAATCGACAGATCAGTGGGGCTCAGGAAGTGTATAACCATCAAGAAACTCCTGTTACAGAAGGTTAATAAGCAGAAAAGTCTGTTATGGGCAAAAAAGCATAAAAATTGGACATTGAAAGAGTGGTAAAAAGTATTGTCGACAGACGAATCCAAATTTGAACCTTTTAGTAGTAACAGAGTGTGAGAAGAAAGGCAGGAGATGAATGCCAAATGATAAATCTGTGGTTTCAAAAGTTAAACATGATGATGGATTTAATATGGTGTGAGGACGTTTTGGGGAAAGAGGTCTGAAGATTTGTTTCAGGTCAAAGGAATCCTGAAAAAGAACAATATCATTCAATTTTGCAGATAATTATACCATCTAGTTTATACATAACTGAAAAAAATTCACCTTTCAACAAGACAGTCCAAAACACTCTTCTAAATTATGTCAAGATTTCCTAGAGTCAAAAAAAAGGTACAAAATTTTGGAAATTATGACTTGGCCACCTCAGTCTCCTGGCCTCTCCCCCATTGAATTAATATGGGATGATTTGGATAGGAAAGTTCAACGAGAATACCCAAAGAGTAAGAGTAAGATTTTTCACTGCTTGAAGAATGCTTGAGAAGGTCTGACATGTACTTTTTCCAAAATCTCTTGTAAAGAATGCCTAGTATTGGTAAAGCTGCAATTAGGGCAGGTGGTGGTTTTACTGACAAAAACAAAATATGATGCTGTTGTATGATAATTTCTTAAGGTTAAGTGCTTATTTTTTGTCAAAATAAAAGCAAATATATTATACATTTTATCTTTTACTTAAAAAAAAACCCACAAAATTATCTCATTTTAAGGTGTTTTAGGATATGCACAGTGACCCCAAACTTTTGCCTGTAGTATGCATAACAACTGATATTACTTTTATTGGCAGTTGGTCCATGTAATGACTTGTGATATTTGAAATTATATGAATTAGAAAAGCATCCAGATTAATGGTAAAACTAGATTACAGGTCAACAGATGAGATATGATTTCTTTTTGAAAACTGTCCACTTGATGATAAAGTTATGCCAAACATATTTCCAAAGATATAACTCCAAGCATGGAATTATATAGATATTAATACAGATTTTCACATGTAAGTATAGTAGCCTATGACCTTTGCTGTGTGGATATTTAAAAAATTTACCAAATTGCATTAAAATTGCACCCAGAATAGTGGTGAAACTAGATTACAGATCAATAGATGAGATATGGTTTAGATGTCAAACTTATTTACTATGGTGGGCCAAATATAATTTGAATCCACAGCATGTGCACAAGATAACATAATTCATTCTACTCTAGGCTCATGCAAAGATCTGAAAATCAAACCATCAAACCATCAAACACAAGTGTTTATTTACCTTTAATAAACAATCTTACTTTCTGTACTCCTACTCCTTTATATTTACCACTTCTTTCTACCGACTAGTGCATCAAAGTTCGACATGGATGACTGAGTTATAGCTACTTTCAGTATTGAATTGAGAATCATATCATGCATGTCTGATAAGGATCCCAATATGGAAACATTTAAAACCTGATTAGGAGTATGATAATATCAGTCACCAGAGACTGAAATCAAGTTCATAAGAGAAAATAATAGTTCACAGGTATATACATTGATGATCTTCGAGGTTAAACATTTAATCCTAGGCTAATTTGGTCCAATATATTAATATAATGTATCAACATGAACACATAAAAACTTGTTCTTCAACAGAGTATTACACTACCTTGCTACTGGAGACTATAATACACTGACTGCATGCCCTGTAATGGGGTTAGAACATCCCTAAAGAGGATACCTGCCAAGTAAATGCTTATAGACTCAATTATTTATCAGTTCCAAAACTAAGTCAATGTTGAAAAACTCTGATATAAACAACCAGTATTTTCCTATTTCCAAATCAAGGAAATGGTTGTACTCAAATATAATAATAAAAAAGACTAATTTCATTATTAATTAACACAATAAAGGTTGATATTTCATAGAATCCATAAGTTCAACACAGAGAATTATGCAAGAGTTTAATTAATTCTAATTTAAAATGTTGTGGTATTATATTACGACTAACAGAGAATGGTACCTGAAAAATAGAAAATTCATTGTCATGGTTTTTAAGTCCACAAATAATTCTTTTAGTTTTGGAATTCAGTGACTTGGAAATCATGATGTGTTGATATCAACATGAAACAAATGGGAGACTTGCATGGATTTTAAATTTGGAAATTGTATTATAATTGATAATACATAATATACTGTAATATAGTTGATAGTTCATTCATAATATGATAATTGATATCCAAAAAATTTAAGTTTCATTTGAAAGGTATAAATAGTCTTATAAATCAGTTACCAATTTGCTTCATTTTTGTGTATTTGTATTCAGATAATTTCAATGTTCTGTAATATCTATCATGAGCAAGATATTGAAGCTATTCATTATCTTTCAGTTCCTGCATAATGCTTTCTGTATTTTGAAATTCATAAAATTGGTTCATTATGACTTGCCTAGAAAACATCAGAGTGATATAAAAGTCCATGTTTGTAATGACTTTTCCTCCAGTAAACAGTTAAACTGTGCATCAGACCTTGTGTTTCTATGAAGTTCAGCCTTTATAATAACATCCATGACATTATCC
Organism: Acanthosepion pharaonis; assembly: GCA_903632075.3. Lineage (NCBI taxonomy): Eukaryota > Metazoa > Mollusca > Cephalopoda > Sepiida > Sepiidae > Acanthosepion > Acanthosepion pharaonis. The sequence continues at coordinate 225,986 of CAHIKZ030000359.1, read as the reverse complement.
AAATTTAATATTTTAATGCTTTATTACACTTCTCTATGGATAATGCAATGAATATTATAACATTGATGGCATGAATTCAAATCTAGTTTTTCCTTTAATTTTGTTGTGATTCCAGCTTTTCTGTTAATCCTTTTCAACAAACCATCTATAGTGAGACTTATTGATAGTACACAATCAAAAACCTATTTTATCTACTGCCTCTGCTAAATTCCCAAAGAAGTCTTCCTCTTAGGATGTTCTCATCATTGATAGCATTTCCACACTTTTCTTGTTACATGTATATTTTCATCTACTCCTCCTATATGAACTGCAACTTGTGCTACATCCTTACTTTCATCTGTTGCAGTAAAAAATGCTGTAAACTACATAAGTCTGTCTTAAGTTTCATGTTAAGATTTTCTGATAATTCATCACTTCTGCAACTATTCCTTCAGAGATTTTCAAATGCTTAAAAGTGCCACATTTTGTATATGGTAGTCTCAGTAGTTTGGCTGAGTGATATTTTTGTTGCATGTGATAGCAGTTACAGAGGTCAGGGAAGGTCAGTTCTGCTCGCATGCATACTAGTTACTTTTGGCAGTGGTCGACACCTCTTCTAGCACTTGAAGAAGGAAGTTAGCAATGACAGACAAATGCATATTAAATGGAATGAAGATATATTTATATCTGTCTTCTATACATTGTCATGGTGAAATTCATTTTTTTCAACTACTGAAAAATGAATTCAATACATTAGTCCATTTCATTAACATGTGCACCATCCAACACAAAGACAATAATCATCTCCTTATTGTAAAACCTGGATCTGTCCTCTAGAATGATTAATGCCAACCACTGACCAACTCTTGAGGTCTGGTGTGATCTTTTCCTGTGGGAACATGCAAGTAATAGTATCTAATGCTGTCTTTTGATATGTTGATTTTTATCATCATCCACTTTTCAGATTCCTTTCTTTTTTGCAGTGATTCAAATTCAAGTTCATGGAGTGTCTTTTTATACTTTTTGTTTGATTATTTTCTTTGTCATAATAGAGTTAGATTGTGGTTTGGAGAAGGAAGGAAAAGAGAAAAATATATAGTTTTGTTCTATGTTCTAACAAGTTTGTGAGAAAATATTTTATATAGCCAAACATGTTTTTTATAAAATTCTCTTCTGAGAATGGCTTCAATGACACAACTGCTTCATGAAATGTCCTAAACTTGCCTCAACTGTTAATTGAGTAACTTGATGAACACATTTAAATACTGTCTGCTAGTTTTTAAATGACTCCTTAAAGTCCTTAAATTTATTTTCATGTAATTTACTGCTATATCCATTATCCTTCAAACCATGGGTGGTGTAACTACACACTGACTTCAAGAAATAAGCCCATGCTTCATACTGATATTATTCTTTTATTTAGGAAAGACCCCATGAAAACTAGAAACAAATGACAAATATATTTCTCAAAAGGGAAATGGACAAAGAAAATACTTTTCAAACAGAAACAACAATTTGGAACAAACTCAAATAAATGATAAAGAGACACATGGTAACTTAGAGAAGAATTTCAGACTTAGTAAGGAGCAGATATTTACTGTGTTGCCTTAAAGATCAGAAGTAACTAAAAGGAGGAAATATGTGGTAGCTTCCTTACTCATAAAGGATCACAGTGGTAGCAAACTCACAGAAAATTACAGCTAAACACATGGATGTATATAAGGGATAAGTGTCTATTTTTTATTTTATGGAACATTAAAAATTATTCTCATAATTTTAACACTATTATGACTACCATACTACTAGTACTAAGTGTCTGTTACAGGTGGCTTTATAATTCTTTTGAATGTTATATTCTTTGGCTGCAGTTACAAGTTACATATAACCCAACAATATTGGTTTTATCCATTCACTTGAACAGAGAAGTACAATATTTTCCACTTTTGCAGCACCACGTGATGCACTTCATTAACTGTTCTTCTCTTCAAAAGTATGATGATGGGGTTAAAAGTAAAATTAGATTTATGCAACACCAAAACTTATTCAAGAGACAATAAGAAGTAAGGCGTTCTGTACTCACTCCCACCACTTTCTCCTCAAGCATTACTTTTATTTTTAATCATAAACAATTGAATATAGCCAACCTTGTTTACATTATTTCATAATACCACTTGTGAAAGGGTAGCAACTCTATTCCAGACACAAGGGAGATAACTTCAAGACACAACTGAAAGTTAACATTCATTTTTGTTTCTATTTTTTAATATATATATATATATATATATATATATATATATAAGGTTTGAGTTGTAACAGTTATCATCACATAAAATGTAATTGAGAGATTATATTCACTTGTCTTTGACAAATGCATGAATTTACTTTTCCCTGCCCATTGTCACATTAGTTATTCTGACCAAAGTTTTATCACTGGCATGTCAGAATAGTTGCAAAAGGGTGAGTAAGCACATGGGAAAATCACTCTTCTGACTATTTCACTTTCCTAAGCAAAAGCTGGTAACAAAATGTTACAATTAATATTGTCAACCTTAACAGAGTCCAATCATATGAGTTAGTAGTCATAATGAAATAAATGTATTGAGATAGTATAGAAGTTGTTTACCTAAGCATCAAAGTAGCTACTAAAATAATTAAAGTATTGTTGAAAGTAGATGTCACTTCAAAAAAAAAAAAAAATCTGTACAAGAAATGATCTTAATCTATTTATGTCAAATCTAGAAATAAAATGTAAACTTCAGAAATTTTTTTTTTTTAACCATTCATGCACAGAAATTTAAAATTCTCTCTCTTTTAGTCTTTTTAATAATTTTCTTCTTTGGCAGTGTTATTAATTTTAATATTTTCTTGCTTGCTTAAAAGATGATTTTATCTATCTTGGTGGTTGCATGGTGTAAGAACCTTCTTCTCTATCAGTTAACTTTCTGGTCAAGTAAGAGTCAGGATTTTTTAAAGTATATAAACCTTCACATCTGGAAAAATGTTTTTTTTTTTTTTTTTTTTTTTTAAATATTTCTAGTCCTAAACTAAGTTGTAAATGAAATTATATAAATTTATATATATATATATATATATATATATATATATAGAGAGAGAGAGAGATAATTTGTATGTTAGTTTTATGTCTTGAGCAATCTTCAGATCTGAAGTGAAGTTAATTTGGTAAATATCAAACTGGTAATTTACCCGAGAATGGTGGGTGCTTTATGTAGCATCTGATTCACTGGCATTTTAACTCACCTTTTAACATGTTTTACCAATGTTCATTTATTTACTATGTATTTTGCAATTAAAGATTCTGTACTCTACAACATTCAAAGTAAACCATTTATTCTTGAGAAACTTGCTAATGTATAAGAAATTGATGATTGCCTATCAATACTTCTGACAGTATGCAAAAGACTCAGTCTAGATTATGAAAACATCCTTCTTCTGAGATTTCTTCAAGTAGAAAAGCAAACCAAATATAATTTTTTAAATTCCAACTTATGAAAGCATTAAATCAATAAATGCCATCTTGATGCAAAATGTGTGTCGTCTTCCAGTCTGTAAGAATGGTAACAATTTGCTGAGATGTCAATTGGGTATTCACAAGGACTGGCAGATTCCTGCAAATTCTTCATCCTTTTGTGATAATTTTTCATAGGCAGAATCAAGCACTAAGCTTTTAAGAAGTGATTATCCAAAATATCTGGCAGCATCATTTCTTTGTTGACAGTGGAATTATTTCACCAAGGACATTGGAAAAATATTTTATTTTTGTTAAACAAATTTTTTGATCATTTCCGAACTTTGATTTCTATCTGATTTATTTTTTTTTTTTATGTCTCATCCTACTTTGAATATTTTATTTTGACATATAGCATGTTTTCCAATGAAATAAAAAGAGAAAAAAATTAAACTTAAAAGAAAATGATGTTGGAAGTTTACCTGTCTACCTATGTATTTTTTTAAAAATTTATTTCAAATATTTGAATTACCCTGCTGGAAAAAGGGTATCATGAAGACAGATTGGATGTACCTGCATATTACAGAAGCTTCAAAAAGATAAAAACAGTTGAAATACTAAAGGAGCAACTGAAAAAAAAAAAAAAGAATTAGGACTAATATCAATAAAAAAAAAAAAAAAAAAGCCAAATTAAAATTTTTCTAGTTTTTTGTTTTTTTTTAACATTTCACCCCAAGCAAGGCGGGAAGCTATTAGGACACAAGGGGTTACAGAAAATTTAGAGCAAGATCAGATAGGAGTGATAGAAGAAAGGATGAGGAGAAGGATAGTGGATAGATCAAGGCAACTGGAGATGTCGATTGACATTACATTTGAATAGCTGGAGATTATAGCTCTCAGGGAAACTGGAATAGGGAAGGGAGTTCCACAGGCGAGAGGTGCGAAACATGTAGCTATTGGAGTAGAAGAGATGGCTACATTTAGGAGTTTCGACAGTGAAGGGGTAAGAGCAGGATGCCAGCCTCGTAGGGCGCTTGAACTCATGAAGTCTGGGAACCAGCGAATGTAGCTTCTTGGAGCAATTGCCATGAAAGTATTTGTAAAACAGACAGAGAGAGGCGATGACGCGTCTGTGAGAAAGTGACTGTAGACGAGATGCCATAATAGTTAATAGCACTATATATTATAACCATTTTCTTTACTCTTTAGTCTGACCAAAATGAAACTGTATTTTTAAATTATCCAACTCCTGTAAGTTAATGTAAGCAAATTTTATATATATTTGAAATGGGATACTTATCTGAAATTTGTTTTGAGAATCACCACTTTTGTTGCAAGAGGTGGACATTTCTCAGTATATATTTAATGACTCTTGGTACAGTTGTCTCACAAACAGGTCAAGGCAGAGATAAAGGTGGCTCTGTATAGACTGAACCCATGAAATTAAAACAAATGGTGTCATTTTACTCCCTGTATTTATTAAAATTTTTACAGAAATAAATAAGAGGTATTACTTTCAGAATGTTTTGCAGGAAATAAATTTACCCTCACATTTATTTATTCACTCACTTGACTATCAACAGTTGAGAGATGCCCGTGATAAGACATCTTTATGTCATGATATCAGATGATGAGACAGAGCACAAAGTAAGGTAAACTCATACCTTTTTTTATGGGAATTAATGTGAAATAAAAATAAGTAGACAACAGAAATTTAAACTCAGTTTGCCAACTTCATAGAAGTTGTAATAATCAAGGAGAGAATGTTTGCACATAAGTGATTATTAATCTGTTTATCATTCCACTGATAGATCAATCTTGTCAAGCTACCCAGTATCTCACCATATCTATAAAACACCAGTTCTTAAAGGATGTTCATTTTCTATAAATTTTTATTTTCTTTGAGAAACCTATTTTCTGCCTTAAGTTTCATTAATCTTTTGTGTAGGGTAACATATATGTCAGGAGGTGCTAAAAAATTCTCAATCCAAGAAGGGATTCACCCCAAAACTCCAAATTCTGATGTTTGATCTGATTTTGTGAAGTGAGTTACAAATATATATTAAAAAGAAATCATGATATTATAATGTGAATACAAAAACAAAAAGACCACTTAATTTTTATTATGGAAAGATAGAAACTGATATAATTGATAAAATAAAGCAAATTTAAAACAAATAAATTTGCCAAATAAAAAAAAAACCTGTAGTGAAAAAGACAAATGGTATCAATTTTCATCTAGATTATCAGACAACAAGCAAAGATAAGCCAGACATTGCCCCCAGAAAATCATGAGTTAATGACATTTCCATCATTATCATTTCCCTATCTTCCTAACATATGTCGCATATTAAACCCTGGGGATACCCAGAATTCTTTGACTGGCAACTAGGCATATCAAGAGAATGCAGGTGAGAGTTTCCGTATTAGATCAGCATTGTCTATCAGAATAAGAAAATATTGATAAGGGAAAGAAAGACAAGAATGCGAATAACAAAACAAAACTATATGACATGATAACTTTTCCAGTGGCACTTTTCCTATCAGTAATGTATGAGTAATTCAATATGTGAATTGCTTATAGAATTGCATGGGTTTTACATCTGCGTCTACATATTCACATATAATGATGATACCTAGAAATATAAGCATATATCTGAGTAGCCTTTGCAGGTCTTAAAGCTGGAATAAACTCTCTCAAATGATCATATATATATATATATGAGATAACAATATATAAATTTTTTTATGTAGATCAGGAACAATTTTAGGGGAAAGAAGTATGATGAAGAGGAAAAGTTTTCATATGTGTTTTATTCTTTAGGACTCCATCAGACTAAGTTCACATAAACTTAGTATGATGTTCAAAAGGATGAAATGTGTCACACAAAACTTTTCCCAATTTGTCATACCTAGTTCTCTTAAAACACGCATATATATATATATATATATATGTGTGTGTAAAATGGGCTCTCCGTCATTTCTGACACATGAGGGCCAAAAATTTACTTTTTGCTTTAGTCCACATTTTAGTGTTTGTCTTTTCTTTGAGTCACTAATTCTGCTCTGATTTTGCAAACACCACATTCTTCACGCACAAGATGTCTCTAAATTACCTTAGATTACTCATGTGTTCAAGCCTTATCTGGATTTGCCTCAGAATTACACTTTGTGCATGTTTTTCTTCACATAATATGGTCAGCAACAGATTCCTCAAATATGCAAAATGCTGATAAGTCATAAAAAACAAATCAATCAATTAAAACATACATCTCAAACTTTGATGGTTGTATTCCAATGTTTGATATTATTTTTCAGTTTATCTTTATATAGATAGAAATATGCACACATATATGTACATTTTGTTGAAGAACACTCACTATCAGAGATTGAGCATTTGTAGATGCAGACAATGTGGATATACAAAACTACACCTCATGGTGACTTTCAGTTTTGTGCCTCATGTAATCTTCAGACCATAGGATATTACTTTAGTTTGGCAAAAAAGAGGTGAAAGTTTCAACCCAAAGAATGCTATCCTAATGGTTAAGTATGATGATGGCATCATTATGCCAAGGGAATGTCTTTCAACTTGTGTGACTAGCAGCCTTGCATGGAAGCATGAAGGAAGAACAATATATTCAAATTTTGGACAAAAAACTCCTTGTCAACAAAAATATTTGCTAGAAATTCAGTGAAGTTTCTAACAATATAATGACCCAAAAAATCATTAAGGTAGGTCAAGAAATTGTTCATGGACAATAATGAGACAGAATTAACACCATAACCCAACTGAGAATTGTTGAAGAGATTTGAAAACACAATGGTGAGGAAGCATTTCAAACTTAAAGGCATGGAGACCTCAGCAAAAGAGAAGTGAAACAAAATCTCTGTTGTGATTTATCAAAATCTAGTGGTGAAATATGAGAATTGGATAATTTGGAATCAATTAATTAATTGAATATAAATAATTTTTTTAAAGTCTTTTAAAATTAAATTGTAAATAATACTTCAATTAAATAGTTTTGCTCTATATTCCTGTATTTTATTTTTTCTATAATGGATTATTCAGTGTATGAGGGTTCATCAGCCCAGTTCTTATAATCGAACAGTCAAACTACCCATGCATATTCCTTGCCTTAATTGTGCTCACATTCACTGTTTGGTTTCCACAAATGCTCAATAAGTATTGATGCCAGTATATGAATTTTTTTCTCCATTCAGAAATTCACTGACACACTTTTGCTTTGTACACACATTCATGTCAGACGACATTTTGCTAGATTGTTGCTCAGCTGCTCTTTGTAACAAGTTGAAAACAATTCTTTATTGGTGAGAAGGTTTCACCTTTAGGGCCATAACACCAACATCCGCATCCAGTATTGTGTGCCTAAATTAAAAAATAAATTGCTTGAAAATGCCCTAGTCATTTTTGGACAACCCTTTTTACAGCCTTGATATACAAACTTGTTGACTGATTACAGAATAGCCATTTGGCTGTTCAGATGTATAATTATTATACAGGTATTGGTCGGCCTTATCAACTTTTGTAGGGACTCATATTTAGAGAGTACCCACTAAGAAATAAAGTAGTTACAATGCTAGTCTTAAAATCTTTCTTCATAGAAGTATGAAGTAACATATTTGGCACTCAAAAAATGAATGAATTTTTGTTGTCTGTAATCAATTTTAACAAAAAATTTGAATCATTTTAGCTGAGAAAAGTGAGTTTGTTCACTATACACAACCAAATCCGTTTGTGTATAGCTCACAAATTTTGTATGCCTATTTATTGGCTCCAGTTTTTCACATGAAATAATTTATTTTCATCATGGGGAAATGAATGATTCTATTGCCTTTCTGTGATGCTCAATTATTTTTCATAGTAACAATTATTATTTACAACCATTTGGTGTAAGACAATAATTTGTTATTATCAATGGCTAGACAAAATATTTTGAAAATTACTTTAATAATGTAATTTCACATAATTTTTTTTGCAAAAATATATTTTCTACTTTTATCTTTTTTCATTGGAAACTTACCATGAAAAATTAAATCTATTTCTATTGTATTTAGCATTTTATGACAATACAGGAAAGAAATTGTAAACATGATACTGTATAATACTCAGCTAACCTGGGTTGATGCTATCTGTTTATATCAGGTCATACCCTTAAGTTCTGTCCGAATTTTGAATAAAGAAAGCAAGTGACCAAATGTTATATTTAATTACAGATTCAATCAACAATGTATTTTCCCTGATTATCTATGACTTCCTTCCAACTATTAACAAGCTTACTAATTCCATTACTGTAAAATTCTTTTGGCTTTGATTCGAACACACAAATGTTGTTACAAAAGCTGTTTCTTCCAAATGATTCTGTAAGCTACGAAACAAATGGTAGTCTGAACGAGCAAGATCCTGAGAATAAGGTGGATGAGGAATTTTCTCCCAACCAAGTTCTTCGATTATTTGTGACATGATTCTTGCTGTGTGGGGTTGCGCATTGTCCTGATGAAACATCACCTCTTTTCGATTCACTAGAGCAGGTCTTTTTTTCCTCAAAGCTTGTTTCAAATGCTCTAATTGGTGGCAGTATATTTGAGCATTAATTGTTGCATTAGGTGGTAAGATTTCAAAGTGGATTATTCCTTGGCGATCCCACCAGATTGAAAGAAAAACCTTTTGCCCATGAAGTTCCCTTCTCGGCTGTGGCTGGGGTCCTTCCCCTTTACCAAGCCACTCACTACGACGCTTAACATTTTGATAAAACATCCATTTTTTGTCGCCAGTCACAAGTCTATCCAAAAAAGGTGAAACAAGTTGTCGGGAATGGAGAGAAGAGCAGATGTCAACTCAGGATTTGAGGTTGTTTTCAGACTATTCATGAGGCACCCATTTTCCAAGTTTAGGAACTTTTCCAAGTTGTTGAAGATGACGATGAACAGTTGTATGGTTTGAACTGAAAACCACTGCCAATTCCTCAACTGATAAAGCAGGATTTTCTTCAAGGGCTGCTTCAAGAAGTTTTTCATCAAACTCAACTGGACGTCCGGTTTGATCTTCATCTTCAAGGGTGAAATCTCCACCTCTGAATTTTGCAAACCATCTTCTGCAAGTTCTTTCATTCACACATTCCTCTCCATAAACTGAGTGAATGTTTCTAGCTGCTTCGGCTGCTGTGTTTCCTTTCTTGAACTCATAAAGCATTATGTGCCTCAAATGATTCTTGGGTACTTCCATGTTAGCAGAGTTTTAATCAAACAAAATTTAATTTTATTGTTCTCTGAAATAAAATTTGATGAGTTTAAATGCATCTAAACATAAAAATAATGTTGAGCTCCATTAGATATTATAAAATACTCTTTAAATTTTGTTCATTTTAGCAAAAAGTTAAAATTCGGACAGAACTTATGGGATGACCATATATATATTCGGGCACTTTTCTTATTCTCCATGATGAACTTGCCTGAATTTTATTGGCTTGTGTACTGGTTACAAGGAGGGAAAAGTAAATTTTTATTTATCAGTAATTGCTTATCTCTTCTTTTTTGTATCAGACAGATTAGTGAGTTGATGATGAAATGTTTGTTATTTTTTAATCATGACTTTATATTTGATTCTCATGATGCTCGTATATAAGAGATTGATCATCACATGTCAAAAGAAGTGTGTTGGAAGTGCATGGAAAGTAGAAGAAGAAACCTGATTGCATTAGCTACAAGTTCTGTGGAAATTATATATGCATAATCAAAAACATTGTTGTCTGATTATATTTTCTTCATCACTTGTATATTTAATTGAGAGATACTCTAGATTTTACCTGTTTACTGCTTGCCTTATTCTATGATGATGTTGTCTCTCGGAAGGATACCAACTTTAACAAACAGATGATTAGAACAACTATGTGAGTTAAATAAAGGGTACTATTAAACATTCTACTCATATAAAAAACAATGAGGTGTATTTCATTTTAACACACCAAAATTGAAGAAATGGGTTTAAATAAATAAAATAACTAGTTTAAAGTTACAGAATTTATGAAATGAGATTGGTCCCAGTTAACTATATACATTAAAACCTTACCATCTATGAATCACTTATTTATAGTTGAGACAATCAGCATGACATTGATTAAACTAAAACCTCAATGAAAAATATATTTCATAGGAATAAAATATAAATTAAAAAAAAGGCAGACTTGTGTCTTTAATAATATTTTGAAAATAAAAAAAATCGATTTGAATGTCATTAAAGTCTGAGTCATCAGATAGCTACTTTATTGATTTTATTTTTTTCCCTCTCACCTGTGTAGATAGAAAACATGAAGAGAAAAACACTAGCAAACCATGAAAATTTTAATTAAGTTTTTAAAATTGGGTATCACTTTCTTAGCAAAAATTTTTGGAATACCTAATTATAGTTTGTTATTAACACAATTTTCACCATTTGTGGAGAGCCTATATATCATGGCTAATGAGATCTTAATAGACTAAGTCATTTATAAGGAACATTATTTGTACCAGTAAAAGTGTAAACAAATTAATTTGAATCATAATAATAAGTAAAGTTAAAATCTATTCATTATTTTTATGTTTTAATAGTATTTACTTAAATATGTAGTTTTTCTTTTGCTTATGTACTTAACCTTATTGCTAAAATTTTTTATTGAATGCAAAAATATTTTATATTTATGGTAATCATTACAAAGATGTTCTTTAGATGCATGATGAGGATAGAGTTGCACAAATTTTTAGGTTTCTAGATCTTAAAATGTATAAATCATATCAAGTGTCATGCAAAAATTCACAAAAATGTCAAAGAAAAATCTTATGCAAAGGATTTGCATTAACATTTATGTAAGTAGTCTACTTCTTTCTTTTCTATTATTATTTTATTCTAGTCATATCTGTTAATTGAAATAATGTCCTTGTTATTGTATCTCTTACACAACAATTTTATATATACACTGTCAGATCAAGAAATATTTCCCTAATAAAATTGATATTAACTGATGTTGGTATTTTTCGTGATATGCTTATATAAGTTTGAGCAATTTATTGCATAAATTTCCTTATTAAAACATTGATAATAACTTGTTTTGAGATTGTTAGGTTTATAAAAGAAAATGTAATATTTTTGTTTATATATAACTCCAAAAGATAGAGGGTCTAAGAACATATGATCAACACAGTATCCTTTTTTAGTGAATCAATTATTTAAAATGTTAATAAGGGCTTGTTGACATTCTCTCACCCTCATCAGTTTTTCATTCATTGTTTTCAACTTTTTTACTGTCTAAACCATAACATTTTTTTGTAGAATTATTTATTGCTTCCCAGTGATCATTGTTTCCATTCTCATACACTTCTCTTTTAATGCTAAACTATAAGCTTTAAATTGGATTAATATCTGGAGAGGTTGGTGTTCATTCCATTAATTTGGTGACTTTGAAACATTTTTGGCAATATGAGTAATAGTCAGTTTTGTAGACTGTGAAGGAACATTTTTGTTTCTTGTATGAATATGGTCTTTTAACTTAAAACTTCTTGATTGTGACTCGTACTACCCAAAACATACTTTGTCCAAAAACTTAGAATATTACGTTGTATTTATCTTGATGCCATCATCAATTTTTTAGGAACCTATAATTTTAGTATCTACAGCCTTAGTGCAGAATATTACTTCACCTACCCACTGTTGTTTTCTAATTTATTTTGGTTGACTATTTCCATGAAAGACCCAACCTCTCATCCAGCCTTCAGATCTATCCAGTGTAGTTTCACATTTGTCACAAAAATTACTGTTTTTCAGGTACTTCTTGACTCAATATGAGTGTTTCTCTTTGTGATACTTACTTGGTTGTCTAGTTGCTTTCATGACGTTAACGAATGTTCTAATTATTCTTACATATTTTCTCTCAGTTTGTATTACATCAGCTTCTTCAAATATTTTCTTAATGGTTAGTTCACTTTTAGTTTATTAACCTTTTAATTTTTATCAAATTTCTTTTTGAGATTTCCTTAGAGCCAATCTAGGAGGAAGAAAACTGAATTCAAAACTGTATAGAAGACAATAGGAAACCACTCCACAATCTTTCCTAAGAGCAATTTTTGCAGTGGATAGATTGCAGATAATAAATACACTGTGGAGAGCCATGGTCGCCTGCATCCTCAAGTGACATGGTACTCAAAGAGGAGGCTGTTCGTTTATCTCTTAAAAGGGAAAACAAAGAAAAAGTAAGGAAGAAAGAGAGGCTCCTAGCACACTTAGTCTAATTTTTTTCTTATAAGCTTTATTCCATAGGAGACAAGTCTCTAAGTATTTTCTCACATCTAGGCTTAAGTATTGACTGATGTTTACTCATTGTTATAATACTAATTATGAAATACAGGAAAACTCCAATTAAATTTGATTTTTCATCTAACTTAATATGTCCTGGTTATTATTGTGTTTTCTTGTTTTTGATTGTATTTTTTATTAAATTCCTCATTTAGCTTGACACCTTGCTTTTTTATTGTATGTTTTTTTGTTTTTAGGCATTGACATTTTTTGTATCACAACACTTGAGCTTTTATGGGGTCATATCTGTTTATGACTGAAGTTGAAAATATTTTCTATGTAGAAAATATATACATAAATATAATAAAATATGTAGTGGGGGATATTTAAATGAAATCCTTAGCTCTGGACTATAAGAAATTAATATTATAATACTCTCAGAAGAAATTTAGACCTTTGCACTATTTCATTTAAAAAAAGTATTGGTTTACATTTATATGGTTTTGATTTAAAATTTAAATTCTACCAAACTCTGCCTAAATTATGTTTTGCTCCTATATATAATATCAAAACCCATATATTGCAATTTCTTGTTTATAATCAATGTCCTGAATATTAAACTAAACTGAAATAATACTATATTGGTGACAAGTTAAAATTAGTGTCTAATGTGATTAAGTTTTCTTATTATTTGGTTAAATATAACCTTTAAAAATTCTGGCAAAATATATATTAGTATAGGTACTTCCACTGATAGACTAAAAAATTAGCATATCATGATGAAAAATTGCCCCAAACTTAATAAAAACAAAGTTTTATCATCAAAATCTTTGTTATTATTAAGAGGAAAGACCAAAAGTTTTTTTTCATTATTAAATTATATTTCTTTTCCTTTTTGGTTTGTTCAAATTTTTTTTTTTTCATCCATAAGGCCAAAGATTTGTATAGGGAATTAACTAATTTTTGGATTTTAATGAAACTTTCAAGACTTATTCACAAATAAATGAAATCATATTAGAAATGTTTCTTTTTAGAAAATCATGGTAAAAGTATCTTTTTTTTTAATATCTGTTACCTCCCACTTATTTAATTTTATGAAATTTTGGGAAATTAGATTTTTCCCTGCTTAATGTTTATATGAGTTAAAATATTTACTATTTATATTAGTTAAAAGCAGAATTCTTTTGAGAAATTAAATCATTTTCTTTTTGTAAGACAGGATCACCAGCTACCAATAACAAAAATCTGCTCTGAATCATAAAATAAAAAATGCAATAAAACTAAGACATTATTTAATTATAAAAGCTTTTAATTGCTTTTATGAATAAGATATATTATGGACACTATTGTCTTAACAAAAATTTTTTAAGTGATATTGTCATTAAGTAAAAATTATATTTACTAATCATAAATGGAAAAGCTTAGTACAATTCATTGATCACTAATATTTTAAAAAGAATTTTGAAACTTTTTGCATGTAAAAATGTGCTGATTTTTGTAAATACAGATGTTCATAAACAACAGTATCAAAAAATTATAATGAATTTAAAGGCAATTTACCTAAAATTCAATAAATTGGTTTACAAAGAATATATATATATATATATATATATATATATATATATATATACTAGCAGTAGAGCCCGGCATTGCCCGGGGATGTAACAGTAAGAGATAGATCAAGTATCGACCATCATAAAGACTGAAAAATAAAATTGACAAAGATTATTGTTTAAGGTTGACGGACACGCATGTCTTAATTAGTTTTTTTTTTTTTTTATGAATTGGTCAAACCCAAATTCAAACAAAAACATTGTTTACAATCGTTATGAGTCTATCGATTGGTGAATAGAATTTTATTATAAACAATTGTCTTGTAAATGGAATTTTAAAGCATTCTGAATGTAAAAATAAAGAAAAAAAAAATGTGCAAGAGAATAAGAAACACTACCTGCCAAAAAAAAGTGAAGTTTTGTTCAAATCGGTTGAAAAATGTAGGTAGCCTTTCTCTGTAATCTTTTACAATTTATGATTTTTACTTATTGAATACAGTAAAAAACAATTGCATATTTTGCTTGTGGTGATTCATATATTTTCCACTTGTTGTTTCTAATAAAAAAATATTAACTTTATTTGGGTTTATTAATTTATTACAAGTACTGTGTTCTTTCCTTAATAATTATCATCTTCAAATATTGTTGTTTTTTGTCTATCAGATTTCTTTACGTCGGCATTTTTAAATTATTTCTTAATACTTTCTTTTTAAATATTGAATTAATTTCAAATAGAACCAATGCCTTATTGATCTGCCTTGTAACAAATTGCAAAGGAATTGTAAAACGGCCCTAAAGTACGTGGAATTATCTTTCCCTAAAGATAAAGAATTATCCGATTTTTCGATTTGTACAATCAGTAGAGATCGTTAGATTATTGTTTAAGTTGACGGACACGCATGTCTTTGTTTTTTTTTACGAATTGGTCAAAGCCAAACTCAAACAAAAACATTGTTTTCAATCGGTATGATGAGTCCCCCGATTGAATAAAATTAGAATTTTATTATAAACAATTGTCTTATAAATGGAATTTTTAAAGCATTCTGAATGTATAAATAAAGAAAAAAGTGTGCAAGACAATAAGAAATACTACCTACCAAAAAAAAAAGTGGATGTTTGTTTTATCGGCTGAAAAATGTAAGAAATCCGATCCCATATATAAAGGAACACACACACACACACACACACACACAACACAACCTGGGTTTTTTAACCTAAGTCACTCCACGGAATCGCTAAAACATAGAGCATAGTCTGATGAAAAAGACGCCAAAGTTTATGAAAACAAAATTTTATCGTCAAAATGCTTATGTTTTTATGAAGAGGATAGACTAAATTTTTTTTTAATTATTTTTAAAAAATTTTCCCTCTTTTTAGAATATTCTAAATTTTGATTTAAAAAAACCTTGTTTCTCTTTGTCGCAACAAGGGGTAGTAAATAACATAGATAATTTTTAGCGCGTTTTTTTGTATTTACACACATTAATTTGGAAAATCTTGCAAAAATAATTCATAATTGTCAGATGTTAATGAAACTTTCAGAAACTATTCACAGATGATCAAAATTATTATAAATATGTTTTTTTTTATTAAAGTCATGGCAGAAATATTTTTTTTTATATTTATTAACACCCCCATAACTAATTTTATGAAAAAATCTAGAAATTCTAGACCATCGGTTTTAGTGATTACAATAGTTAAAAGCTTTGAAGAATGCAAATCATGATTTTTTTTGTTTTTTTTTGGCCAACGTACCTGAAAATCAGCTGTGAATTGTAACATACAAAACTCAATAAAACCAATATATTATTTAGTTTCAAATGCTTTTTTTTATTTGTTTTAATTTGTTTTTATGAATATGGACAATATTTTCTGAAAGCAAAAAATTTTTTCAATGAAAATTGAATTTTTAATACAATTATTTCTTATTTCTTTAATTTTAAAAGATTTAAAAAAAAATTTTAAATTGAATTTTTTTAAAATATTTAACATTAGTTAAAAGCAACATCAACCTTTCAAAATGTCCGTGTGAGATTGTCATTGTCTAGCGCTTTGAAAATTGTATAATTTGGACCAATCAGATTAGCCATGGTAATTAAGAAATGTAATTTTTGTGTTTATAGTCGGACAGTAATTATCAAGTATGGGAGACCAACCAGAATACAATTTAGTTGCATTATTTGAGTTCAGCATTGTTCTCCACTGTTAAATCCTTTACTTTTACTTAAACACGTATGGAGAAGTTAATTTGAGTTTTCAATTTCAACTGAGAAGGGTACCTACAAGTAACAGTATCATCTTATGAAATTTAACTACTGCTAAACTTTAATTTATATGATCTTATTTTTATATTAATCTCAGTTATGACATTTTTCCATAAATGAAATATCAAAATTAATAATAAAATGAATGGAAATACAAATAACACAGTAAAATGTAATAAATGTACATAAAATTATAGTATTTTATGTACACTTCTTTCGATAAAATTTCATAAGAAAGGTACCTAAATTAATTAGATACCTTTTTTCTTATGAAATTTAATCTCACTATTAACAGTCTTATTTTTTAATTTCTTTATATTTTCCATAAAGCATCGTAAACGTAAAAATGAAAGTTAAGTACAAAAAAAAAAAAAATTAAAAATTAGAGCGCTGAAAGTTTTCCTTAAAAGTAACGAGGTAAATAATTTGTTCACTTAAATAATTTCACTTCCTTCCATCCATAGAAAGAATTATCTCCCGTAAGTTATCTAAACGTCATGAATGTGCCTTTCGTCAAGCGACGCGATAGGTTATGACCTGCTTTGTTTTATTTTTAAATTACATTTTTTCGGCGCAGAAGCTAAGTTAAGCTTGGTTCAAAATATTTTAAATAAACAGTATAATTTCTGTTTTTATTAAAATCAGTTTTGAAAAAATGATAATTGATTTTTAAAAGAATATCAAAGTCAGATTTTAATCTTTTTTATCAAATCGAGAAAATGATTGATTATCTGTCCTTTTTTTTTTTGACCAAAAAAAAACAATATTTTTAACGAAAATTTTAGACGTGCTAGGAATGATTAAAAAATGTAAAAAAAATACCCCAAAAATACTTTGATCTCTCCTCTTTAATAATAATATGAACATTAGACGATAAAATTTTGTTTTCGTCAAGTTCAGCTTTTTTCCATCATGCTATGCTCTTTTGTTTACATTTTCGTGGGTGAGTTGTCCCCCTTTCATTCTCACGATGTGTCTTAATCGTGTTTTCAAATTGATTTTGTTAAAAAACTATTGTATTTTTCCCATTTTCGGCGCCATTAGAACCACCACAAGGTAATTTTATGTAGTCCTGTGAAGTTTTGTTGAAATCGGCTAAAAAATGTAGGAAATTCGATCCAATATATAAACGTTACAGACACACACACACACACAATCTGCATTTTATAATAAGTAAGAGATATATATATATATATATATATACACACACACACACATGCATGCTATTCATAAATTTACTCTTCTGGTGCTGGTTCACTTCTATGCCTAGTACATCCTGCTTGAAACTAGCTCAATAATTTACAGTTAGAAATGTAGTTATATTCATGAACATATTCATTGCTTTTTATTAATCAACTAGAACCATATTTAGTAAATTTCCCTGTGCTTATTTCCTTCTCTGTGGTTGTTTGATTATATTTTGTGGTCATATGATCTTTTTCATCCAATCATTTTATGATCATATGATTTTTTTATCCAATCATCTTCATGTCCGCAAAAGAGTACTGATTTATATTTTTAATGCTCATTTATTTTTAGTCATTTTATTCCTTATGTCCAACCAATCCATGTCTGTCTCTCTAATCTCTTATTGTTGTCTTATTTAACTTGCTAACTAGAATGATGTCCAGTCTGTCATTGTTACTGCTTTCTTTGCCAGACAAATTGACTGATTAATGTATTGATATATTTAAACACAATCAAATCAAACAAAAGACCATCATATATATATATATATATATATATATATATATATATATATATATATATATGTATGAAGATTGAATGCTTCAGAAATTGCTTGTTTGGCCAGTTGTAGAAAAGTTTATCTACATTCTATCATTGTATACAATCTTGGCTAATTTTGTGATCACTGTCAATCTTTTCATTTCTCTCTTTGAGATATATAAACATATGTATGGTAGCATGGAAGAAAAAAAAACAAATGAAATGACAATTCTCACCAGACATCTCTGGTTGAGATCATTAAGAACCTGTAATCAGTAATGTCTTCTATCAGGTATTTTTGGTATACACATGACACTATAAACTGAAGGATGTCAAATGTCCTCACAGCTTCAGAAATGTGTTGTTGTTATCACAACATTTCTGCCATTGTACCCCTGAATTTCATGAGGTGTATGTCAATTTGGGTAACATACAGGGAATTCCAAATTGAACCTGTTATTTAATCTATGGGGTTAGACTATTACTATATCATGAAATTCATGAACCAACACTTTAATCCACTAAGCTATTGTCCCATGAACTAAATGAGATATCCCTAGGCATAGGCAGTGGAATGAGAACAGTCAAGCCTCGCAGATTAAATAAAGGGTCCAGTTTGTAATTCTCTAGATTACTCAGAATGATGTACACCTGATGAAAGCCAGAAGGCACAATGAGTAAAACATTGTGATAACATCAACAAAGATGAGGATAATAGTCTGCATAAAAATCCTTGACAAAATCCAAACAATGGTCTGTAATGTAATCGATCCTGACCTAGCATCTCAACTTCAATCATTTGGTGATCCATGACATGCCTTCCCTCTCTTACAAATATTTTCATGGCAATTATTCTGATGCGCTTTCCTCCTTGGTTCACTGACTGCATGAATTTAAGCATACTACTAGATTGGTAACTAGGTTTCACTATTTTACTATTAAGTAATGATTTAACATTTTTAATATGACAGATATCTTACCAATTATCAGGAAATATATGATTGCTTTTTAGCACAGGGGTAAGGTACCAGTAATCCCTTGTGTCTTAGAGACAGTGCCACTTTGCTTCAGGTGAAATGATTAACAAATAAAAGAAACAAAAAGAATGGAAGACCACTTGTACTGATTGACTTTGTATAGACAGTATCAGGCAATCCTGCTCTTACCCCTGTGCTAAAAAGCAATCATATATTTCCTGATAATTGGTAAGATTTCTGTCATATTAAAAATGTTAAATCATTACTTTCTCATTTTTAGTACTGGCAATAACAGTTTTATAGCTGTTATCAATCAATAGATTTTCTTTTCATCTATTTGCTTCACAAAAATATTTTCAATTGATTTTTTTATAAAAGTAATTCAAGAAAATCAGTATTTTTTTACATATCAGATCTGATACTGATCTTTTTCCATTTAACATTATATAAATTATGATTACAATCAAAATTATGTCAAATATAAAAAATGAATTGACAGTTGGATATTATTAATTCCTTCCTAAATATATCTTGCTAAATTATAGGTTTACAGTGAAAAATATGGTAATTTAAAATTGAACATATGAAAGAATTTTCTGAAATAAATTTCCGAGTTATTACTAGTTTACCTATGCCATTAAAATGATGGCAAAAATTAAATTTTTTTCCAGTTATGATTGCTATACTCTGCTCTTTCATGGAGTCAGTCTTTTCACCTCTTGGTCTTGTAGACATCTTGAAATAGCCTGCCATTAAGTTATCTCCCTTGTACTGGTATACACAACAAATGTTACAAATATTTCAACCAACAAAAAACTGTTTGGCATATTATATAGGAAGCTTATTAGCCTTCTTTGATAATAATCATTAGCACTGTTAAAATCTTTTCTGTAAAGAATTGACAGTGTGTGTGGTACTTAGGTTGTTCAGAATCTCTAAGGTCCCTTTAATTTATTTATTACTTCTTCTTTTATGTATCATGTCACTTTGGGATGTAGGCAATCATGGCTCTCTGCGCCTTCCTACCCTTTGTACCTCTCAGCAATGTTTCCATTTTTTTTTACCATCCCTCCCACTTATATTTATCTCTAAGCTAAAAAAAATAATCTAATAATTATCACATTTTATTTGTGAAGTTGAAAATAATAGAAAATACTATTTCTAATATAACATCAGAAAAGAAAGTCCAATATATATTGTGTACTCTTCTGATTTTATGCATGCATGCACACACACACACACACACACACACAAGATATATATATATATGTATGTATGTATATATATATATATATATATATATATATATATATATATATATATTTCTCCAGAGAATTCTTTTAAATATTTTTAGTATAATTTCTCTGTATAAAATGCCTTGCTCTTTTTTTATGTATATACCAATTCATTAAATTTTAAGAGATTTTAATGAACATGAGATACATTTTTAATTTTATAAAATTACAAAGGCAACCTTAATGATAAACTTGCATAATTCAAAAAGTGTATGAATTCAGTGACTGTTGTGGATGTAAAGTCAAATGAGAGTTCTTGATACTTGATTATTTTTATGGTGGAAGTAATAAAACCTTTACCTTAGGAATGTTTTGAAGTTTACTATTGAGTTTCTATTCAGAGAGTTAAAACTTCTTTTTAGTAAAGACACAGTATTGAATCCAGTTCTTTGAGTATGTAGTTCTTGTGTCCAGACTATTTTCTTTTTTTCTGCTTCAAGGTAATATAAACTGGAAATTATCCCCACAGTTAAGATGTCCAGTAATTTTTATCCCATCATACCTCAGTTACTACTAAGAACAAAAAGGTGTAAGCAAAAATGAAATGGCTCCTTCAGAAACTGGTTATTGGAAGAGGTAATAAACCAAATTATATGTATTTGGTAATATCAAGGATACTGGGTTTCAGTTTAGCTCTTAGAGATATACTAACATGAGAGGCGAGTTGGATTTCTTGTCTAAGTAGTAATTAGAGTATCTCTTCATTTAAAAATTTCAGCTATTTTTGTTGATACAATTCTGAAACCAAAACCCAAGCAACATAGCTATAACATTATATGACACAGGATGATGAGTTTAAGCAAGATCATTTTTGATTATTACAAAAGAAAAAATTCAGTATTTTCACTGGTTTGTAAAAGAATCTTATTAAATTTTATCCAAGTTAGATTTTGTTTCAAGAGTGTAAGATGATGTCAGTTATAAGTAAAATTTTCATCAATCTTTTCATCTAAATTTATCTTAACCATTTTATTTTACATTTGCTTATTGTTTTTCTTGAATCAATGCCCATTTTTACATTTTTTAATGGGTTATAGGTAAAAACTTACAATTGGTACCATATTTTCATCTCCTATAATTAATACTTGATTTTATTTCAATTTTTATAATTAATACTGGACTTTAAAGTATTACTCATGGTTAAGACCATAAAATTCAACCTTGAAATTTCCATATTCTATTAAAAGGTAAGCCTAAAATGAATGCTGCTTTACTCGGAAAAACAATAGCAGCAACAACGATAATACACTTTAATCTTTACCAGAAGTTGGAAAAATAAAATTAGTCTGCTGAAATCACGAAAAGAACTCATCTCTCCTATTTATTCTATTCTATTTATTTTCTAATTTATGATTAATTAATTGCTCTGTTGCCAAAGCTGATTTTAGAAGTTCTTTAAATTAATGCAATATAAACTAATCCAAGTAAGGACCACCTTGCAAGTAATTAACCTAATAAGAAAAGAATTAAAATTATTTTCAAAGTTTATTTTATGTTCTATTTTCATTTTTGTTCCTGCTTGTTTCACTACTGCTATATATATCTTCAATAGCTTAGATTTCATAATTTCTATGATATTAATTAATTATCATTATTAACCATATATTAAGTCAAGCAATTATTGTAGATAATTACTTCACACTAAACTGTCTCGTATATTGTTAAAATAAAACTATTAATAATTGTAGAAATAATAAAAAGGACAAATAAGTGGAAAATGAATGAAACTAATGCTTCTTCTTAAATTTGACTCAACAAAGCAGCATAGACAAAATGATAGATCTTGAATAGAAACTTACTTTGTGTCTATTCTTTGCTATTTTCTGGTATTCATTTTTACAAATGTTGACTTTTGCAGTTTTTTTTCATCATACTTAAAATTTTATTTTTTATCTTGCAGCCTGCACCTACACAACCAAAACGGTATCCCTTTGTCACCAAACGGATTCTTTTAACCCGAGACCCAAAGGACAAGTCAATCAAAGGTCAGTGACTCAATAATAAAAGCCCAATGTGGAATAGAAAAAGATAGACAATCTATGACTCTTTCTGTAGTAATTGCTTTTGAAATGTTTTAGATTATACCTTGTTAGAACATTTTAAAAAATGTATTTATTTTACTGCAGATTTTTTCCATGCATCCATCTTTGTCTATATGTTTAATTTCATAAGCAAATATCAATATTCTGAATTGTATAACTGACTTCCCTAAGCTAAACCCCAGTTCCACATAGTGTGGATATGCCATGATCAGTTAAATCATCTAAACTTAACACCAAATGCAATAGAATATTCAGAATTATTACTAATATATGGATACACTTTCACTGCAACTAATTATCCTAAAAATAACTAGATTTCTATATAGACTCCATTTGAGCTGGATAGTTAAAAAAAAATACAATAAGAAAAATAATTTACTGACTGGGTTGGATGTTGTTTCTTGCTTACATCCTATAAAGAAATCTTTTCAAACAATTTTTAAGGTCTTTGATATATATAATCAACTTAAAAAATTAATATTGATTAATATTTCTTATAATACCATGATGATTTTAGTGGGTATTATGGTAAGTATTACTTCATGTGATGTCCAACCTTGATATTTTAAATGGGTGTATGCTAATAACTGAAAAATTTTTCCATATAGAAACTTCAAATACTACATTATTTCTGTCTTATGAGTTCCTTAGATGCAAGGAAAAAGTTTAATTTTCATTCTTATAATATTTAATATTGAAAAGAAAGCCTCTTCAAATTTAAAAGGAAAATTTATTTTTGTGCATACACTTATTAAATTTAATATATCTGAAAAATATCAAGAGCTTTTTCTCTCTCCCAAACATGATGGTTGATTTTCCAAGTTAACAGCATGAACATGAAAGGATTTTAGGTGAGTAATGGGTTGCACAGAGGCAGTTATACCCTCTTACTATCTCCTTTCAGATCTACTGGCTAGATGGGGTAGATAGTATTAGATCAGGTACAGTGAATGGCCAAACCAAGATTTCATGCTAGGGTTGCCTTTCTCACATTTTACAGTACATGTAATAGACCTTATAGCACCTTGATGGCTCGTGACATATTAACAGGGGTTTGTAATTCAGAATTACTTAGTTTCTAGATTGGCTCTCCCACCAAGGCTTGAGAACCCAGTATATTTACCCATAGCTGTAAGGAGAAGACCTGGATTCATATCTTCCCAAGAGTATTAGTTCAAAGAGAAACAGCATCAGAAAGAATTTTATATTAATTGTATAAAATGTTCAAAACAATTTTTTCCCAGAAAGCAAAGTTATTAGCTCATTATTTAAAGAAAAAATGATTATTATTGATAGCTAACCTTAGTATGATTTTGTTGCTAAAAAAGTTAGCTTCTTAAATTTTTATTAGCACAACAGAAATGTGAAAAGCGTACATTGCTCCATAAACAAAATTTCAATTACTTTCTTGTCCACCTACATTATTTACTAATGTCAAAAAATTACTTGTTAGGATAAAAATTACTGAATCAATTTATGAGTAATCATACTGACTGGTTCTATTATACCATTAAGGTTACAACCACTCAACTAACTTAGATTATAAATCTGCATGTTTGCCTACTTCTAAATTGATAATCTCATACTGACTTTCAGTTTCATTCTACTGGCAGAAAAATTCTCATTTTTAGCAAATGATTTTTTGAATTTTATAAATGTATTACATAATACTTGCAAAAAATCACAGATCATAACTTGAAAGTATTACATTTAATTGGTTTACATTGGCTGTAGTTGGAAGTGACACTATTGATTTATGAAAGAAACCTGTACAGAACAAAAAACAAACTGCAAATTTATTGAAGCAATAATTATGTAGAGCCATGATAGGAATTTTACACTGTTACTAATGCTGATTTTTAAGCTACATATGTGTGTGCATTGGAATATTTGATGTGTAAATTTTATATTACTATAAATGTTATATTAAGTGGCTATACATTTTTTATTTTTTATTTCATTCTGTTCCAATAACAAGGATGTCTACTGGCTTAAAGATCAAGAAGTTCTAGCAAACAAAATTGATCTTCTGACAGGAATTGAAACTGTATTCTCTTTTCCAATCAGGATAACCACTTTTAAGTTGTGTGCTTTTCCATTAGGTCATGGGGCACCATCAGAAAAAAGTAAAACTCAGTTACCTTCCTTAAGTAATGTGTAACTGTATATATTTTGGTAACAGCTCATTATTTTATTCATGCATAACTTCTTATTTATAACAGACACACCTTATACAAAATAATTAATTTTTGTTTTGGAGTGAATGAATGTGAAATATCAGTGATTGAATTGTGGAAAATTTAATTCAAATAACTCTTTAGCTTTGGACTAAACTTTCTCGAAACAGCATACATTCAGAACATAATTATTTGGGAGAAAATGTATTAATAGACAAATCAAGCCTCCATAATGAGGCAGGTAAATTATTCTGTAAGTTTGTTTATTTTTAAAATGCTGTAAATTGTTTTTCAGTTCTAACACAAGATTGCCAAATATGGTTACTTTTGAAGGCCCAGCAGTACTACATTTTGTAATTTGCCAATTATGACTAGGCTGTTTTTAAAATAAGCTAAGCTAGTTTGGACTTATTAATGAATAGAAAGTGAATTCAAAATTCCATAGTGCTGGGCTTTCAAATGTTCCCATTTTATTTCTTGAGCTATTTTCTCAACTCTTTTGAATGGTGACCAATTCAGCAATCATGTTTGTTCTAACATGAAATCTTGTTTTTGTCATTATTTTTATCAGAGTTACTCACGATCAAAAAGTTAACAGATACTTTCATAAAAAACAAAATCTTGATCTTATTTTCTGTTAACTAATGTCTAACTGAATTGTGTAAATGGAACAACCATAAGTTTCTATGGTTTTACTGGTTATTTTCTTTAAATCTTAAATCAAGAAATAATTTGGCAGCAAGATCTTTTTTTAATAAATCTGTAGGATTCTACTAACATGAAATTCAGTGTTAGATATTTCTGAATACAAGGTTGGTATAGATGGAATAATATTCCAGTAACCAAACAAGGCTATTTTTTTTAAAAAGTACTCAATACAAAGTACAGTGAATAATATTTTTAAAAAAATTATAACATAAATATATTATAACATCACTACAAAAATAGACATTTTGTTTCAACATTTCTGGTGCCTTGTCAAGTGATGGTGGTGATTGTAAAATAAAAAAAATTTTAAAGAGTTTAAAAATCAACCACTATCTAAAGTAAGGGGAATATTTTTATGCAAGATGTAATGGCCAATCAAATTACAGGTATATGATAATTCAAATAATGCGACAACAGGCCCTAGATACAATTTATTAATGCTTTGAAATTAATATTAGATTATATAAGAAATCAGGATAACTAATTAATCTCCAATTTATTATGTAATTAGAAAATAAAAGTTACAAATATTAAACTCTAAAAATAACCATGTATCAAGTTTAGAAACTTACAAAATTGTACAAAGAAAAAAACAGAAAATATGCCTAAATTTTCATGTATTGTTCTTAGTAATATGTTAAGTTTTCCATCTGAATTTGAGTGGAAGTAAGAGGTGCAATGTATGGCTACAAAATTAGTTACATTGACAGGGTTGTTGTTAGATATTTATTTGATGAGGGAGGAAGGTTTATTGGTGACAAGACAGACATCACATTATATTACACAAACCTGTAAATATGATTGAATATATGAGCATGCAAATATACGGACAACAAATAAGCAGGCTCATCAAGATTTAGTCATCCAAATAACCACAGAGACAACACAAACTATCCGTTAAAATTACAGAAACATGGAAAATCAATATACAAATATATAAGCATACACACACACACACACACACACACACACATATATCTATCTATCTATCTATCTATATATATATATATATATATATATATATACCTACATAAAAATACATATATAAACATGCATATACAAAACATAAAAAACAAATACATATATATAAATAAATAAGTCCTTTTTATCAAGTAAATTAAGAAATATGAAATAGAAAGACATATGTTAGACAATAAAAAACATAAAGATAAATATACATATAAATACACATTATTTCATTATTATAATATTATTGTACTTTTATTAATATTCATATCCAAGTATCAATTTATCAGTTAAATTCAATACCTGAATATTAAAACAAATTATATTGGTGGCACTAAAAATCCATTGAAATGCCATTTTTACCAGCATGTTTTTTCCTTCAAAAATAGTTCTCATAAACATGCTACCTCACTGTCCAAGTACTATTGGAGTTTAAAGGAAAACAAAACTCCTACTGTTAAATGGAAGTTAATTATAAGAACTTGTACCTGTAATTCTTTATATGCACCATGCTACCTCTGTCTCAGTGAAAAGCTAGAAATCATTCAATTTAAGGACAAAATAAACCTATTAAATCAAAGGAAGGAGCTCGCTGTTAATTGCAAGCATAAATTATCTTTTAATTTGCTTTCTAGCTAGATAGAATATCGTATGTAAAGATAAAATGGTATTGTCAGTCTGTAAAAATTTTTTTTGTCTTTAAATTTTTAATCATTATCTACCTTTTTATTTGCTAAGATTTCAATATAAAGTGGATCATTTAATTAATATCGAATAGTCATAATTCTTATTGAATTAATCTTATATAGACTCTGAATTTAATATGGCTATTTTTGTAAGGATGTTTGTTTGTATATTAGTATATTTGTTTCTAATCCTGTTCTATATAGGCATACATTTCTAGGTGTTTGTTTTTATGTTTGTGTTTATATGTGCTTGTTTTTTATGGGTGTCCATGTTTGTATATTTATATGTTTTTTTCTTTATTAATATTTTTATTGATGTGCACTTGTGTATATGTATATTGTTTACATATGCTTTTACATGCATTGGTGTGACTAATATACGTTTTGTTCATTGGTACTCCTCTCACCAGCACTGAATTTAACTGATAAATTGATACTTGGATAAGAATAGTAATAATAGTACAATAATATTATAATAATGAAATAATGTGTATTTATATGTATATTTATCTTTTTGTTATGTTATATTTTATAGCCTAACATGTCTTTTTATTTCATATTTCTTAATTTACTTGATAAAAAGTATTTATTTATTTATTTATATATATATATATATATATGTGTATGTGTTAGTATGTTTTGTATATGTATTTCTGTATGTAGGTATGTCTTTATATATATATATATATATATATATATATGCATATGTTTATATATTTGTTTATTGATTTTCCATCTTTGTGTAATTTTGATGGGTAGTTTGCATTGTCTCTGTGATTACTTGGATGATTGAATCTTGATGAGTCTGTTTATTTGTTGTCCGTATATTTGTGTGCTCATATATTCAATCATATTTATGTATTTGTGTATTATGACATGATTTCTGTCTGTCTTGTCACCAATAAGCCTTTCTCCCTCATCCACTAAAACTTTAATCACAACCCTGTCAATGTAACTAATTTTGTAACCATATATTGCACCTCTTACTCCTGCTCAAGTTTTAATTATTCTAGATATTTTAAAATCTCAACATATTAATAAGGACATTAAAATTTAGGCATATTTTCTCTGTTTTTTTTTTTTCTTTGAATAATTTTGTAAGTTTCTAAATTTGATACATGGTTATTTTTAGAGTTTAATATTCGTAACTTTTATTTTTTTTAATTAAATAATAAATTAGAGATTGATTAGTTATCCTGATTTCCTATATAATCCAATATTAATTTTAAAGCATTAATAAAATGTATCTGGGGCCTGTTGTCACATTATTTGAATTATCATATACCTGTAATTTGATTCGCCATTACATCTTACATAAAAATATTCCCCCTAATTTGGGTAGTGGTTGGTTTTGAACTTTTTAAAAAAATTTTATTTTACAATCACCACCATCACTTGACAAGGCACCAGAAGTGTTGAAACAAAATGTCTATTTTTGTAGTGATGTTATAACATACTTATGTTATAATTTTTAAATAAATAGTATTAGATATTTCTAAAATTACTATTAGTTATTATTGTAAATGAAAATAGTGTTAATTCTATCAATATATTATAATTTAAATAAACATTTTTGAATTTGAATGCTCCTTTGAATTATATAATATTTTATGACACAGAATGCTTTTCCTTTGAGTAAGTCTTTTGACAAGTAAACATGTTGTTGAAAGCTAATTGCTGTAGGTGAACGAGTGCAAATGATTTAGAGCAGGAATCTCCTTGAGTAATTAAAATGAAAAGCATTTTTTTAAAATTTATTTTCAGAATATTAAACACCAGTATGTCACCAAAGACAAAATTATATGTTTGTAAAAGAACCGAATTAATTTTTTTTTTTTTGGTGAAGGATGTTTTAATTATTCTAGATATTTTAAAATCTCAAACATTTTTATTTCAATAGAGAATGCTTTTGTTCTTGTTATATTTATTTTACTAAAATTCATGACATTTTGAGATTTTGTAAAGCAAAATATTGAAAATGAAATGAAAAAAAATTAAGCAGAACTAAATTCAAAAAGAAAAAACAATTGAAGAAATATATGTAATAAACTGTATTAATTTAAAAAAATTTAGTCTGAAATTAAACCAAATAAATAAAATATGAATGTTAAAGATTAATAAAATATAAATGAATTATAAAGCAAAAAATATTTGAAACCTGAACAGAAATTAAAGAAAAGCATGTTCAAAGTGATAAATTTATATATTTGAAAGTTTTATAATTTATCATGAAAATAGTTATGAAGAGGGGAAAAAATTGATTAGGAGTATTTTATTAAATGAAGATAAAATTACAATGAGACACATGCATATATATATATATATATATATATATATATATATATATATATATATATATATCGCATATAGTGTTACACACATATTAGAAGAAATGATCCTTACATCAATATGATATATGGGTGGTGTAATGGATCTCCATTCAGAATGAGAAATCAGAGAGCCAAGTTCAAATTCCAGTTGGGCTCATTACATTCATTTATGTACAAATACCTTTGGAAAAGGTATGAATCCATTCTCCCCCAGCTATTGACTTAAATAGTAGGATTTCTATCTGTAAAAATCTTTATTTCTTCAAAACTTTAAATGAAACATTCATTTACAAAAATAAATTGTTCTTCCAATCCAAAAAATCTTTCAGCTTTAAATTTTCAGGTTGGGAAGTCATAAAAAACAAATCAATCAATCAAAATCCTCACATTATTGACATAAGAATGATGAAATATTTGTAATTAGTAGTTTCAATAACAGGTTCAGACTGCAATAGAAAAAGTATCAAATTTTATCTTGGATAAAGTCAGTGATTACATTGATCTTTCGAAAAGAATTTAGTATTCCATGATCAAAATGTCGGTATTATCTAAAATTATGGATATTATCTATGCTTTCATTGAATATTTTGTAACTAGAAGTTTATATATCCTGTGTTATCAAAAGTAGGAGTTTTATGTTTAAAAATGTGTCAAAAGTTTAATCTATTTGAATGATTATATATCTATATAGCAAAGCAATATATAGGAGACATGGTGGAGTAATGGATAGTGACTCAGATTAATGAATTGGAGAGCCGTGTTCAAATTCCACTTGGATCCATTACATTCACTTATGTGCTAATACCCTTGGGAAAGGTATGAATCCTCCTCCCAGCTATGGGTAAATAGCAGGGCAGACTGGGTTCTATACCCTTGGGTGGCAACTGGTCTAGGAGAAGGTAACTCTGAATTCAAAACTGGCCTGGAGAGGGTTGGGCTCTTGTTCAAGAAACACCACTTCTATTACAGTAGCAGTACATGTGGTGCTCCTATGACCCTGATGGGTCACAGGATTCATGATCAATATTATAGCAACATAAATTTTGGTGTCATGTGAGAGAAATTAAAAATAATCCTGGTTGTTTTTTTTTTTTGTTTTTTTTGCACTGATTGCATTTGAATTTTGATATATATCAGTAAGGTTTCACTTTTTCTTATCACTGCCCACTTACTTTACTGCTACTCCACTACTCTGCATTCATTTTCTACATTATTTCTGGTGACAGGGAAAGAAATTGATTACTAAACACCAAATCTTTCAATTTTCTTATCTAAAATTTGTTTCTTTCAGCAATCTGTATGTTATTCAATGAAAATTAGGAAGAAAGTGATTATCACTGGTCAGGAATTAGTACAAACATTACTGTCAGAATAGAGCTATTATGAGAATTGATTGATAATTGAAGTCTCCACTCCAGTAAAACAAGCTTTTGACCAGACGCATATCAGCATGAAATGTATTATTTTTCAAAATTACGGATTTATTGTTTGACATTGTCACTCCCCCAACCCCGAAAGTTCTCCACACTTTTTCATTCTGCTCATGCAGAAATGTTTTGGCTAACTTTTTATAAAATTGAACACAGTCATTTCACTTTTGGCAACAGATAAAAAAAAAAAAAATATTTTTCAATACCCTTTAATATTTGGAATAACCTTAAGTCTGATGGTGCCAAAAAGGATCTGTATGGAGAGTGTACAGCATCTATGAATTCAGGCATCTTACTTTGTACTCTTCCTTAACTCTAATGTGGCTTTTCATTGTCATAACACAAAGAAAATTCTTCCTTCAGGCCTTATTCTGCAGATGCATTGGATGCTCAATGTTCTACAATGCCTTAGTGAATTTCAACTCCCTTCAGCAGAAAATCTCTGCAAATGACTCCTTGATCAATTCTTTAAATGTAACTTTGACATGGCACTCATGACTAACAAATGCTATTACTCAATCACACAGTAAACTGACATAAAACCTATTTGAAGACTTTATATACTACTGAATATGTGCTTAAACATATTATTAGTGATACCACACAGTAGGAGACTACTTATCAGTCAACTCTTGTGTATGTATCATTTGATCAGTAAAATGATTTAAACTTACATAGAAATTAGATATACAAGGTAAAGTAAGTATTATTACCATGAAGGTCTATTAAGTACCAAACTTTGATAGAATGTTGATTGTTTACTGGAGACTACTATTAAGTTGGCTTAGGTTCATTGCTTCTGTTTACTCTGTGATTTCTTATAACTTTGACTTTTTTTTTATTTTTGCAGGGATAAATTATATTTATTTTTTGCTTGGGGGGAATAAATAAATAATATATATATATATATATATATATATATATATATATATATATATATATATATATATATTTTTTGTTGACTTTGTACATTGTGTGTGATTTTTTTTTTTCTTTTTCCTTTTAGCCTGCTATTAACTGAAGAATTATAACTGCTTTAAAAAGAAGATTGCTCCTTTTTTAAGTTTTTATTTTATTTTGTTATTTTTAATACATTGTGGAGCATGACTAACTGCATGGTTTGAAATATGAAATATAGTTCATCTCACATTCATGCACGTGCTGTTTCCCCTCATCTAATTTATAAATGGATAAACTGATAATCTTTAAATTTTCAATGTAAGGAAAAAAGAAATTAGAAAATATAGTACTCTGAAAATAGTACAAGTTGAGTTTTTAAAAGTTCATTTATCTGAACATATTTAAACATAAACTATTTTACTTGTGGGCTTAATCGATGAAAAATGTTGGGCACATCTTTTGTCAGCTTTCCCACTTACAATCAGTTCACATATATAAATGTAAATTGGGTAGAAGTAAAGTATTTCTGACCAGGTTGTTGTTGTTGTTTTATACTTCAAGGATTTATCAAAATAATGATCATCTGTTTCATTACCCATTCAATTTTTATTTACTTGTAAATCAGGTAGTTTCAAATTTTGAATTTCATGAGGCATTAGTCAATGGTTATTTTACTAGTCATGCAGTTTATTTTTAATATTCAGTTCAGTATGTGAGGACATTTTTGGAATAAAGAAAATAATTAAGTAAATGATAAAATAGAAAATTGTTTTGTTTTGTTCAAAAAGAACATCTTCAGAAATTTTTTTTTTTGATCAAGACTGTATACAAAAAGAAAGATACAATAAATAACTGACTACAGATTATTAGCATTAAAGTTACAGTCATCTAACATTTAAAATTAAATTTTGACATTTGATGTATCTAAATTTAAAAATTTAAATTCAAATGTATTTTTCTTTTTTTTTTGTCTATATTTTTAATGTTTTGATAAAAGTTGAATTTGGCATTTTTTCTTTTCGTATATAAGGTTGATTACATCAATAAACTTGTTGTCTGGAGACATTCATTCTAAGTGAAACATTACAATATGGTTTTCTCTCTTGTCATTTATTTAATATTCATATATATTCATATATATATATATATATATTCAGGTAAGATGAGAACAAATAGAGTACAATTCCAACTTTCATAACATTTAAAAGGGGGCTCAATACAAAGAGAAATATTCTTTATTTTAGGATATTACATTGAAAACATGTCAAAATTGCTGCACAATTATACATGGTAATTGTGTAGCAATTTTGACATGTTTTCGATGTAATATCTTAAAATCAAGTGTGTGTGTGTATATATATATATACACGCACACACACAACAATTTTCAATTCAAGTTAAATGTAGATAAATAGATATTAGTTATGACCACTCATTAGAAATAGAAGCCAATATTGTTCTTTTTATACTAACCTGACTTTCAGCCATATGACTTTCATGCAGTTAAGGATAGGAATTGTCAATAAAACCTTGAGTTCAATTTTTTTTGCCTTATTTCCATCATGATTATTTTATATATTTTAAGATTAAATCATTATTGTGGCTATGCTGTGAGACACTGGATGAAATCTTAACTGATTGTTTGAAAAAAGCATCTTAAAATGGATTTAATAATTCATTAATTCTCTATGAATCTACTGTTGAAAAAAATCATGAAGTGAAAATTTATCTAAACACTTAAATCATTAATCAGTATATGACTTGGAGAAAGGTATGAGTCCATCTTTTCTCTCACGAGTTATGAGTGGTGGCTGGTCTTGGTGAAGCACTACTCTAAGGGAAAACCACTCCATTATTTTTCCCCAAAAGTCATAATAATTCACAGATAATAACGAAAAGAAATATTTCAAGAGTCATGTTCTGAAAGGACATGGCATTAAAAAAAAAAAAAAGAAAAGAAAAACAAACAGAAGTGATCTTTTGCTTGCCTTAGATATTTTTGGTAAGAGATAGTATAGATAATCTGTTAATTATTATTTGTCTCCTGCAAATGATGTGGGATGACTTGTTATAACCAGGGAAACCATTTCCAAATCTATATATGTAAAATCAAGTCATGATATCATTCATCCTTGTTGAAATTGATAGAATTGGTTGTAATATCATAGACAAATCTTTATATCCTTCATTAATGTTATTTTTTTTTTCTATTGAGGAAGTTTATCTTTTAACATATATCTATTGCTGCTTCAATTCTAGATAGGATTATCCTGATAAAATTAGTTCATCTTATAGTTCAGGTATTCATAATTTTCTTTTGCTTGTAAAATCCGTTTTGCCTAAGGAGAGCTTTCCTTATTTAAAGAGAAAAAATATAGCACTGTTGCACAAATTGGATAAGACATCTAGTTTTAAATAAAATCAGAAAGAAATTAAAATGGAATAAATAATTTTAAAAAATCTATCCTTTATGAAAGAAAAAATAAAGACGAAAGAGAAAGGGATGAAGAAAGTACAAGAATGGTGCAGTCTATGATTTGCAACCATTTTGTTTTTACTCCTCTATACTTTTTATAGGTGGTACCAGGGATCCGAAAGACATATCAGTCAAAGGTTTGTGCTGTTCTTTGTTGTTGTTTTTTTTTTCTTCATGATATCTTATGTCATTTTAAATTGGTTCCCTTTGTGCTTGATACCTGAACCCTGTCACACCCAACAAGCAAAATTTTTGTTTTCTTTATTCTGTGTAGGTGGATGTTGGGTATTTGCGGGAGAAGGATTATGTTTTCTTTTCCTTCTACCTGACAATCTATTTTCTGAGAACTGTAAAATGTAAACTGAAAATTGATTCTTTTTCAACATAAGAGAAGCAATATTTAAGCAATTTTATTTGATTAACTTTCTGATAGTTGTTCCAGTCACAGTTGCTTATAAAACGAAAAAATATTTAATTTTTCTCATGAGAAAGGAAAAACATTTTATTTAAAACAAAAGTAGTATTTTTAAGTCACTTATTGCTAGTAGAATTTTTCTTAAATTCAAATGGACTTATAAAAATCATGTGATAAAATACATACGCACTCATATATATATATATATATACACACACACACACACATATATATATATATATATATATATATATATATATATATATAAAAACAAGGTGCATCAATAATTCTGTAGTCTGCCACATAGTTATTAGCTGAAATCTGGTCTGAAATTTTGACTGCATAAAGTTTTAGATTTATCATTATACACTGAAAATTCCAGACTAAAATTTATCTGAAAATTGTAAAAGATGCAGACTTGTTGATTCATCCACATGCTTGAGTCTGCGTGTGTGTGTATATATATATATATATATATATATATATATATATATATATATATATATGCATGCAAAATACATTATATCCCCAAGAAATGTATGTACATGCTTTGTTTACTAATTACATTATTGGTTATTACTTGAAAATTACAATAAAGTTTACAAACAAAAGCTTTAAATGTTAATTAAAATGACATTTTTTATCTTTGGTACCTTAAAAATTTATAAGCTGATAAACTGTAAATGCATTTTTTTCATTTGAAGATAATTACTGTACAATTACAAAAGATGCTTATTCATTATGATGGAAACATACAATTAGCATTTAGGTAATATCCATATCTACTTTCAGACATCCACTATATATTTCTTCCTAAAGACCTTTCATAAATCTCAAGTTGCTTTATTTCTATTTATTGCTGATAGAAATATAATAACTGGTGACCTTTTTAAAAAATAAAATCTATAAGTAGAAATTTGTCTATTTGGGTGTACA
Source organism: Acanthosepion pharaonis (assembly GCA_903632075.3). NCBI lineage: Eukaryota > Metazoa > Mollusca > Cephalopoda > Sepiida > Sepiidae > Acanthosepion > Acanthosepion pharaonis. The sequence goes on along the minus strand of CAHIKZ030000359.1, from coordinate 190,372 downwards.
TTTGGACCAAATTGAATATGGGCATGGAACTGACTTCAGTTTCTTATCATGGATGGTGATATCACTTTCATTTAGTAAAGACAAAAATTCAGTACTTTTCACAGTATGAGTAACGTTTATTAATTTCATAACTGGTTCACCTTGATGATTTATACAGAGGACGCAACAATGTTGTGTAGGTTTTTGTAAATTTAATTCAATACACATGTTAGTTCAAATATTCTGTTAATTGAATGCAAGTTTTCATCACATGGATTGAGTAGTAAACTTGTATAAAAACTGAAATCATTTCTCTTATTCTCAAAAGATATAAGTTGTCTTTTAATAAAGTAAACATTCTGGCATATGATTATATATATATATATATATATATATATATATATATATATATATATGTAATATGAAGGATTTAAAAAAATATGAAGTAAACCAAACCAAAAGCTTTTCAGCACCCTTTCCCAAAATTTGACCAACACATCAAAAACATCAGATTTCGGAAGAAGAGCTTTTTGGCTTTGAAAAAAAAAAAATCACTACTCCTTTATATATATATATATATATATATATATATATATATATATATACATCTATCCATATACATATGCTTGTATGCAATACTATGCATATATGTGCATGTATATATTTATTAATATGTTTATATGTAAACACACATACATGAATTCATTGTATAGTGATTTTACAAGTGTAGCTTAGATGTGGCACAAGGTCGAAAGTAGGGGGAACCCAGTGATGATCGAACTCACCTCTCAGTAGTAATTGTTCTAGTGAGACAAGTTTTCTAACCATTACACCACCTAGAGATGCCCCATGAATTCATTGTATATATACATATATATACATGTGAATATATGCAATATATTATTCCTTGTTATGCACTTACACTTGCTTTGTACACATATATAACATTTTATGGCAAAGGATTGATTGACTAATAGATAGATTTTGTACAGGTTTTTCAACCATTTACATGGAATGTTTCTCATTTTGATAATTAGAGTTCTTCATCCGACACATCCAAGCATTGATCCATTCATTGACATCCATTCTGTGTTTTGCATATTGTGCAAATCTTGGCAATTTTTGGTTGTGTTTTTATTGTTTTTGAATGCTTTCAATTTTGCTTATTCCCTCTCACAGTTTTTTCAACTGCAAAAATTACCCACTAACCTTTAAAATAAATAAAATGTCAATGTTCAAATGCAGTCATATTTTATGACAATCAAACTTTTCATTATTGTGAAAAATATACTATTACTCTTTAATACATACTAAAATCAGTGTTATAAAATTTTTGCATGTAATAGCTTTTATGACCCAGCTGTTAACAAAGAAGTCCAACACGCATTAGTTGTAAATAATGATAATAATAATATGGATTTAATAGCTTTAAATGTAAGATTTTAATCTTAATTTAATAGCTTTTGTTATTGAAAAGGCTTATTTCAAATATAACATTTGAATATTGACCAAAAAAGAATACAAATAGTAAAAACACAATACATGAAATGCTTTGCTTTTTTATGCTTTGGCTTATTTAAATGCTTCAGGTATTTCCCCATTGCCATTATTTTTAAAATTCAAGTCACTAAACTTTGTTGGATTTATATCTATAATTTATTTTTACAATATGCTAGTAATATTTTTGCTACTTAAGCTAAATAAAAATAGATTTAAAAAACAATAAACAGTTTGCAAAATAATTTGACTATTGTTTACTGTTAAGACATGATAATAAAGAATTTAATTTTGAAAAGTATTTTCTCTTATCAATATAAGTATTTATTTTTAATTAAGGGACTGATTAAAGAGAATTCTAGACTAGTACATGTTTTTTTGTATGGAACAGGGACAAAATGTTGTTAAATAAACACTGCAAGATTATTTTTTTTGCTGTAGCCAAACATTGTAATACTAATCATATTTAGTATCTGTGTTTTCATCAAGAAGCATTTTTGTATATGAGACAGTTTTATTTTGAAATTAATATTGACATCTTTTATCAGTATTCTTGGTGAGACAGTATATGTTTTTGAATGGATATCCAGAAGAAACATTTTGGGAAGAGTTTTATTTTCATTTTTTTTTTTTTTTTATTATTTTTAATTTTTCTGATTTGGAAATAATGTCAATGGCATAAATCTTCAGAAATTTGTTAACCATCGCACAATGTTGTTTTTTTTTTTTTTTTCATGCAATTTCTGTTATCCATGGTCATATTCATGATACAAATTTCACTTGAAGAAATTTCCGTTTTTCAATACTTAACTTAATATCTATATTTCAGAGTAAAATTTTATTTATTTCATTATAACCAGAGGACATTTACACCAAAGACCAACAAGTTTATCAATATTTCAAAAACTTTTTTCTTTTTGAAATAGCTACTTCCAAATGTGAAAAAGAGTAATTTTCAACTGAAGGATTGCCATCATCTTACTAAATACTAACCATTCTGTACAATTTAATTCATCTATCATCTAACATGTTCATTTATTCTTATTCAGGACATATGCACAAAAAGTAGTTAATGAAGAATTCTAGGGATAATTACTAAAAAAAATTGTTGTTTTTTTAGTTTGTTACTTACATTTCATGTTTATATTTGCTTTATCATTATCGTTTTGAAAATCGTTCACAAGCAAAGGTGAAATGCACTGAATAGCTTTTCTCCTAGCATTTCATATTGTAATTTTTGTGTGAGATTTTGAGATGAGTTCAGTTAAGTTTTTAAAATATCCTCATCTTTGTTATATTTTCATAGTGTTTTGACTCTTTTATTTTCTGGCTTATTTTAGGTGAAAATTTTCTCTCATATCTGATCTGTTGGTAATGAGCTGCATTGCAATTTGTGATGTAGTGTTTCTGGATTATATCCCATTATGTTTTTTTTTTAATATGCTATTTTAGAATTGATAAAGTACCCCCTTGGAAAATATGGAAACTAAAAGAATTGGCATATACAGATTTATCAAAAATTCCATTAGCAAGCTGAATATGGAAATTGATGTCAGTTGGGAATGAGTAATCAATAAATCCTATAGAACTTGACTGTAAAAAAATATAAAGGGGTATAATTCAGAAAAAGTATACAGCCTGTCTACAACATACAACAAAGATGATGATAATTTTTTAAAAAAATTGAATATTTTTTATAATAAGTGTAAAATGAACAATATCTTCATTATGTAAATACACGTTTTTTCTGAAAATGTAGAGTATATGGAATGTCTGAAGGAGTTTCACCTTCTGACCTATATGCTTTCAAGTCACTTGCTAGTTAGATTGTTGCATCTCTTTTTTAAAAATTTATGAATTTCACCACATTAGTTTTTAAAAGCACATAAAAGATTTATAGCTTTTAAATAGTTATCTATTTTGTAACAGCCTGTCTTAATTTTGATGTTTGGCATCTTTCTTATTAATTTGCCCATATTATAAAATTTTTAGATATAACTGTATGAATGGAAAATTGACTTAAAATTATAAAAAATATTTTGATTTGAAATAGAATATAAACAGATTTTATTATGGTATTATGTTTGAAAATCTATGCATCTCCCTTTCAGATGGTAACTTTGTAGCTGCTTTAATAAAAATTTTGCTATACTAGGACAAACAGAGAAATAAAAGGAATCTTTGATTACCAAAGAATAAACATTGGGTTTAAGGTTCCAAAATTCCACCTTCTGATTGTTCTATATTGTTGGTTGGGATAATGGCCTAGTAGATAAAAACATTGCTTTGTATCTAGTTTCCTGCTGGTTGTAAGTTCAATCCCTTACCACAGCAGTATCACAAGGCTGAATTAATTTGGAAGTTTGGTCAGCATAATGAATGTTATTGAATATGATAGATAGTTGAAGAAGGCAGGAGAATCCATTAAACGAAGAATTGTGAGTAAAGTAAAATAATTACAACACACACACACACACATATATATATATATATATATATATATATATATATATATATATATATATATATATATATATTGTGTGTGATAAAAATATAATTTTAAGGTATGGCTATATTTATGGGTTAAACACCAAGTTGGCACATTCTGGTTTATGCTTAAACCTTAAGTTTTAAGTATGTTGATCTCTCTCTCTCTCTCTCTCTCTATATATATATATATATATATATATATATATATATATATATATATATATATATATATAAAATATATACCAAAATACTGTCTTTGAAGCCTTTAAATTTGACCATGCATACTTACATATATACAGGATAAGCATTTAATATTTTTTGCTTCTTGTAACAAAAATAGGGTATCTTTCTCTTGTGATGCAGAAATATCTTTCTTATAACAGAGTTTGTAATGTAAGTCTATAAATTTCTTTTTATTATTAATATATTGACAAGAAAAATAATCATTTACTTTCAGAAAGGAATTTCACTGAAATGTTTTTTCTAACAATATATGTATATATTTTTACTTTACATGAATTTTTTCATAGGAAATGGTCAAAATGAAAATAAATCTATTTTTATTCTTTAAGCTAATTGCTTAAAGCAGTTACTGCACATGAAAATCAAACTTTATTAATGTAAATAATTAAATAACTATTTTTTATTGGCAGTAAATATTGAAAAATAGACATTTCTTAGTTGTATATTTTATTTCTTTCACATTGATATATATATATATATATATATATATATATAAAAAGTTAAGTGAATCATATTTCATACATACTAAGTTATGCATAACTTGTACTCATAGCTTAATCAGTTTTGTATAACAACACTTATGACCATCAGTAATAAGCAATTTCTTTTATTCAAGTCTTCATATCTTACCTGTAGTAGACATTGTATAGTAATGATAATTCTTTATTTCGGTAATTCAGAGAGTAACAAAGATCTCTTCTCTAATCAAAAGAGCAATATTAAAGATACAAAAACAAATAACTAAGTGTGTATTTGTTGCAGAAATATTTTCTCAGTAGAAATGTTTGAAACATTCATTGCATTTGATTAATAACAGTAAACAATTTTGCATTTCTATAATTCATAGGTTAGGTGAGAATAATAACTATGAATGCAAACAAAATTTCTGTAATGAAAAATGAAATAGTTTAACCTGTAAGGACTATTACTGCTCTTGTTACAATCCAGCTAACAAAAGTCATTTGCTTCATTTTTGCTTTATATCCTAAATATTAAATGTTGGTGCTTCTTGTTATCAATTCTGTATTTTGTTTGCTATTTTTTTGCTTGCTTATACACACAATTTTTTTTATTATTAATATTATTACCACATTTTATTATGTTAAAATCATGTTTATAATATTTTTAAAAAGAGTCTTTTGTTTTTATTTTTTCACCTAAAATGGTGCACAAATTTCCATTTCCTTAATGCATTTTTTGAAACTTTGTCTTGTTTTTTTTTGTCATTTTTACCAATCCTTATTGTCATCTCCTCAGCTCCAAACTCCATTTTCTTCTCTCCATCCTTTTCTTAAGTCTCTTTTGTCCCCTTTTACAATGTCTTCTTAATTTTATTTTTCTATTTTTTTTAAATGATTTTAATTCCTTTTTTATTTACTTTTTCTTTTGTTTTTTTTTGTTTTTTTTTTTAAATTTTTATCACTCTTTTTTGGCTGGCCCTCCTTTTAACCTTATTTTTTGAATGACTATTTCATCACATTACTGTTAAAAATATTCCTTTCATATGCTGTAAATTTATGTTTCAGTTAAAATTTTTTATTTACCTTTTTTTACTTTAAGGGTGTCTTATAATAAAATTCACATTTTTTTTCAATTAGATATTTTACTTTAAAAGCAGTCATGATATTGATAATCATGCATGTAGTCTTAAAATTTTTTATTGATGTTTCTAATATTATTTAAGCACACCATGAAAGTTGTATACTTAAATATCCTTTTTTTTTTTTTTAGCATTTGAATTGCTAACTCATTGTAAAATGGAGCCATTCTCAAATAGGAAAAACAATATTTCAAGATGAATGTTGCAAGTGGTTAATAAATACACTTGACCTTTCCTACACACAAGCTGCTAGTGGCCTGCTGGCGGGTCGGCAATGTCATGGCTTCTGGTGGCAGCCACTAGCAGGCCACCAGCAGGCCACTGTTGGGCCTCTAGCAGTCCGCCAGTGGTAACATTTCTGAGACGAACATGTTGGTGGTCAAACAGCAGGCCACCAGCAGTAAGTGGCATGCTACCCAGTGGTAGATTGGTGGCTTGCATATAGAGAGTGCTGCTAAGAATTATAAAGAAGCATATTGAAAATGTCCTTTTGGACTTTCCCAAACAACAGCAGCATTTAGCATGAATGATTGGCAAAATTATAGAGGAATGAGAAGGCAAACAATAAATGTTCAGAAACTTTCTTTGCTCACTGAACTTTGTGAAGGTTTCTCATAGGACATCAGTTATGAATACGATAATATGTTGATTTGGTGATGTTTCTATAAAAAATACATCAGTTTTACTATGAGACATCTTTTGTCAGCTGTTTATGAATTTAGTTTAAAATTTGCTAAAAATCAGTATATTCATATTTTTACTCTTTCTTCTTTGAAGATATATGTAATCAAAATTAAGATAAATATAAACTCAAACATAGATAAAAACAAAAAATGCATGTCCATAAAATCTTGTTTATTAGAATATACAAGGTGATATTGGCAAGTTCCAGCAACAGGATCTCCTGACAGGCTTCCTGATTCCAATCATGTGAGAGAACATATGGATTGTTTGATGATGATCTTCATGGATATGTTACAAAATAATTTTCTGGTATACTGCTGGTGATTGGTCATTCTGAATGGTTCTCATCATGAAGTGACATTTTACCAACCTTGAAACTCAAGTCATTCTCAAAACCTGAAAAATGTTTGCCAAAAATCTGATAAAGCATTTTGAGGGTTTCAGTAGCAGATTTGACAAGCTTCATTCAATAACTGAACACAAGTAGATAGCATAAAGCCTATTGGTAAACTCAGACAAACTGGTTATCAATGAGTGCTAGTTGGGTTTGAATTTCCATTGAAAAATGCATTCACACTATGTACAATCAGGGAATTTTATATGGCTATATGATTGAATATTATATATTCAATATAAGTAATGATGAACATTGGTTTAAAGAAAATTTTTATGCAACAATATATATATATATATATATATATATATATATAAATAAATGTGTAAGAAGTTTTCATGTGATGCATTTCATCCTTTAGGATTTCATTGGACCAAGTTTATGTTGATCTTCTTTTGCTCATGCACATGTGTAGTTGCATAAACATAAACTTAATCCTTTGAAGTCCTCAAGGATGAAATGTGTCACATGAAAACATTTCCCACTTTATGATACTTCTTTCCCATAAAATTGTTCTTATTATATAAAAAATATTTATATATATAAATAAAAATACATGCATACATAAAATTCACTACTTATTTTACATAAATTTTTTTCCACATAATATCCTTCTCTGGTAATGCACTTAGCATCATTGCTAAATATTATACTGATTGAACTTTCAACAGTGAAGTAAGTTACAGACTTATTGATAAACCCTCAGATATATACATAAAAAATTATAAATTTGTTCAACATGTATAAACCTGATTAATGTGGTGATTATGATTATTTACAAATAATCTACTTTTCCTTTAGTAAACCTTTTTAAACCTTTACATTAATAAAAGTTTAAATTTCTGATCCATCTCCAATATACTTTGTATATGAGATTCTAAAAATTTAACTGATTGAGTAGTAGTATTTAAAATCAGTTTCCTTTTCTAAGATTGACGTTCTTTATTCTTTTAAATCAGTCTTGATATAGAGTCTTATTCCAGACAGGCCTTTCCTTGTGAAAAAAGAGCAGTTTTACCTCTATTCATTAAACCTTTTAGAACATTCAGTAGGATGTCTAAAATTACATTAATAATAGCCTAAAAAACGTAGAGAAACTTTATTTTTCACAAAAAGATGCTTATAAGGAGTCACAATATTCATTTTCCAATAGTTCTATATTTTAGTAATAATATTCTTTAGACCTTATAATATTTTCCTCAGGATACACTTATCCACTCATCAAAAATTGATTGCCAAAATCTAATCACTTTTATGCAATACAACTTTTTATTACATTGCTCAACTTAAACATTTCTTATTTTGTGTTATGTATGCAAAAACAGGATGGGCCAATAATAATAATAATCTGTTCTCCCTTTATGAAAGGAGGATTTTTTAAAAAAGCACTTTAAAATTGTTTATTTGAATTATATCAACATTCTTTTTAATATAAGTGTTAGGATAGTTAAGAACTAAGATGATACTCTAGTACATTTGAATAGGATGTTCTATTTAAACTTAATAACCTTATATGGTAAACTTTCTTAGATGATAATTTCATTTTCCTTATTAAGCTAGTGTTGAGACTTTTTCCTATTTTAATAGAAATTTTATTTTAAGAATAATACTGAATATCAGCTTTTGAGAGGTGATTTTTATTTCATGTATCATTGTTTTATAGAAATTATAGAATTTTATAAAAAATTAGTTAAATTTATTTTAAAAGCAAATATTTTTTCTTGAAACTGTTTGTATAATTTTGTTATCAAATTTTGATTTTTTGATAAAAGTCATTTTTGAAATTAAATTTTAAAAATTATTACATTCCATGTCAAATTTATTTTTTTATTTTACTGCTTCTTGACAGGTGTAAATTAAACAAATTTTGGAAGGCTGTCCATAAAATTTCATTGAAATTAAATTTTTCTTTTTTTTTCTTATTTTTCTAAAATTTTCTTATGGTTCCATATTACAACAGGAAATGGGATAGGAATGAAGATTGTTGGAGGTAAACACCAAAGTCCAGATGAAGAGATGGTTGCCTATGTTGCAGCTATTTACCCGGGAGGCATTGCTGAACAGTTACATGGTGAGCTGGAAGAGGGTAAGTGGCCATATTCAAAATTTGTTTTTCAATGTGAAAATTATGTTGTTTAAAAAACATTAGTTATTTTATAATGGTAATACCAAACAAGATTTTTAATACAAGAAAATTCTTATAGACTTGTATGTTGAATCACTTATTCATTTAATAGAGAAATTGTTGAAATAGGCAAGAATTAGAATTGTTATTCCTATTAGAGGGATTAATAAGCATCACCTGGGCTAAAACAGGCTTTTGCAATATTAATTATCTTGAACTATCCTTTGGAACTGATATAAGAGCTGTTTTTATGATAAAGGAACTTGTAATTGAACAAATCGGCAAACTTGTGTACAATGTTTATCTCATTTTTAATCATTTTTTAAAAAAATCTCTTAATTTAAAGAACCAAAACTGAAAGTATGGGCAACAAATCAAATTCTTAGAGTATAAGAAAAGTAAGTAAAGAAAAAATGAGTAGAGATATGGTAGACATTCTGCATTTACAGTGCAGAAGTTTAATATAAGTAGTTATGGTATGTTTCTAGTTTACTATTTCATGTATGAACTTGAAAACAGGATGTTGATTATTGTTTGAGCAGCAAATTTCCCCTGTTGCTTTCATTATAGTATTTTGATCTGTATGCTGTTCACTTTTACTTATGTGTATAATGCACTCCATAATCTTCAAGGAACTTTTATTTCACTTACAACTCTTAATATTGCTTTTATACTTTTTTTTTCAAAAAGCAAAAGTCACTAATGAAATAAAAGGTACCATTGTCTCTTTGAAAGCTCTCAAAATATTAAATGCAACATAAATTTGAGGTGGGCTAAAAAGCACACCAGTCACAATATGAATGCAGGTTTGAATAATTCATAATATTATTAATACTAATCTTGATTTCTTATTAGATAAAGAATGATTAAATTTTATTCATTTTTGGCTAGTACTCCTTTTACTTAATGTTTTAGTTGTTTTTTTTATTGCAACTACTCAAACTATCATTCCATCATTATTGCAACTACTCAAACCATCAGTAAACAGCATACATTAGAAATAAAAAAACAAAAACCAGCCCACTCATTAAGAGAAGTTATCACAGAAAGATAAACTTTCTGAGGCAAAGGTATATGAGTTCATATTTTGCCAAGACCGTATTCTTTGTTTCTGATGATGGCATTAGAATAACAGTCTGAGCAGTTACAATGAAAACTACCTAAAAATAAAGATGAAGAATTGAGATTGGTTAATTCACAGTTTATTATCAATACTTCATTTCAGAACTTTTGGAAGTACTGATGAGAAATAAAGAGAAAATAGTGTCTTGGAATTTTTCTTAATGTGTCAGTGAAAGACTGAAGATTACTGTTTATATAGTAGGTTGACTACCATATGCAGATATATACTGAGAAAGGTATTTTTAGATCAATTAGGAAAAGGTATTTTTAGATCAATTAGGAAAGAATTCAATGAACATATCTCCACAAACCTGTGTTATCTCTATGAAATTAAAAGGAAATTTTCTCTTAATAGAACATATTGAAATATTTTTGCCAAAACAAAAAAACTTTTGTAAATTCTATGATCATCTGTTTTAGATTGAAGTTTAATTTCTATATTTGACACAACTTTTCAGAATAATTATTAATGATTTTCCAAATTGTTTTATTCAGTAATGCATTGAAAGGTTTTATTTTCTCAAGAAATGAAGTACCACCATTATTTCATAAATTACTTGAACTAATATCTTTAGTTCTGTTCTTATTGACACATTTTGGCCAAATTATTATTCAATCTTTGAGTTTATGTTACATTTAACTTTTAGAATTTGCTGAGTACTTTTTTTCCTGGTACAATCTTCTTAAATGAAAAATTAAAATGGAAATAAAAAGAATAGTAAGCAAATTCTAAAGACTATATACAACATATACCTGAGGGAGGCTAGAGAATGCATTAGCCAAAACATTCTGCTAATAACTATAAAAATGAAGACAAATGAATAATATCTGTTGGCCTTCTGGAGTAGAAAATCATATTCAACATGAAATAAAAAAATGTCTATCCGTCCTTTTTTTTTTTTTTTTTAAGTGTTGGGAATAAATTTGATGCAGTCATCAAGAGAAGTAACTTTAAACATTTCTTATAAAAAATATTGTTTGCAAATAAGTAAAATTCTGAGTTTTAACTTTTGTCCCTTGTAATTCCTATGATCAATACTTTATTATATTAATGTATTTCTCCGTTTTGTTAAAAGTTATCATCTGATTATCGCATTTTTAAATTTTTATGGATGTTAAATATTTATTTCCTAAAGGAGTGTCTCTGTATATGTTTATGTGAACAATTTTAAAAATCAAAATGAAACTGAAAAGAGGAGGAGTGGGGTTGATGAATGTTTAGTGCAGAAAACTAAATTGGTAAGCCAAGTTCAAATTCTGGTGGCGAAAATTTGCATTTTTGACCTTGGGAAAGGCATGAATCCATCTTTATGGACCTACTTATGGTTAAATAGCAGAATCAGACATGGTTCTCTAACTTTGATAAACAATCTATAACAGCAACACTGAATTTAAAATCTTGGAATAGACAATGGGAAAACACTACAATGTCTTTCTCAGGAATAATCATGACAATACACAGTTTACAAATATTAAATTAAAAAAGGAAGCTGTGGGGAGTCATAATCTAAATTGTGAAGAGACATACCACTTAAAGATAGAATTGGAAGAACCTGCTATAAATTAGTGCAACAAAAAATAAAACTTACTGAGTATTAAAATCTAGTTGAACATTCACATTTTATTCCAAGAGTTCTTTGAACTGTTGATGTCATTATTTATGTTGCTTTTATTGTTACTACAATGTTTCAGCTAATCAGTTTTCCAGTGATCTTCTGGTACTTAATCCAGAATGAAAGTGAGAGGTCTGTTTTCTACAGATATTTGCAGTGAACAGAAATGGTGATTAATTTACTGACCAACTATTTATGAGAATGAGTTCTCATAAATAGGGCATGGCAAATCCTAAATGGAGAGATAATAGGTTAATGTCACCAGAGAGTGAGAAAATTGAAGTAAGTGGCATATATTATCATATTGGACAGATATGTAAGTTATACCAATGTGGATTTCAACTCAATGTGGTTTTCTTTGCTTTGCATGAAGGGAATTGGAGTGCATTATTACCATCATGCAAATATGAATTCATGAATATTAAACTAGTACTGAGAGCAGTATTGCCAGTGTGGCTTGAATTGATGGAAATAAACCAAACTGGTTGGTCTGTGACTGATCCGCCATGTTTTTTTTCTGTTTTTCCAACTTGTTCTCTCTTTCCATACTTATTGTAAAACTGAAGAAGGCTGTAGAATGAATAAAAACTTTTGAAATGACAATAGTTCTTCCTAAAATTATCAGCAGCATTATTTATCAACACTTTCTAGATCAATTAGCAAATGAATATTCTTCTTTAGTACATTTGACATCTTTCTCAAGATGGATAGATTCTTGACTCTGTAGATTTTATAACAGCCCCAAGTGGATTCATCAAGCATAGTATTTGTCACCTGTAATCCTTAATCTGTCTATAATTTACATAAAATAATAACAGTACAATTTCTTCTTTCCTTAGAATATGTTGTGAACAATTATGTTTTTTGTTACTGTTAAATTAAAACGAGGAGACTACAATCATCATTATTATTTTCAACCAATTTTTCCCTCCTTAATTGTGTGTGTGTGTGTTCCCCAACTTACTTTCTGTCAAAATGTTGCTCCTTTGATGATTAAACACCATTTTTTTTTAGTTTTGAGCTTAAGTTTATTTAGGCATGTTTTTACATATTTTGTGCATTAAAAATCAGGAAGTATTTCTTTTGTAAATTTTTTTTTTATCATTAGGTTACAGACTTATATAATCATTTTTTGTATCAGTTGCCAGCAGTTCTAGATAACATATTTCCATATGATCTCCAGCTAATATTTAAAGATTCTTTGAAGACTTGATTGATATGTAGATCAATTAAGAGTCATTTTAAAAGAAAAAAATTATTAGGTTGACTTTTTTTTTTCAGGTGATCAAATATTAGAATGGAATGGAATTGAGCTCACTGGGAAGACTTATGAAGAAGTGCAACAGATCATATCGCAACCGAATGGAGAAATTGAATTAGTTGTACGACCGTGAGTATTGTTTATAATTAATAGTCTAGAAATAGACAACAGAAAAAAAAATAACAGTACACAAATTTTTTAGACAAAGCATTGAGAATTGCTATTACTTTTTTTTACTAGTAATTCTTGAATGTTAATATCTGCTGCATTTTATTGTAATTCCCAGATTCACATTTTAAAATAAAGAATAAGTTGTGAGCAAGATAACAACTTGTGTCACTTATTCTTGGGAGGCCTGCTTAATTGATAAAGTAGTTGCAATAGAAGGCCATGATTTCCGAAAATATGGTTTTTAGTCTTACCGAATACTCATTTATTTTTAATCCCACTGCAGTTGTAGAATGATGATCGGAGATTGATATTATTATAAAGCAGCAGAAATTATGACTAAAAAAAATACTAGTAAAAAATGAGTAATAATAAAAGACTATGACATAATTTCCAAATGATATTTAAAAGCTGTTTTCCTTTACAAAGATAAATATTTTGCAAAACAAAATAACATTTAGTAGAGTATGCCATAACTACTATGAATGGTTTCAGTACATTGGTTACAAGGTAAAGTGTGTAGGCTGTAACAATTGTGTGTCAGGATTGTTAGATCTAGTGTTTATCTGACCAAAAAACCTGGAAAAAAATTAAAATCACAATTTTTAAAAAATGGTTCCTTCTAGATTTTCTTTTTTCTATTATCCCCTTCACCCAAATTTTCTTCTTTTATAACATTTTAATACAAGCAAATCATATGAGGTCAGTATGGTCTAAAATTAAACTAGTATCATTATTCATTAAGGTTAATTATATTTCTTACTCACAAGTGAATCAGGCTGGATGCCTAAACTTTGCTATTTTTTTCACAATTTTTAGAGTTCAGCCTTTCATGGATATTTGCTGTATTCTGTCATCCTTGATCCTTGAGTGCTTGTATGTTTTTATCCCTTTAAGGGGAACATAATTTATGGTTTAAGAATTTGACTGGCATAATTTTCATTTTCACAAGATAATTTTGGACTTTTTTCTTTTTTAAATTATTTCATCACAAGAAAGACAATAAAGCCACTAAGTTGCAGGGGCTTATCAAATATGAAAGAATATAAGAAAAAGAAAAACATTAAGGAGTGAGAATGATAATAGAACGGGAATTAAGAAGACAGAAGATAACAATTAACATTACATTAAAATTTTGGAAGATCAGACTTGACTGGAAAGCAAGAAGACAGAAAAGAGTTCCACAACCGACAAGTGTGAGAAAAGAAACTGCTAGCATAGACCTTATGGCTACATCTAGCCATTTCAGTTGTAGCATGATAAGACCTTGCTGCCAATCTAGTACTGTACATAAATTCATAAAGTCTACATACCATAGAGGAAAGTTCATCAGAAAAATTACCATGAAAGTATTTATAGAAAAGGCACAGGGAAGCTACATTATGGTGGTGGGAAAGTGACTGAAGCTGAGGTGCTAGGATAGGACCAAAAAACAAAACAATAAGAAAATATACAAATTTATAATATGAAAAAACTTGATAGCCAAATATTGTTCTCCTGGGCACTGGCCCTAACACTAATTATTTATGACTTTGCTCAAAAGGAATGCATATATGCTACTTTTTTCACATTACCTACTTTCCAGTATTGTTCTCTCTCTGTTATTTTGACTTTATTCCAAAGGGAGCACTGTAATTCCTTTTCTTTTATAATGTTCTAACATGTTGATCATTCACCTTGTTTGTTTTTTTATTTTTTTTAATATTCTTAAAGTTTTATCTTTCATAGGTAATTGCTTTCATAATTATATTCTTTACTACAGCCAAAAGGTTTTTATTCACATATGATCTGAGTGATCAGTTAATAAAGCTTGGCTGACTGATTCAAATATGCTACACTGCATTCAGTTAAACTCTAATCTCCTTCACCATTTCCATCTCTACTCTTATTAACTGCATATTCTATTGACTTGTAGGGCAGCAGGAAGGAAATCTGATTCTTCTTCTACTGTTGCTATCTAGTTGCTTCTTATGCGTCTTCATGGTTAAAATCTCATAATGTATGCTAAAATATAACCAGATTATGTACTCTTCTCTCATTTGCCCATATATAACATTGATGCATTCATTGATTCTACCACCATGACCTTCTGTAGTCAAGCCATGCTGCTGAATGTATTACAAGTGTGTTAACCAGAACTTCTCTTTTATGTCGATGGTAGAGAATTAAATTTTATATTTTGCTAAATGCTCTTTATATATATATATATATATATATATATATATATATATATGTGAATTTTAAATCTAGAATGCTGCATAATGCAGAAAATGAACAGTTGGAATGTTTTGAATTTACAGAAATACATATACACATTCACAGACTATTTAACCCCCTGAACATGGTTTCAGATGAGATTGAAAGTACTTGGGAAAATAACAATTATTTGAAAGAAAATGTTGGTATTTTTCTTAATCAATTTTCTAAGACTACCAAGAAATTCATCTGTGAACATGAAAAGATCACAACCAAAATAAATCTACATGATATGTCTAAATTATTTAACCAAACTTGTTTGAATATATATATATATAACACATCTTCAGAAGACAAATGATAAACAGTTCTAATTTTGCTAAATGAAAAAGTCTGATTTTATGATAGAATCACTTGAAGACAGTCAAAATAGAAATTGATCAAATCATTATAGCAGATGAATGTGGATTACTAAATTGGCAAGATTATTCTTCATTTAAATAGATTTCATTTAGTTTCTTTTTATTCCAGTCAGATTAAATTTAATATGAAAACTCTGTCTGCATGTGTCTGCTCAGCATCAGCAAGCCCCAGAAGTTATTACAGATCTAAAGAAAAAGTTTATTTAGCTACATAGATTTTAAGATGGCAGAAATGTATTTTAAGAATTGACCAGAATAGCACTCACTTTATAACCTGCAGAGAATTAAAAGTGCTTTATACATTATTTATACTTTTGTTACTTAAGGCAATATTTGGCAATGTCTAGTCTTCTATTTGATGATGCAACAGAATATACCTCAAAAAAAAAAAAAGAAAAAAAGAAGCATTGACTTCATATATGAACTCCTATTCATCCAAACTATCTTTTTATTTGGTAAGCTTAAATGATTAGAGCATTAATAATTCTTTACAGGCCATAAGTGATTAGAATTTTGCATAGAAATAGAAAGATCTGTGTTATTTTGTATTGAGTGCTATGAAGATCAAATTATTCTATGACCTAATAGATCATCAGGGTACCATACTGGATCCATCATGACATTTTTCAGGGCAAATAGCATTACTTGGTAATGCTCAGCTTGTCTTCAAGTTACTTGCAATATGTTCTGCTCAGTTTTATGGTGCCATGAGCAAGCAGTAATCATTCAATAACATGTGAATTTAAAGTTCAGTACTGAAAATTTTATAATATTAAAAATGTACTTACAAAATACTAGAAACATAAATTGCATAATTTTCCTGGCAAGATGAGGTCCACCTTAAACGAATTCGCATCATTGGCACTTTCTTCTACTCTGATTTTCTTTCACTCTTGCATCACTTTCACCAGCAAAAGCTTTGTTCAATCTTGAACATCAAATTCAAGTACTATATGGTCAACATCAAAGTCTTCGAAATAATCAATGCATCAAATCGCTGATCATTAAACATCATCTTCAATGGTCAGGGCATGTAGCAAAAATAGGAGGGACAAGGTTTCTATGTCAAGTCTTATTCAGTAAACTCACTTCTGGGAAAAGACCAAGGAACTGCCCTTTTTGATGAAGATACAAGGACCAACTCAAAACAGTGCTGAAAGCCACTGGAGTTGAGCTTAAATTGTTTGAAACACAAGTCTGAGGCCATGACAAGAGAGAAAGGCTTGACAAAATCAATATCATCCTCTCCCAACATTACTATGCAGTCAATGCCATCAGGTCTGCCATGCAAGAATTAGTCTACTTAATCATCAATGCCATCATCATAAAGGAAGCAATCAGAAAAGAAGAAATTAAATTCTTGGATATGAGATAAAACCGATGATTTTATCTCATATTCAAGAATTATATAATAGAGAGAGAGAGTGCACAATGAATGCTGGTGGTAATAAAAGTTCTTGATGTATAATAACAAAGCTAACATTTATACTAATAACACATATACATATTTTTCCTCACTGGTAGCACAACTCTGAGTTTCATGAATGAGATAATCTTCAGGTTCAGGTTGAAAAACTGACCCTTTCAATCTGTCAATTTCTATTCTACTACTAGTGAGGAACAACGTGTACATTTATTATTGATGTGTGTGTGTAGATATATAGATATATATATATATATATATATATATTAAAAAATTATAACATTAACATGTTATAACATCACCAAAATCTATATATATATACACACACACATGGGTGTGTGTAACTTTAAGAAGTGACATTAACATCATAAGCTTTCTTCAGACAATTAAATTCCTGATAACATTAATACATCATAAAGTAATTTATCTGAACAAAGATTATTAGTGTGTGTGTGTATATATATATATATATATATATATATATATATGAAGAAAAATATACGGAAAAAACAAACAAAAATCCTAATATGCAATTATGCTGTTTTAATGTTAATATAATGTCAACGTCGGACGTTTCGGTCTAATAGACCATCTTCAGAACATATTCATAAAACATGATTAACATAGACCATATTCAATTCAACATGAAAAAGACAATGGACATAAGAGCAAGACCAATCCAAACAGATAACTGAAATCTTTTATAAGATCAGCGTTCCATTTACCCTTTTCTAGCAAGATTAATGCTCGACAAACGTACATATGAGTTTTAGATCAAAATAAAATTCTTTTCGTTTTTCATTCAAAATACTCAAATTTTAGGAATACATTTTCACAACATCGCTGACGTGACAACAATGTGATCATATTTAAACAGAACGCTAAAAAAAACTAAGTGGTGTCTTATCTGGTCATTTTTTTAGGGAATTTTTTTTTTGGGGGATTATGTTCTTTTTTGGCATGAAAATGCCTCAAATTTGCCTAAAATGATGTCAAAATTTTTTTTCATCTTCCTTTTTCTTGAAGGATCGTGACATATATTTGTTTGGCTTTTGTTTCCATACAATATATCACTGTATTTACTTGAGTTTCTGCCAATTCTTTATAGCTTTGAAGGTACTAAAAATGTTGGAATCTCTGGTGCCAGACTGACTAGTTTCCAGCATCTGTGAAATCAAAGTTCTCTGGGGGTTGTAATTTAAACATTTTTCCTTTTTTTTTTTTTTTTTTTTCACTGAAAGTCAATTCTTCAGGTTCTTTTTGATGTTGGTATTATATATTTTTTAAAATATAATCCTGCTTCTGACACCATATTACATTCATGAAAGTAACATTCATTTCAGAAAGTGAATGACTTTCTGAGATGTTGTTGTTTGGATAGTTGGAGAGGTGACACACTTGTCTTAACAGTTAACTCCTGTGGAATCATCTCTATGGACAGATATAAACAATAAAGGGTATAACCCTTAATCCTTGTTATTGTTATCAGTAATTACTTACTGATGCAACATCTTGTGCAAAATAACTGTTGAACATATGTATCTGAAAATAACAAAAGTACATCTGCTTTAATATTATCTAAGTTTCACAAAATCTCTTGTGCTATTTGAATGCACATGAATGATATGCATTTTCCCCTATAAATGTTTGTCTACATATGAAAACTTTTAGTTGGTCTTTTGTTAAATTTATTTCACCAAAGACTTCAAATTGCTTGATTTTTAGAAGTGACTATTTTTATAATGCATCTCTATTTCAGTTTATGCTTGACATCAAACTGAAGACATCAGTAAATTGAAACTTTGAGAGGTTATTTATGCATGCCTATTGATCAATATATATATGCCATGTCATATATATTACTGTTACTTAATATTCACATCTCACATATGGGCTTTTTTGAGTTGGTGTGAGTGAAAATGTATATTTTATTTTTAAAGTTAAAAGATATGAAGTTCCTTGTCCATCAATTCTAAATGATGTTTAATGATGCAAGAAATTGCATAGTTGGAGAAACACAACAAGCAATTAAATTAGTTTATATCTTTCAAGATATTTCCTGTGTGAATAAAAGGGAAATTACTCTTCCGTCCTTGGATCTTTGCAGGAAATTTGAATCCATATCATTGGCCAGTAGAGCTAGGAACAAGAAAAAAAGATTAAAATGACAAAGTGATATTTAGAAAGAGAATGAGGGAGATACAAAGGAGGAGTAAACAATGAGAGAGACAGTAAGAGAAAATCAGAGGTACTTTGAGATACAAGACTGAATAATTAGAAAGTCTGTAAGAGTGAGATAAAAATAGAAAATTTAAAAAAATGTTGTGTGTCTAACAGAAAGAGAGGAAGATTAATAATAGAATACAGATAATGAGAAAGATTGAAAAATCAAGCAAGAGAACAAAATGGTGAGAAAATATGAAAATTAGAGGGGATCACAGAAAATGACAAAAAAAACATACATCAAAAAGGAGAGAGATTGGTTTTTGGTATTTTCTTTTCATCTGTAGATTTTAGTTTTGTTTTACTTGTTTATTTGTACTTGATTAGTTACATCTCATTCCTTCATTTCCTGTGATTTCTTGAGTTCTTGCAAGTAATGTAACATTTTTGCATCTTCAGAAATCATGTCCTGTGTGAGAAATTTCTATTCAAATTCTTTTTCAATTTGCTGTTGCTTGATTTTATTTCACCTGATATTACAGAATTAGTGGATCTTTTTTTTTTTTTTTTAAAGAAGAGCCAAGCATTTAATAAAGGAAAAAAAAATATCATTTGACAGTTTGAGAAAAAATTGAAAGCACGGTCAAGTATGAAAATCAATTCACCCCTCTACTGATTAAACTACAAGGTTAATAATTTGTTTTTTTTCTTTTAGATTGAAATAGATTTTTTTTTAACTAGAAAAGCATTGTGATTTTAATTCTATATTTATTGATAAGAATTATGTTATTTTTATTATTACTTCTAAGTGAAGAAATATATAAAAATAGAACTTGCACTGAATCTAAATTAAATGGAAAAAACTTACTAAATATGTCAAATGTATTTGTGCATTTTTTGTCTGTAATGTTTAAATTTACCTGTGCATGGCAGATAATTGTAATTATCTTCCTAGCAATAGTGATATTAAAAATCATATATATAATAATAAATAGATAAAATACAATGTCTCTCTCTCTCTATATATATATATATATATATATATATATATATATATATATATATATATATATATATATATATATATATATATCCCTCCAAATTTCTTGCTTCCCTGATAACTACAATCTTTACATATTTAAATGCAACATCAATTGCCATCTTCTGTTTTCTTGAACTTTGTTTCTTTTTTGTCCTTTCCTCAATCCTCCTCACTCTCAGTCTTTTCATTCTCTTTCATTTTCATGGCCTTTAATTCTGTGAAATCTAGTGGCATTGTTGCCTTGCTGGGAGTAGAATATTGTTTTTATATTTTTATTTGTTCATTTGGTGTTTTAGTTTTTAATATCCAAATAAAAAAGGATATATACAAAACAGGAAATAAAAAAAAAATGTAAAAGATTTTAGGGTTTTCAAAATTAACCAGATCACCTTTTCTCAATCAAGACTTGTACATTATAAACTGTTATATTCCATGCTAATAGGAATATATACTTGAAAAACACGGTGGATAAAATAAAGGTTTATTGTAAAAACCTGTACAATAAGAATTAAGGTAACAGTTATGCGCACAATCATCGCAAGTCAATCCAATAGTGAGTGCTGCTATTGGAAGGTCGGTAGTTCTCACGTAAGTCTGAGTCATACTCAACAGATCCCAGCTAGACTCCATAGTCCATTGACTTACTGATACTTACAGGTAGTTACTACCTATAATGTAGTTACTCATGGGGGTGACAGTTTATTCCATTGCATCATAAACAAAAGAAAGTCTGTCAAATAGTTAATGTAGTTTATGGATAATATACATGTTTTATTGAAGAGTTGCAAAACTTGTGGCACTATATGGTGAACTGTTTGAACACTGGGAAAAGGAGATATTTGAAGAAATACTGATATAATTTAGACCACCGCAGTATCAAAGTTAGGGCAAATATTGTGGACATGTAATGTTTCCCAAAAACTAATAAAAAAAGAGATAAAAATAAATTTTAAAATCATTGTATGTGGTTGGTTCAGACTTCTTTCCTCATTTGCTTTTCTCAGACCATTTTGGCTGTGTACACTCCTTCCTTGGACCATGCTTATAAAATCATGCATTGAATGTTAAAATTAGTTTTTAAGGATGAATATAAAAAGGTATTGTTTAAAAACAAGAAAACTTTAATAATGCTGAAATATAAGATTGCCAAGCCTAAATAGATGTAAGAATATAAGATTTTAATCAATCAAATCTATGTTCATTCACTTGTAAGATAAGATTTAGAAGAGACAAATTTAATTTATTGACATAATTATGCTCAAATTGGTAATATCCTGTTTTTATCAGGAAGTAATGTCTATTTTTCTGATAATACAAATAATTACTGAAAAGGCCACTGTATTGAAAAAAAAAGGAAAAATACACAAAAATGGATTATTTGTGAAGAAGCTTCAAAGCTTATTGCAATGTGCTACATATGAGAAAAAGGTTAATTGCTCATTTCTAATAATTAATTGTAGATAATGTATGTGTTTGGCCAGTCAGTTCTGTTCTGTACATTTGGAAATGGTTAATCTTCATTTTATTGTTGCTAACATGCACAGAGAATGCTATTTACAAATTTGCTTTATTGTTAACTTCCTGTTTCTGTGGATAGTTTAAAATTTGAAGTTGTAAAATTCTCGTATTAGAATAGTTTTTACTTTGAACAACATTCTCATTTGTGGTATGCAATATTCCACTTGAAATAATTAGACAGGGTTAATTTTCTCAAAAATAACTTGAACACATTACATTCTTGAAATTCCCTTTACTTCAAACATTCCTTTTTTTAAACTTTTTTTTTTCTCTGTTTTTTATTTTATTGTTACTATTGCAGAGGCACCAAATTGTGTCCAAAAGACGGAGAAGGCAGCAATCTCCAAGACGGCAGTTGCCATTCTTCTTATGACAATTTGGAATACATCAGTGATGATGATGATGAGTACGGTGCGTATTCCTCAATAACACATTACCAAGTTGTTCACCAGGCTATTATTCATAATGAAAGATCTTCACTTATCTTGGTACATAGCAGTTAAACTTTATTTTCCAAAAGAAGACAGCATATGTTGGTGACCAACAGTTATAATAATGGATTTTATGGTATCTATGTTTATTTTTGTTTCGTCAGTAGAAATGGTTTCTCAGTTGGTGCAATATAAATGATGTCAATATTGCTATGAAATGATTAATTTTAACAAGAAAATGTTTCTCTTTTTTCTTTTATTTCATTATAAATAAGTATAAATCTTTACAAGTATATTCAATCTGATCTGATAAGAAAATTAATGTTTTATGTTACATATTTTTTATAATTTTATTTTATTTGCAGAAAAAATTTGTAGAAATTATTCAAAAATAGGGAAAATATATAGTTTTACATGATTAATAAATAATTTACATTTACTTTTATTTGATGTTAAATTAATTTAAAAGTTAAAATAATTTCATTACATCTTGGTACTTTATCCATTTAAGATATTTGATGAAATTAATTTCTTTTAGTAATGAAATTGCCAAATTCTCTTTACATTACTCAATTCAGAAGTAAAAGTGACCGAGAACTTATTTAATTTCTGAATAGGATTTGTTTAAAAGCAGATATAGATTATATTTTGCAAATATGAACGGAAATTTTGTATGAATTTAACAAAATTGAATAGAAATGTTGCACTTTATTTTATATTACACTTTTATTTAAAGACGAAAACAGATCTTTGTTTAGATTTTGTATTCAATTAAATTCTTGTCACCAATTTAAAACAATTCATTGAGCCTAATGTGAAAAGTTCCGACTTGATCATGAATTTTACACTTTGATTATATTGGAATAATATTGACAACTATATGTATGTATAAATTGATTGATATTTTAATATCCATTTTTTAATTCATTTGTTTAAATATTTTTGTTATATTTGTGTGCTTTCATTTCTGTATGAGTGTCTATTTTTTGTGTTTTTTGTAAATTTTGCAATGTTATAGTGTTTTTCCTTTGTTTCAATTTCTAATTAGAATTAGATTTGCTAAAATAACCTTGACACCTCTTCCTATTTTGCAGAAAAATAGATTGCCAATTCAGAAAGTGTTTTAAACTTAGGAAATAAAAAAATTAAAAAAATAGAAAATGGCTATGTATTACCATATTGCAAAGATTTTAAGTACTTGTGATTTTGCCCCATTTTCCTCTTTTGGTCTGGGTCTTTGAAAAAAATTGAAATATGTTCTATATTCATTGAATTTAATTGCATTTGTTAAAACAGAAATTTTGCAGGATCGTTAGTTAATCAATATATAATTGTTTGACTATTTCATCCATATGATATAATCACTTGATAAAATATTATGGATGAGCCTGATTGTAACAGAGATGTCTATCCCTTGCCAATATTTCAATTTATAAATTCCAATAAGTGGAAGCAAAAATAAGTTGTCTGTTTTTGAAAACTATTTCTTGGCAAGGACAATTAAATTTCAGTAAAGGATATAAGTTGTTTATTTTATTTTGGGGAATCAAGGCTTATTGGCCTCCCAACATTTACATAGTTTATCATCATCATCACATGTCAGCAATGGGACTTTAATGTTATTTAGCTGTTGGTAGGGCTTGGTGCAGAGAGAACTGGCTTCATGCTTATCTCCAGAGACATTATCATAACTTTAACATGCCACTTGCTTAAATTTAGAATACAAATTATATTTTCAAGAGTGGTGTCAGTTGTGATGATTTGGATGTTGGATGTTAATCTCATTGCAAAAGATATTGCTCTTGTTACCTTCTGAATTCATGCATTCAGAAATCCATTTAAAATTATTTTTTAGATTTTCTTGTATATTAATTAAATCTAACTTAAGTACTTTTGATTTAATTAATTCTGTGAGATATTCTTTCTATTTTGGTATTTATAAGAGAGATTATTTGTCCTCAAATTCTTGTAGTAAATTTTCTTTTCTGTGAATCTCTTGGTTCTTCATCTGATTAAAAAAAAAATGAGAAACTGTTATTAGTAATATTCTTTTTAGTATATAATTTGACATCTGTCTTTTATTACTCTGCTCTGAAAATGCTGGAAATTACATGAAAAAAAAAAAAGTCCTTTACTCTAATAAGACATATGCTGTGAGATTATATATAAAAGGTCTGATTAAAAAGTATCAGGACTGTTGCTATGGTAATGGAGCTAAAATATGCAGAGTGAAGCTGCTTGGCACTGATTGATCTTGCACTCTGCCTTGCATGCATGACCACTTCTGTTGTTTATGGCAGTTCTTGGAAAGTTATCTCACTACACCACATAGGTTCCATCTATGACTACGTTTTGTGCAGCAGTTTTTGACTGAGAACAACATTCCCCAGGTATGACAAGCACCATATTGCCCCTTCTCCTCAAAAATCAAACCCCACTTGAAAGCAACAAGATGTCAAGGAAATCCAAGAGCATGCAACAAGGCAGCTGCTCACTATTTAGAAAAAGGAGATCCAGGAATGCTTCCATCAATGGAAATGATACTGGATAAGGTGTGTGGACTATTTTGAAGGAGATTAAATGCCAAATTCATATGAGTTGTAGTTTTCATTTTATAGCACCAGCTCTGATAATTTTGGATCATACCTTATATATTAATGACAAAATGTAAAAAAAAAAATATGTGATAAGTTTTGCTCTTTAGGACTTCATTGGACTAAAGTGATATAACATCACTCTAGTCTGATGAAGTCCTAAAGGACAATAGATGTCATATGAAAAAGTTTTTCCACTTTGTCATTAATTTTCCTAACATTGTTTTGGTATATAGAAATTTATATATCTTTTTCTCCCATGTATATAAACTCATAAGAAATTAGTGCAGCTAAAGTAAATATGTCATTTCTGTTCCTTTCCTTATTAAATATGTTGTTAAGAAGTCTTACTCTCTTGAGAAATAAGTGACCATTAGTAACTTTCAGGGTATTAAACTCCAAATATGCTTTTAAACTAAAGTACAAAAAAATATGTAGCTTCACCCTTTACCAGAATAATAGTATCTATATGATGCGGCATGGTATCTCCCATGTACTTAAGTTGTTGCTTGGCTCTATCTATTCAGGAACATTTAAAGTATTTCTGTAACCAGTGTGTGCTTCTTGTAATTGGATTCAGAGAATTTAGTAAGGTCTACAACATGTCCTGTATATGCTATCTAAATCTTAGACTCAACTGGTACACTGGTATGATATGTTTCTATATTCACAAGATGGCTGAATATTAAAAGATATTTCAGAGTATGCATTATCCCTAGTTCCAAATTGGCATTGTCCTTCAGGGTGTTACAATATTATTTACTGTTCTCATCTCATTTTTGATGAGTTTGTTTCTTTTGTAATAATGCTCATTCTTTTTTTAAACATTTTAAAATAGTTACATGGAATTCTGTTAAAGTATTTGTTAGCTTTGTCAATATTATCATCATCTTCAATAACAATTATTATTTATCTCTTATTTGTATCTATAAAAACTGAAGGGAAATTGCTAAAATTATACTTCTGAGAAATTGTTTCCTGGAATAATATGCATTGGTTGAATTTTGAGTCACTGAAAATACCTTAGAAAAAGCATTTAAGAGCCATCAAGGATGTAGTGTAATTCCAGTTAGATTGTTATGATCATTAATAGTTTTTTTTTAAATACATATGCAATAAAATAAGACTGTTTTTCTTTAAATATCTCCAGCAAAGGCATAGTCAGGTACAAATAAAAGAAAATGAGCTAATCTCTTGAAGAAACAAGAATAAGACTGATAATTTTATCTGATTTTTGAAATAACAGGGAACTTGAAATCATAATGACTGTCAAATTTCTTTGTGGCACTGATGTTACTGCTGATCACCTAATTTTCATGAGTTTTTCTTTTGCTTTCATTAAACTTTTATTATATCTTCCAAAAGGAAATGCTAGTGTAAATGATGAGTATAATTACAAAAACTAGAGGAGAAGATTGTATTGCTAAAATATTGGTTGTCAGTATTTTCATACTTGTCTGATGTATGACGAGTTCATAAGTTAAAAGAGCAAACCAAAAAAATATTGAAATTACTAATTTCAACATTCAGATGAAAACTGTGAAAAATTTGTTCAACAGAATCAGATGATATTATTGAAATTTCCTCAGTAAAGCATTTTCAATTATTATTCATTTCTAACTAGTATTTCTTTCATTTTAATTTCAGTTGCTCTTATATCTCAACTTCAAAATCATCACTCGGTAATTGTTAGTAACTAGTTTGGGTAATAAATAAAAAATAAACCTTTGTTAAGACTTAAACTTGCAGCTTCTATCCCTAGAAGCAAGATTTTTGTGGCAGTTGTCTTGCAAATGAAAAAAAGCTGCAATCAGGAACCAGTAGCAGTCACCTGAATCAAAAGTGGAAGTTGTGATAAAAAGTAACTGAAATTAAGATAAGAGAAACTCTTATCAAAAAGATTAATCAAATTATGTTCAACTGATATGTTATTGAATTAAAATTTAGTTGACTCAGTTGATCCAGCTAAAATTGTTAGTCTTGGAAAACTTTGGAACCACAGGTACCAAATCTTTATATTTTCTACACTTTAAAGACAAATGACATGTGGAAAGCATGTATATATTTGTTTTCTGCTTCTTTTAAGACCATTGTATTTATCTTGGGTAGCTAATTAAAGAACAACAACAACAATTCTGCATTTAATAAACAAAAGAAAGCAATCAATAGTTTGTAGTTGGTGTGTAGTTAGTATGATAAGTATAAATATTTATGCAAATCTCCATATAGACTTTAAGTTCCTTTGCAACCATTATTTTTGTTTGTTCAACCTATTGGACTAGATAGTTTTACTATTATGCAAACAATTTTTAATATCAGATATTACCATGTCTTGATTTTTCTATTAAGAAAAATCAAACTTAATTTATAAAAAGTTATAGAAACAATGCTCATGTTATTTATCATATAACATATTCTTTGAAAAATTGAACAACAATTCCTTGTGTAGCTTTTATTTTAAAGTTATTGTATCTCTTTGGTTTTATTGGTCAGGCTGAATTAGCTATTAAACAAATTAGCCTATGTTTAGGGCACCAAAAAAGAAAGAGGTGCCACATATTTTTTTTTCCTGAAGGGATTAATTATGCCTTGTAATGGCCATATTATATTTATCTGTATAAAACTGGAGAAAAACATTTATCCTATTTTGTTTAACTATTTTTGTAGAGGTCTTAAACCAAAAAGATTGTACCCTTTTTTTTTTTTTTTTAAATTTTTTAAAAGGCAAATTACCCAGTGGAAAATGGCTTTATTTTATGTTTTCAAGAATTCCTGAATTTCACAAATTGTCTCATTCCCTTAGCTGTCAGACCTTTTTTGCATTGACTTGCTCAGTATCAATGAACTGTATCTATTTTAACATCTGCTATGATGTGGATTGTGGGAAGTCTACATGTTATCAGGGAAGGGGTGACACCTTTGTTAGATTGTGTAAACAGTATTAATTGGCTTTAATCCAGTCTTGTACATAGTATAGAATAAAAAAAGTCAAATGTACTAAAGGACTTAAAAAAAACCCAAAAAACTACAAATTCACATTTTTTTTTTTTTTCAAAGTTAAATATTTCTTTGGGGAAACGTGTTCAAATTTTGAGCTCAGCTAAGCTGTTTTGTTTTTCCTTTTTCAATATTTCCAGTAAAATATCTATTTTCATATTATTAAATAAATTGTCTATATTTCTTGAGTATGGATAATGATCCTGTAACATATCTGTATATCTATAGATTTGGCACACTTTTTAACAATTGTTACAGGCCCTCCAATGTAAGTGGGAGGCAAGCATAAAAGTCATCAAGCCTGCATTATTGATGATTTAAAGGGGAGAAGAGTATGCATATTACTGACTGTACTCTATAAACCAGAGACTTACATGCTAGCTAGGTGGGACTATCAAAATCCTGTTGTCAGGTTTCTGTTGGAGTATCTCTCTACTAGGCATATATATAAATTATTAGCTAAAATATATTTGATTATTATAGAACATAAATTGTCTTTTGTGTTTCATTTATTTGTTGTTTTTAATTTAATTTTTCCAAATACTTTGTTTTCTTTCTGTTTTGTTTTGTATGTGATTCTTTGGTTATATTTATGTTTTCAGGTTATTAAAAAGGTTTCCTTTTTCAGTAAAATGTACATATCTTTGTATAATGAACACTTTTCTTTCAGCTGACTTAAAAAATTTAAATTAAAAAAAATATTTGAATTATTGCTATAATTACTATACATATAAAAAAATGATAATTATTTCTACATTAAATTTATAAAAATTAAATTTTTAATCTTTTATTCAATAATATTTAAGATATTGTGTAAACTTTTCTCTAAATTGTCTTCTCTCATCAGAATTTAATTGATTACAAAGTGTAAAAACGTTACAGAATTCTAATAATGTGATGACAAGGGAGATAACTTGTGTGTAATAAGTTTTCTGAAATATCAGATTCAATATCAAATGCTTTTCACTGGCTACATCGAATAGATTACGATTAATATTTTCTAATAAATATAAACTGTTAAAATTTTATTTAAATACACAATATGCAAACTGATGACTACCTTGATAGTTAACAGTTGTTTTATTTTTTTTATTGTACATGATAGCTTTCTCTTAAGATCTTTTAATTGTTGCTTCATCACTTGTTTTTGATTCCTGGAGGTTTTTGTCTTTTTTTATTTATAATTATATACTTGGTATGAATTTACTGGCTCTCTGATAAATATTTTCCTTTGATATAGATTCTTATGCTTCAATTTTTGTTTTTCTAATAATTCCAAACAGTAACATTTAAAACTGTTGAAATACTTGAGAAATTATAAAATTCTGTATAATTATTTTCAGAATCATTATCTTTATAAGCAATCGTGAAACCAAAATTCCTATTCTTTATTGTCCATTCATTTTTTTTGTATTTAAACATAAAATTTTCTTACATGAAAACTTATTCTTCCTGCACTGTATTTTTACAGTTAAGTTTCTTTCTTTTTTAATTAAATTTGTTACCAAACCCTTGACCAAAAGCTAAAACAGTTTTTAGAATTTAACAAAATTGTGTAAATGCTATTCTATGGAATTTAAATATTTTTAATCTTAAAAACAATACTTCAATAGACAGCTTGAATATAATTAAGCTCTTTAACTTTGAAATTTTGCATTCTCTGCTATTCAGAGTTGATATATAACATACATCTTTCAAAATCTGTATATTTTTTTTTTGACATGTTAAAAATGAACCCAGATATAGATGCTATTGTTTCTGAGCATTTAAAGTTTTCTATAGTTCTAACTTGTAGCTGAGAGGGAAATAACCTTTTTGCTTGGGTTGAAAGTTAAAGTTTTTCTTCTTTTGGGTGAATTAGGGTTCATGAATATCAACCTATCATCTTATTTAACCTGTAATAAAAATAATCTGAATAACTATTGTATCTTAGTCTAAGAACAAACTTGGATGTGTGTCCCTTGGTTGTATTGACTTGTAAATGTACTAGCTGAAGTATGATCCTGGTTATAAGGATAGTAAAATGATTCCTTAGTATTGATAGTGAACTGATTAATAAACAAAGTATGAGGAGTTACCACAATAATGGTTTTACTAGTTCAAAGTCACTAGTATTTAACCAAGTGTTAAAGCATTGTATGCACATTTAAAAACTTGAAACAAGCACCAAATTGATTACAGTAATTCTAATCACAAATGGAAGCAACTCATTTTGATAACCTCCCAAATAAGTCCTGTACATGAATTCAGACAGCACTCCAAACCACAACCTTTATTTCACCACAAAGCATAATTAGATTTGATCCATATAACTTATGGTGAAATAAATGCAGAATTAAGAAATATCTATTTTACAATCTTTGTTATCAACAAATAAACAGGATGTTGTCATTATTCACATTTCATTGTCATTGGGTAATTTAATGTGTTTCTGGCTAGTTTCCAATGAAGGAATATTCTTGAGATTGTTTTGATATTGCTTTTGTTCAAAATATACAAATATGTATTTTTTTTCTAATAACAAGAGAGATTTTTTACTTTTTCCACTCAATGATTACAAACAATGATCACTCCTGTTAAAGATAACTGCATATAAGAGGAAAGATACACCTTTCTTCGTGAAGAACAAAATGCTTATGATTGTAAAACATTCCCCTGATTCTAAATAAACATCTATACCAAATTTGAGAACTGTATCAGTTAGGGTGGATAGCTCTTCCCTGTTGCCAACATCTGCTCAGGGATAATTGTGATTCTTCATCACTCATAGGGTCAACCTGTGGCTTATACTGTAAATATGGTGAGCAGACCTTATTTACAGTTTTTATATATATATATATATATATATATATATATATAGAGAGAGAGATCAAACAATACCAGATTGAAGTAAATACAATGAAATCACTCTTGTTATAAGTCTAGCTTTGGTTGTATTGCCCTGTCAGTAATCTTCAAAAAGGCTTAGATTTTAATAAGTATCTGAGTTCAACAGATATACAAAAACAGAAAGGGCATAAGACAAGGATGTGTCTTCTCACTGGATTTATTCAAGCTTGACAGTGAGGTAATTCTAAGAGAATTAGAAGTCTAACCATGATTCATTATTCGCAGCCACAATCTTAACAATATAATATATGCAGATAACACAGTGTTGATAGCAGACATAGAAAGGAAACTAGAAAAGCTCCTACAGCAGGTAGCAAAGGAAAATAGGAAGAAAGACTAAGTATAAACTACAAGAAGACAGAATGCATGGTTATCAGCAAAAGGATCAGCCCAAAATGCAAATTACAAATTGGAGATATTAAAATCAAACAAGTACAGAAATTTAAATACCCGAAAAGTGTTCAGAGGATGGAAAGTGCAAAATTGAAATCCAAAAACATAAAGATGTAAAAGCTAAGCAGAGTATTAAGAGATAGAAAAATTTCATTAGTGTTGTGGTAGGATCCACCTAATTTGTATAGTGGAGTACCGACCATATAAATATGGTTGGTACCGGGAAGAGAGGGGAGGAATCAAGAGATTCAATCCAGAGACTCTGCCCGACTGCGACTAAGTCAACACATTCTCCAGGAACGGTCTTCCCAGGAATATACAAAAGACTATATGTAAATATTGTGTACACTTTCTTGTTTCAATACATTTTGTTCTAAGTACATTTTATGTTGCATCATTATTCCATGCATTAGTCAAGTTTCAACAATTAGAAACAAAGAAAAGGGTACTGGACTGTTGCATGATATCTGTCCTCCTGTATGGCAACAAATTCTGGACAACCTCCTCAAAGATGAAGAAGAAACTTGAAGCAACAGAAATGTTGTTCTACAGGAAGATGCAGGATACAAAAGACTAAACATGAGAACAACAACAATGTTTTGGAGAAAATGGAAATGAAAAGGAAACATATACTTAACATCAGGAAGAGGCAGTTGAGATTTCTTAGGCACATAATGAGGAAGGAGTGCTTGGAGAACCTGATACTCACAGAACAGATTGTGGGAAAGAGGGACAGAGGAAAGCAGCGCATAATGTACTTGATGATCTTGAGCGAATGGATGCTAGAACAGGGTTTGGGAAAGATAACAAAAAGACAAAACTTATTAAGAGCTACAAGGGACAAGTAGACGTGTAGAGCCATGATTGCCTACTTCAGAAAGGGACACGGCATGTAAAAGATGACGACGATTATACAGGAGACAAGCAAGTGAATGTAATATAACAGTTGCTTGAAGCAGACTCTTTTCAATTGAGCTTATAGAGTCCACAACTCTGTGCTGTGGTTAATTGTGAACTCCATATGTCTGTATAGTATGTGCATTGCCAGGGCTACATACAATTCTGAATTCAGAATTGTCCTTCTCCTAAACTGGTTGCCATTGATGGCTAGAAGGCCAAGTCTGGCCTGCTATTTAACCAAGTGCATTTGTATGAAAGTGAATGTAAAGAAGTGGAATTCAAACCCAGTTCACTGATTTCTTGTCCCAAGCTACTAAATGTAACACTATCTCCTTATCTCTAATTTTAACTGAGATCGTTAACCTATTAGCAATAGAAAGCTTAGAACATCCAGCAATATGGAGGTCTGTGATATTGTTTGATATGTTTTTGTTAGTAACATAGACCAACGTTGTATGGTCTTTTGCTAGTAAAATATCAAATTGAAAATTCTGTAAATGAAAATCAAAGACAAAGCTCTCTTTTTCTGCTGGAAATTTAAAAATACCTTTATTTTATTACTATTTCACTAGTGTTTTATATCAAATATAAATATGTTGACATTTTGAACTAAATTATTTTTTATTATTGTTTCATCCAAAGGTGATAAAGCCACTAAGACACAAGGTGTTACTGAGTTTGAAAGAATCTGATTAAAAAAAAAACATTATTAAAGAACGAGACCAATAGGTATTAAGGAGACAGAAAATGATGACTGATATTGCATTCAAATTTTTGAAGATCAAATTTCACTAGAAAGCAAGAAGAATTGAAAAATATTAATACTTGTTTAGCTTAGTTTAGCACAGGTGAAAAAGCAGGATTGGAAGATTGTGTTGTGCAAATGATCAAGTTCATGGTAATGTTATTATATGAAATATTTTTTTCAAATATTTGTTAAGCAGTAAGCTAATGTGCAGCTATCACAAGATAAAATTTTATCAAAAGACTGCTTTTATCTATCTTTAATTTTAAAGATATTAGTGTGTAAAGAGGTTATTTATCTCTTGAATAAGTAAAAAACATATCCTCAGATTACATTATTATTGCTGTATATGAATATATAGTTCAATAGAGTATGGGATTGAGATATCATGGATTCAGATGGTTAACAGAATTTGTTATCCACTTGTTCACCCAGGAAAAGAAAACTGATTTTATGTTAGTCAAGTTTTCTTATACTTGATATAAATTATATCTATGGAGTAGGAAAATATGCTTTTTAAAAAGCAAAAACACAAACGTTTTTTCTATTAATATTTTGCAACATCATTTCTGACACTATTATTTAATGTTGAGACTTATCATTGCTTGAATAAGTCATCAGTTTAAAATTTCTCATTAAAGAAAAATCATAACCCTTTTCAGAGAAAAGCAGGAAATATATTAAAAAAAAGTTAATTAATCAGTAATTACCCTCCACCACCACAATATAATTACAAATGTCAATTTTGATGAGAGAAGCAAAAATATTTTATCTATTTTGAAATATTTAGATGAAATAACATCCTTCCCACCAAAGTGAGTTTTATTATTTAATTATATCTTTATTGATCGCTTATTAGATTGAATGTATATTAGATATAAATATATTGACTAATTACTGAATGTTTTAACAATATAAACAGTAATAATTATAATATATCATTCACCCTGTCTAATGAAATCTTCATCTGTTTAACCTCCTTTCCTATAAAAAAACAGTATCCTTAAAAATGCATCTTAAAATCAAATGCTTTTCCCTTATTTTTTTAAGTAATGACACATTGAAGAATCTTTAAAAAAGCTGAGAAAAAACAATTTGGTGATTTCTTTTTAAATTGGTTGAGTTATCATTTCAATTTTTGTTAGTCATTGATTGTTATCAAATAATAAAACTGACAATAATATGTTTAATTATTATCATATTGATTATTTTGCCATTGCCTCCAGAAACAGTGAGCCATTTTTTAACCCTTAAAATGAATGAATGATTTTTTTTCTCTGACATTTTTTTTTCACT
Source organism: Acanthosepion pharaonis (assembly GCA_903632075.3). Lineage (NCBI taxonomy): Eukaryota > Metazoa > Mollusca > Cephalopoda > Sepiida > Sepiidae > Acanthosepion > Acanthosepion pharaonis. Next base: position 156,187 of record CAHIKZ030000359.1, on the reverse strand, counting down.
CTCCTGTCCAATACATAAAATGTCAATCCTTGCAGTTTTTCAAAAACAAAAATTAAAAAATATACCTTTAAGTGTAAAAAAAAGAATTATTTTTTTAAAAAATTCTACATATCTTTTCTTTCTCTCCCCTAGAGAACTTTAAAAGAAAAGAAAAATATAAAAATAACACTTTAAACATTTCCATCCTCCATTTTTATTTCCTTTATATATCCCTATTGTTCACTTGAACAGTGTGACAATCGACCGTGACGAATGGAGGAGCTGCTTAGACTCAGTACGTAACCTGCTGCTTATCTGATGATGTTGAAACTCTGCCCTCCATCACATGGTCGTTCAATCTTATGCACTTTTTTCTACCTCTCATTGCATGTTCTGTAAACATGAATCCTTTTCACATTGGTTTTTTGACTCTTTCTCTCTCTTTCTCTCTCTTTTTTTAAAATCTTGTTTCTTTTCTGTTTGTTTTTACATGATTGGATTTTGGGTCTTGGCACAATGATTTCATTTTAAGAAGAATTTTCTTGCTCTCAATCTGTTTCTCTTTTTTGCTCTTCCACTCTCTCTTTATTGCGCCTTTTTTTTCTTTTTCTCATCTTCCCATTTCTTCTGCCCCCTCTCTCTTGTTTTGGTCACTAGCATTATTTCCAAACTTTTCAAAATTTACTTACTTCTACTCTTTGATCTTCATCTTTTTCTTTCCTTCTCTCTCTTTCTCTCTCTTTATGCATATATATTTATACATGTTTGTAGGATTTTATATGATAATTCTATACATATGTAGACAGAACTCTTCCCTACGTGTATATATATATATATATATATACACACACACACACACACACACACTAATTAAAGATCTTGTGCATATATTTGTCATAAATGTATAAGTACTTTGTATTGGATTATTGCAAAAGTTTGAGCCCAATTAGAAAATTATGCACAAAAAACATTTATTACTCAAGTACATAGTCTCCATTGCTTTCAACAACTGTCTCCTATTGTTCTAAACGTTGTTTATGCCATTTTTGTAGGAATGTATTTTTTGTTGACAGTTGTAGGGTAGTTTTTGACTGACTGTGCATTTAAATTTGTTGTCATTTAAATTGTTCTGTAAAGACTGGAATAAATGAAAATCTGAAATAGCCAAGTCAGGAGAATATGATGGGTGCTGGGGTTGGGTCCTATTTCAAATCTTTAAGCTTCTGCAATTTCTGTTTTGCAATATGTGGTTTTGCATTGTTGTGGTGGAAAATGACACCTTTTCAATTTGTCAAAGTCAGCTGTTTTTTCTTGAACCCAAGTCTCTTCAAATGGTGAAAGGTAGTTGAGATATCAGTTTTCAAAATCTTAGCAATCTCTTCAGTTTATTCTCTATGATGGCAAGCAGAGACTTTTTACTGATATTGGAAGTTAGCCAGAATGTAGTTGTTCATTTATGTTAAAATCACCCTGACAAAATCTGACAAACCTTTTTTGACTGTGAAGAGCTAAAGTATGATCCAAATAAATATTCTGAATGTTTTTGTCACAATTCTTTACTTACTCCTTTCTGAAATTCATTTAACATAATATGGCAAAAGTATAGCTTTTCAGTATTCATCTTTAAGGCATTCATTTATGCAGAAAACATCAACAAAGTTTGATTTGCAACTGAACGATGCAAGGTTTCAATCTAGAATACATCAGAAATCGTCACCAAAACACACCAGTATCAAATTGTGATCATTTTATATTAACAATGAAAATTGGGCACAAACATTTGCAATAATCTGATATTATTAATTTTTACCTGTATTTTCTGCCATCTTTTTATTTTCTTTCTTTTATATTTTTCTGATATATGATACTTACTTAACAGTTTGCAATAAAACACCAAAAACATGACAGAAGAAAAACTGATAAAAAATGAATAACAGAAATTATATGCATTATATAAAATTAATTTTATATTACTTCCTTACAGATTATATGTTTTTAAGAAAATACTAGTATGCACTCCCAACTTCTCTCTCTCGCTCTCTCTCTCTCTATATATATATATATATATATATATATATATACACACACACACACTTTTAAACGTAGATTATTTTTTATGCTAACATATTTGTATAGATCAAGCTACTAAGTGTTCCTCTTGGAAAATTTGATTAATTCCTGTTAAACCAATTTTTAAACTATTTTTCTGTCAAAATTATGTAATTCCAGATTTTCATATATTACACATGTATATATTTATGTATTAAACAATTATTTTATTTCTTTCCTTTCTCTTCTTTAATAATGCTCATTCTTTAAATCTTCTGTTTTGGTTCTTTTATTGTGTTTTACAACTAATTGTTCTTCTCTTTATACCTCTTCTTCCACTTCTCATATTTTCTGTTATTCAGTTAATACTCTTATTATGACTGATCACACATACACACACACACACATATATATATATATATATATATATATATATATAAAGCAGGATATCCTTAGATATCATCATTATTTTTATTCATTTTTGCTGGATATTCTTTGGCCTTATAATACAGATTTTTCTTCAGTATATTATTTGTTTATAGGAGAGTACTTAAAAAAATTGACTTCTCTTTTTAACTCTTTCTCTATATTATTTTCATTTGTAACAAAGAATACAAGGGAATTCCTCTGAGTTGATAGCAAATCTAGAAGAAAAACAAAAAAAAAATTTCATGATGGTGAAAGCCATTAAATCTAATTTTATTCATTGCTGAATATTTTTTCTGAGGAAAAAAAATGAAATTTTTCACACATTTTTTTCTGGCCATTCTTAATTGAAATCACTAACATTTATATAATTTTTCTTTGAGTCTCTCATATCGCAAGCTAAGTCAAGTCTTTGTTAAATTTACAATATATGAAACAAATGTCACATTAAATCTTTAGTTTTTAACTATATTTTAAAAAAATATCACATTTATAATTTTATATTTGTTACCTAAAACATATTTTCAGTTATTAAACCAAAATTAAGACTTTACTTAAAATATATCTAAATAAACTGAATTTATTGTTTGTAAAATTGCGTGAAGAATTTTTCAATATACTAACATTTAAATCTACTACAGCTGTTACATAAGTCTATTGTTATAATAGAGATCAGGATTAAAATTAAAATCAATTTTCTCCCACTATTCTTACAATAGAGCATATATATATATATATATATATATATATATATATATTTTTTTTTTTTTCAAATATACATGATTTATTTTTTCTTTCAAATCACTATATTTTATTTTACATTTATTTTAACATTTCCTATGTATAAATCTCATTGCTTGCTTCAAATATTTATTTTTAATTTTATTAATTGATAAATTAAAAAAATAATCTAATTAATCACAGAATTTTTAAGTAGCAGCATTGTCATAACAATGATTTTTTTCTTAATTTTTTCAATTGTTCAAATGATCTTATTGAACGAAAGGTTGACAATGGAAGAAAAAATTAAACAACCAACTGCTTTTCATATATTACATCTTACATATTTCATATCAGTTATTTTATCTTAATATACCTTGTAATCTCTTCAGTAAAGTTATAGGATATGTGGGTAGTGTAATAGATAGAGGCTTGGAATGAGAAATTGGAGACCCAAGTTCAAATTCCAGTCAGGTTCATTACATTCATGCACAAATAACCTTGGGGAAAGGTATGAATACATTTCCTCATTGCAGCACTAGGTTAAATACTAGAATCTGGAAAAAGTCATTTTTATTCTCAAAAGAATTGTTAATACAATATTCACTCACAAAAAAAGAATTATTATTCATACAATCTAAAATGTGTTTTGGCCTTAAATGACATCAAAATGGATTGATAAACCATAAAAATACAATCAGTATAGTAATAAATAACATTTCTTCTAGCAAAGAGTCACTTTTCACTAGTCTATTTCATAGGAAAAAAGTAGTTCAGTTCAATAACAAATTTGGTTAGATGAAAACAAAAATAATTTGCAAGTCTGTAAATTAATTACTTTTATTTTCATCGCAGGCTTGAGTGATGGTATATGGAGGCCATGCACTGCCCAGACTACATGGCCCCACTCTTAATACCCCCACATGCAGAATATTACATTTGGAGTTGACCTGGCTGCAGGAGTTGCCAGAAGCATTTCAATGTTGATAGCGAACTGCTTTCAGGGCTTCACTCCAGTTTTTCTATCTGAACTTACTTCCACAAATTTTTCCATGCTTGTATATGGCCAAAAGACATAGGAAATTTTAAATCAGGGTTTTCCTTTCTCTAGATTGATTGCCTTCCCAGGCTGACAATCTCCATCTACCCAAAGCAGCAGGTCATGTGGTCTGCCTTTGCCCCTCCTATGGCTTGGAGCTGGACTTAGTTGTCATAGGCTATATGAGACACATGCCATAGGAATATTTTATAGGCATTTCAGCATTAAATGACCCATAAAGGGTTGATATGCCATAAAACCAATCAATGAACATTCAACTAACCATTTTTACAACTGTCTCTTTCAAAACTTAAGCTTTCAGTTACATCTCAAAAAAACAAACACTTTGGTTTAAACTTCAAAAGAATCTCAATTGAGTCCTTCATGATTCAACTCAAGATGTGTCCTTCAAATATGTTAAGCATATAACAACACTACATTCCATGCAATAGTCTTTTATATAATTAAATTGAATATATGTTGTTTATAATTTGATACATTACATATTTGAAAATGTTCAATAGTTGAGGTTATATATTAGTTTACCCATGCTATGAAAATGACAATATATATGAAACTAGTATTTTGTTAAGACCTACAAGTTCACATGTGAGTTTTTAAATATATTTTTTCTGCTCTTTCATGAAGTTGGTCTTACTTTCCAGTTTCCTAAGCATGTTTAAACAATCTGCCGTTGTCATAACAAAGACACTATCACCTGACATCACCACTGCCATTCTACCTCTCTTGCACCAGCAACATTAAAAGCTACAAACATTATAGACAAACATATATACAAATACACTTGCCATATTGTAAGTTTGTTCTTAAGGTTTGCTTGGGATGTGAGTTATTTGCATATTTATGACCAGGGTCAACAGTTGGCATTTGCAATCAGGTAAAATTCATGATTTCAAATGCTGAATTTCATGGTAGGCACTATTCCCAACTTGAAAGATTGGTGTAAAATAATCTTTCTACATCTACTTTCCCTTCATTTTGTCATTTACCACACTACACTAAGCATAGTAAATGTCTATTTGTGTCCATTTCATTCCTAAAAATCTTTTCTTCTGTTTTTATAATTTCATTTTTAGTTAGAGTAATTCTGTTGTAATTTGTTTACCTAGTATATCATAATTATCAATTAATATGTATTTATTGAATCAATTATGACAAAACTATAGTACTTTTGCAATGATTTTGTTTATTTTACTTGCCAATATGGTTTGTCTCATTTTTATAGGCAGAGGTTGATGAAAGCCTTTAAGATATTAACACTTTCAAATCCAAAGCTTTCATAAATATTGCAAGATTTTCCTATAGTCATGAGGTCATTATCAATATTGCTTTCTGTACATAGGATATCTGTATGTGTGTATAAAAAAAGAAAAAAGAATGAGAAATGTAAGCAAACTGGCAGTTTCACACTTAGATGATCATTAGTTGTATGTAATTATGCATATGTGTGTATGTGCACATACTTTCAATCAGTGATTCATTAAAGGAATTTCTTTAAATTTATTTATAATATTGTTTTTACTAACATATTTCTGGGAGAAATATTCTATGCATCTTGTTCATTTCTAGTCATATTTCTTTTACTTTTTGTTATAATTCTTAAATAATGACAATGAAGGACAATTTAAGAACTTTCATATTCATACTGGATATATATATATATATATATATATATATATATATATATATATATATATATATATATATATAACCTTCTCAGATCAATTCTTTTTATATATGTTATTTTTATCTTTTGTTTTGTTCTATTCCTTACCTTTTGTCCGACTACAAGTACCATTCTTCTTGATTCAAGCAGATTTTTTTTCTTAGATAACAATCCCCAAACTCAATTCTTTCCATTTTAGCAAATCTTGAAATGTCTGTGTTAAACAAATTTCCATTGTCTTCTGTATAGTGGACAGTAATTTAACCTGACCATTTTTTATAATATAGGGAGATTTATAAAATTACACTACAAATTAAGTATTTTTTACTTTAAATGTCATTACTTTAGTTACTTTATTGAAGCTGTTTAAATCTTTTTTTTTCATCCACAACAAGAAATTTGGATAGAAATGGACATAGGGATTTATAATATGAATTGTTTCCAATTAGGTAACTGGATGAATTGCATAATATATTATATGGCCAAATATTTGTGCTTAACTAAAATCTTATGACATTAACCTTTCCAATTCATGGGCCATTAACACTTTTCAGAAAATAAGTTTACAAATGAGCTAAATTTAATCTTCTGAATTTATTATGCAATGAGAAAAAAATGAATGAAATAAAAAATGAAAGAATAAAATACAAGAAAATGTCTTCTTGTTAGTTTAAATGCAAGAGATAACCATATTTTTAACACATACCTATATATATATATATATATATATTGACAACCAATATTTAAACACAGACATTAATTTAAGAATGGTCTTCTCCTAGAATTCAGATATGATTTTGGAGTTTAAAAATTGTCGATTTTTTTCCCATTATTAAAACTTTAATTGTTTTGTAAATCTCTCCTTGAAATATTTACTTGTGAACATTTTACTGCAGACAAAAACTGCCTACTATGTTTCACTCAATTAACTTTCTAATAATTGCATCGATACATGAGTTTTGTTGGCATTTATTTGAAGAAAGATTATTTTGAGTAATTATTGTAATTTACTTACATAATTACATGCAAAATATATCTATACTGTTATAAGTAAAATGATTTATTATAAAATAAAGAATTGTATTATAATAATATCTATTCAATACACTTCTCAAAGAATTTTGTACAAAATATGTAAATTTGTACTGCTTTGAAAAAATATCAGTTTTTTTATGATTTCTGCCTTTAAATTGTATATGTAATTGTAAGGTGTATCCCTTGATATTTTGTAAAAGTTACAGAAATTATGAAGTTTAAATTTGAATTATGCCAGACAACTTCTATAGTTATTCAAGCTGGCCTTTTCATTTTAATATGAGGAAATAGCTTTAATGTGAATATATGTTGATAAAATGAAACCTGATTAATTATATCAGAATCAATCATTATTTTTAACTTTCACACATCATTTAAAAATAAAATTATGCTGTACAAAAATATCTTAAAATTACATTTGTCAAAAAACAGAACAGAAAACTAAAAGAAAAAATGTACACTTTAAAAACTTAATAATTTAATTAATACTTAAAAAATAAACCCTTCAATCAGCTGATGAAGAAATACCTTCTTTCAAAAGAACTTTCTCTGTTTAAATAATCCAAGATTTATTCTACTTCTTCATCTTTCTTCAATGCAATTCCTGGAGTTGTGTCTTTAAAAAATCCTCTGTTGAATATGATGCCAATGGTCAACTATTTTTATGTATGGTAAGAATAACAAAAATCTTAAAACTGTTGGATTCTGAGACTTTATAGTTCACTGCATTGTTTGATTCTAGGCTCAAGCATTTGTTTGTATTTTTATATCTTTTTTTTTTTTTTTTTGAGCTTGGAAATTCTTTGGTGTTAATCAACCAAGAAATCTAATTACAAATCACTGACATTGTTTTCTTAACTAAAGTTATGTCTTGTTTCGTTAATCATCTCCTAAAATGGAAACCTCAGTTTTTTTTTTCTTTTTTAACTAACCTTTCTTAATAAGTATCGAAAAATATATGAATAAACATTGTTTATTTCCCCAAAATCTGACCAAATGACCATATTTTTTTAATCTTTTCATGGTCCAGCCAAGCAACTTCTCATATATATATATATATATATATATATATTATAAGAATTAATTTAAATATGACTTAGGTTTTAAAAATAGGTTTCTAAGTAATCCTGTATTTGCTTATTAATTATACTAAGGATAGAATCAATCTTAACTGTTAAGTTATGAAAAGCAATGTTTTGATGATAGATGATTTGTAAAGTTTAACAATTATACAGTTGATTTTTCATGATGTAGTTTGTAATTAGTGTATTCTTTCATTTTATAGAACATTTCTAAAATTGCTTATCTGCAGAAACTTTATATAGCACTCAGAATTTTGTAAAAATTTGCGTATTTTAAAGCTATGTAGACTTACATTGATTCATAATCAGTGGCATGTGTTCTTAAGAATATATTCACTACATGCTCAAAAATAGCTTAAAAATTCACATTGATAAAACAGTTCTAATATACAGATACCTACAGCGAATAAATGTGGCTATATATATATATATATATATATATATATATATATATATATAAGCCTCTAAGATGCATTTTTCCCCAAAGTATCCAAATATTACTTGGGCTTTATTTATTTACCAAAATTCTTGAATGCACTTCATCAGGTGCCTAATAAAAGAGAAACTGTTAAAATTAGACAAAATTTTTTTTTTTTTTTTTAGAATTGTAAAGATTTTAAAACCAGCCATGCAAGCTGTGATACCTTTTTGAAATGATTAAACTGTGAAGGATTTTTCTCTTGATGAGGCTTCACTGCAAATTATTTTTTAACCCTACACAGCATAAGTATTTACTATCAATTAAATATTGATTGAGACTATTTTTAACTTTCTTCCTCTTTATTTCATGCTTTAAATTTATTGTTTGCAATGTTTCTTGTACCAAAGTTTAGCTAAGTACAACAAACTACTTTAAGTGAGACCTTGGCCTGCCATGAATTATGCTTCCATTGTTTAGATTTGATAAAGTGATATGACATCTTAAGATAGTAAACATGTACATTTAATTTTACTTTTGTAAACATAACATATGTGCAAAAACAAAACTACAGTTAGTGGTGCCTTATCAATAAAAAAAATATTTTTTTAAAATTATATTTTCATTGTTTTTTTTTTTTTTTTTTTTTTTTTTTTGCATTGTGGATAACAAAATTTAAGTTGTTAGCATATTTGATGGCAGTTAACACCACTTTTTCCTCTGAAAAAAATGTCCCAGAAAATATCTCCTGCATCCTGTATGCAAATTTGAAGTATCTGGTAGGCTAATATTTTATCAGACACTGTATGTGAACCTAGCCTAACTCCATAATACTGTAATAAGAAATACAAAGAGGCTGGATCATATATTCCATCAATATATATTATTTGTATCAAAATATTATTTAAAAATATGTATTTAAATATTTTGTAAATCTTGGAAAAAGATTTCATTTTCTAATGAGAAACAACTTAAGATTGACTTGCAATTTGACACTTAGTCAAAGTATTGTCTCTGAAGAGTTCACAAAATTAAATTTTAAATATAAACCTTGCCTTGAAAAGACTTTTGATAGTCTTTTTCTGTCATTGATTTTAAGTTAGGCCCATGGAATTATTTGTTTGAAAAACTTTTTTTGGAAAACTTTGTTAAATGTTATTTAAAAACAACTTTTGCAAATATTGAGACAGTGACTTTAACTCTCCAGTTAATTAAATTTAATCTATCATATAACTCACAAATTTCAGTAAGATTTATAACCCCACATTTTAGATGAAAGCATTTGAGATTGATAGCATGTCATATTGTTCAAATGTTGTGGTTTAAACTTGAGCAGATTAAACTTTGAAATTTTAATAACAAATAGTCATTTAATATTACAATAGTTAGAAAATGCTTACATTGCCTTCATGACATTGTATGCTGTGTTAGATTTTAATATTCAACTCATTATTTACCCCATAAAATTGATATTAAGCAACTGAGATTTGTAAAATTTTCAAGATATATTCTAAATATTCCATGTCCATTTCAGTTTATTGTGTTAATCAAATATATGTGTCTGTGGATGATATATTTTGGATTTACTTCTACATAAAAAAAAATTATGTTGCTAATCTGAGAATCCCAGATATCCTGAAAATATCTGAAAAAAATCCTGAATGAGGTCCTTTTGAACCAGATGATAGTTATTTGCTTCTCCCTGGAGACAAATATGACACAAGGTCAGGTTTAATATGAGATTCCTTCCCCTTTCACAAATATACATACATCTAAGTAAAGGTAAAAATTGCTCAGATTTACCAGCTTTTGCCACAGCATCAAGATATACTCTTGACTCTACCTTGTTAGTACAATCATGAAGTACTAATTAGGAGACAAATCCTTAGGGAACAGACCTGCTTCATTTATGTAGTGTCTGATCATTAGGCAAGACACACTTGATCTTTGCCAGAAGTTTTTTTTTTTTTTTTTTTTTTTTTTTTTTTTAGCCAATTATCTTATTTTTGTTATCTTAACATTATCTGAAACTCACCTTTCTTTTGTTCTATTTGGTAACTTTCTAGTAATTTTGAAAGTAACTCTTTATTTGAAACAAGTGGTGTGTTTTTCCCAGTCCTTCACCTATCATGTCCAGTGTCTTTTATAGGGAAATTCAAAACTTGTAACTGTCAATTCTTCATTATGATACTAATTTCTTTTGTCTTTCAAATAAATCAGTGTATATTTCAACACTCCCTCAATCAAAGAATGAATTAATAACTCGCAGGAAACCAAATGAGTTTTTAAGCAATAGTTTGTGATTCTCATACTGTAGAATATAACATTGGCTCAGTGGACAAGCAGCATCATAAGGATGGTTATTAGTTCAGAAATTTCCAAGGAAAGACACCAGACTTGACATGTAAAATAATAAGAACAAAATAGCTATGTTGATCTAAGGAAAGGTTCCATTGTAAGGAAGTACAGAATGTAAAACTTCCCAAATGCTGACAATGATCAAAATTATAAAAAAAAATAATCATTGCATATCCTAACAACACATTACTATCACTTTTTTTTTTATTCAGCACCATGCCACTGATTTCATCTATCTATATATAATCTGTGTTCTATAATAGTTGTGACATTTAGCAGATGAAATGTGTATGCAAATAGAATAACAGTTATGGGACAGAGGTAATAATAAAATAAAACATTTTTATATATGTTTTATTTTAATCAAATAGAAAGTAGGATGATGATGAAAAGAGGTTTGAAATCAAAAATTCTAAATTTTTAGGAATATAAAAAATATTAAAAAATCTATTGCCACTAAAATCTTACTCAAACTAATATCCTCATTTTTCTATTTTGCACACACTTTAACAGTTATGGCTATTAAACTATCATGAGAACTTGAAAATTCATCATAGAAAAAATAGTTATCTTAAAAAGTAATGATTCTTGTCATTTCAATGTATAACTGCAGAATCTACAATAGTTTATCATTTCAAGATGAGATTGCCAGATCCCCTATTATTGGCCATTGATATTTACACTTTGGGATGTTTGTTGGGTACAGTTACTTAAAATTTCCTCAAACTCTTAAAGGTTTATTGTAAATGAAGCAGTGGCATTCTGTATAAAGTCAACATTGCTTTATTGCTATTTATACATTCAATTTATCAAAAAACACTGCAATATATTTGGAAATTAAATTATAAAAAAAGATATATAGAAATAGGTGAATTATTTCTGGAATGTCAGAATGCTATTTTTGTACATTCTTGTATCTTGTTTATATTGAGCAATAGTTTTATTGTTCACCTTTGTACTTTTCAGTACAAAATAATGAAAATTTGTCTCCACTGATGGATGCTCAATTCCATAAAAATATTCATGTTAATAATATTACCTATTTAAACTGATTCCTTTTGGAAACAGTATGTTTTTAATGGGCCATTTTTTAAAATCAGTATCTATCATGTTTATTGAAGTTTTGAAATGAGGTATTTTCATTGTACAATATATTTTTCAGATTGCAGTTTATCTTTAGCATTTTTAACAGTGTTTCAGCTAATACATTCTGCAACCTTTCACTTCTGTATGTTACCTAACTTGATACTGTCATACTACTTCTATCCTTCTTGACTAGAACTCATGTTAGCAATATCACTGCTGTGAGAACAGCTGAGAGTGTATTCTGCTCTCTTATGAGAAAAGTGAAGCTCATAGTGCCAGAACTATGATCACTGCTTTTTATTTTTTTTTATCATTTCACCTAAAGCAAGGCAATAAAGCCACTAAGATTCAAGGGGTTACCATGTGAGAGTAGATGAGAAAAAAATCATTAAGGAGAGAAAACAATAAGAAAACAGGAATTGAGAAGGCAGAAGATAACAATTAATATTTCACTTAAAATTCTGAAGACTGGAAATTAAGAACTGGAAGAAAGTTTCCCAAGTGAGAAGTGCAAAAGAAGTAACTGTTAGCATAGAACTTAGTTATATCTAGCCAGTTTAACTGCAAAATGGTGAGACCTTACTGCCAATCTAGTACTGCACTTAAATTCATAAAGTCTAGATATCATAGAAAAAAGTTCATCAGAATGATTACCATGAAAATATTTATAGAAAAAGGCACATGGAAACTACATGACAGTGGTTCAAAAGTGTTGAAACTGAGATGCCAAGTCAAGCCCAGTAACATTGCAGTTTCTTCTTTGTATTTTATCAACAATCTCTGAATATAGAGCAGATGCACCACACCAGAGGTGGTATCAATATTCAATGCACAGATGAATGGTAGACTTATAAATATGTAAGATTCTGATGAGAAAAATTATCTAGCACAACACAGTGAGTCATTCTTCTAGAGATTACCATCAGCCATACTGATGGAAGGCAAAAAGGGTTATCTCAGACAAAAGAGTGCAGTTTTGTTTTGGCTGCTTTAAAACTAACAAGCCATTCATTGCCCCATTTAATATTAAATTGTAGGTCATTTTTGAGATCAACTGCCGATATGACCTTATTGAACTGATCAGACTTACTTGTTAACACAGGAGTAAATAGTTGTATCATCAACATAGATTCCGAGTTGGGAACAGATGACATCAGGAAGGTTATTGATGAAAATTAGGAACAACATAGATACAAGGATAGAGCCATAGAAGACACAACTGCATTAATGCAAAATATCTAGAAGAGTGGCTGTTCAAGACAACTTTCATTTTGTGATTTGATAAGAATGATTGAATCAGTTCAAAAATTTGTCCAGAAATAAACATAACCTTTCAACTTTTGAAGAAAACCAACATGCCTTAGTGATATTTAAAGCAACAGTTTGAGCTTCACCAATGTTATCTTACATCAGCAGTTGACCTAGAGAAGTGAAAGCCATATTGCTTATCTGAAAGAAGACTCTGTGATGTGAGATGCTTAGCCAATTCCAAGTTGATTACAGCATCTATTACTTTCTCAAAAATAGTTAGAAGGCTCATAGGCTAGTAATTAGAAGGATCAGACAGTTTGACTTAAAGACTGGAACTACAGAAGAGGATTTCCAACAAGCAGGGAAGAAAGAAGCAGCAAGACATTATTGTAGAGTTTAGAGAGAACAGGAGCAAATTTCTTAAGGACTATAGCATGGATTTCATCAATTCCAAATGTTTTGTGGGGATCCAGTTTAGAGATGATATTAAAAACCATGTATGGAGTTATACATATATCCCTCAATAGTGACTCAGTTCTCAGGGAAAAGTCAAGCATATGTACTCCAGATGAGTCAAAAGTAGAATCTGAAGAGAATTTATGAGCAAAAAAATTCTATTTTATCAGCAGCAAATGTTAACACCTCAAACTGAGTGAAGTGTGGAAAGATAGAAGACTTACTCTTATTTAACAAACTATTACAGAGTTGCCAGTAGTCACGAGAATCAAACCTTTTACATTTTCTCCATTTCTGTTTGCTGTCTTATTTTGACAAAATTCCAGATTTAACAGAGCAAATATAAGAGGAAAATGGGGCACTTTATGTGTCTAATTTTCCACTTATATATGCTCCGTTAAACCTGATTTAATTGTTTCACTTTGGATAACATATTCCTGTTGTTCTTGAAGGCTTAACCGATAGCTGATTTCTCCTTTAAAATCTCTAACATGGGACATTTAGTCAAATTGACTGAAGTGTGTTAAAAAATAAAATGTAGTCTTAATATATAATTTCCTATTAAACTTTTTAATGGCTTCAGCTAATGTAAAGTTTTATAACCTTTAACTAGCCATGAAAGATTTTATTTTATTCATAATTTCTAGATGATTTCCTTATGATGACTATACTGTCTGTTAGAAACAGCTCTTATAAGAATTATACTAGCTGTATTTTTTAACAAGTAGTGTAAGATCATAAACTGAAAGTTACCATTATTATAAAGTCTCTCTTAGTCATGTTCAACAAATATGCTTGTAAAAAACACCTGTTATCTATAGATATAGAGTAAGTTGAGCTTAACATTGAAACCTTGTGAGGATCAAAGTCATGACAATGGTAATGGCTTTTGAAAGTAATTTACCTAACTTATGTTTCTAACAAAGCATCTAATATATCACTATATATATATATATATATATATATATATATATTCTGTAAATTCATATATAGGAAGGAAAGAATATTTTTACAGTTATAAATAAAGGATGATAGAAGAAATTTGTATCTGTTATTTTTGTCAGTTTATTAGTTGTATACTGTCTGCTAAGAGAAGATGAATGTGTATTGTCAATTTTCCAAGTGAGAAGGCTTTGCAATCCTTAAAAATTGGGATTTGTCTCCTGTGGTACTGACCACTACAAGTTTTTCCAATGATTGTTCTCATTGAATCAATCCACAGATCGAAGGTGTAGAAGCAGCAGCAACACAATAAACTTACTGCTCCTTTCAGCCAAGAATCCTGTTCTTGTGACAACTGTGGAAAAACCTGTCTTGTGCAGGCCTCTCCAATCACTGGTGAGCCTACAACTGATATGGAGCCTCCTCCTGAATCCTTTTTCATGTAGCAAACCTATGATATATATATATATATATATATATATATATATATATATATATATATATATATATATATGTGATAAAAATATAATTTTAATGTATGCTATATTTATTGGTATCAGAAATAGACCATATGTAAATATAAAATTCAATACTGAGGTCAACATGCAAATTTCATAGCCTGAAGATTGCATTGATGCATAAAACAGACTGTTGCCAGTTGGTGTTGAGCTCAGTCTCCAATAATTACACACACACACACACACACACACATATATATATATATATATATATATATATATATATATATATGTGTGTGTGTGTGTGTGTTTTTATTTATGGTTAATTAAATAATGTCTATGTCTAGTATAGCATTTCTGAATATGATTTAAAAAATAAATTAATGAGGATATTAGTTTTTAATAAATCCTTGCCTAAAATTATAAATCAAATGAGCTTCTCCACCTGTAAAATAACTATCTATTCATGAATTTCTTGAATGAGAATCACCAAGCTGCTTTGTTTAGTAGCAGTGGACCAAGTTTTGGAATGTCTCTTGCTTTTTTCTGGCTTAGCTATTTTCTTAGGCATGCATGGGAATAGAATGCCAATACATCTCCATATAATTAAAAAAAAAAAAAAATAATAATGCTAATATGATATCTCTGCTCTTATCAGTTTTTCATTTTTTTTTTTTCTAACTTGGTTTTTCAGATTTGCATTTTGATCTGATATACCTTTCTTATACATTTTTACTTTAAAATTTAAAATCTGCTAATGATAGTTTTCTTTTTACTCTTTTTTTTTTTTTCTTTTAATAATCAGATTTTAACAAGTGCATGACTGTTAAAAATGTATGGATTATTTCCACTTTGAAAATCCCAAAACAAAACACTTTTTTAAGCTAAATAAAAAAAAAAAAAAATTTAAGCAGTGTGTTTATTGCATGTAAGACATTCAAGCATTATTTTTTTTTTTTAATTTTTCGGAATGCAATTTACTTAACAGTCTAAAAATATATATAATTTATCCTCTCCACCTATCATAACAAGATTTAAAAACCTCATTTATTTCTTTCATCAAATAAGCTCATTTATAACACAACTCTTAGTGTATTCTTCATAAATCTCAGGTGAATGTACACAACATAATCAAACTTATATTTTCTTACTCTTGAGCATGAAGTGAAATTTCTAAGGCATTTCATTCATAATCTTTGAGCCAAATATTTTAATTATTTGGTTTAGTGTCTGAGAAGTCAAAATAAGAATATCTTTTATATGAATTAATAAAATGTGTAGAAGTTCAATTTCTTCTTGAATGTTTAGAATTTACTTTTACCTGTTAACAAATATGTTTTAATTAAACATGTTCTCAAAAGCCCCTTTTCTTCAATGTGAAAGAGTTTGTAATAAAGTTTGTTTATATTTCATTGACTTACTCTCAAGAAAATCTAGGATGTTTACAGTGATTCTTAGCATTTATTATATTTTTCACAATAATCCATTAACTACAAATAACAGACATTCCTGCTATACTTAATAGGTAAATTAGTCTTGTCTTTTGGAATACAGAGTTCAAAATTATTAATAACTAACCTAATATCAAGATTTTGTTTGAAAAGATAGAAAAAAATGAAAATGTTAGTCAAAAGAAGTGAATGAGATAGGGAACTATGTAGAAAAAAAAAAAAGAAAAACCTCATCATTTAATATTTTCAAATTTTGTAAATTTATATAGAAGAGTTATTTTCAGATTTCTATATTTAATTATAAACTCACATATTATGTCCTCTGTAAAAGTAAAAAGTCGATCATTAAGTTCAGTGAGAAATTTATATTATCTCAATTTTTAGAGATTTTTATGTATTCTGATGATTAATAATTCAGGTAAGATATAAGCTTCATTTTGATATAGTTTGGAGTTTTGCTATGTCAAAATTTTACAATTCTCTTAAATAGATGAAAAATTAATGTGAAAAATTTTAATAGATCTATGTGGTCACTATACTATAAAACTGTTTTCCTAAGCATAATCTGACTATAATAGCTTCATATGGCAAGTCAACAAGTAGTTTTTCGCTACATAGCTACAAAGACCCTTGTCTACTACAATGCTATAGTGTGAGGTGAAACTATCATAACCAATCATTTTGTTCATCATATTGACTAGCCTCAAACTCAAAACAACACATTCTGGGGAATATAGAAAATAATATTACAATAAAAACTAAAGAAAAATTAATATTTCATATATTATTTTGTATTTGAGAATGAGTAAATTATTAACAAACAAAAATGGCAAAATTTGATCTTCAGAATTTTGAGAGAGGTTAATAAACAATCTTTTTTCTTTGATTTTCAATTTTTTCTTGAATCAGACCTACATCTGTGACATTTCTTTGTTCTTGTCTATTTAGAAACTACATTCAGTCATGAAAACACAAATAATTAGAAATCTGAATTTGGTAATCCTTTCCATTTAACAATATCACACTTGGAACATAACTAGTCCTTAGTGCTACTGCCTTGTTAGGTATGTTAATTATGGGAGGGTGGTTTTGCTCATTTGCTCTTCTCCATCCATCATTATGTTGACCCCAGTGAAGATGCATTCTGGCATTAAAAGGCATGAGTGCAAAGTGAACATAAAGTTTCAGCCAAAATTTGAACTGGTTGTTGATTGCATTTTCCATGTCAATAATGACACCTGGCAGTTCTATTTAAGAATGCAGTCAAAGCAGTGATTTTTCTAAATGTTGGTTAGAGCATTTCCCAAATTTTACTCAGCCTAATCCGAAATAACAAGGGAGATAAGTCAGTTGGGATCTTCTGACATGATGTTAGAAATAAATGATTCTGTAAGATTTGTTAAAGCACTTTCCAAGTATGATGTGTCATTTAATTGAAAATATTAAGAGTGATTCTAACTTCAAAATTATTTCCAGCAAAATTTTTAATGTAACTTCCATTTTAAAGGCTGAGTAGAGAAGATTTGAAAGGAATAAAATAGAGTAGAGAAGATTTGAAAGGAATAAAATAGAAAAATAAATGACTGATAGTAATAAAATTGTGAACTTATCAAATATTGAGAACATAAAATAAAGATAAAATACTCAGAGAAAAGATATATAAATGAACAGAAAAAACTGAAAAGAAATAATGAAGACAAAAACATCTGAAAGGAGAATTTAAAAAATAATAAAAACAAACAAAACAATATTTAAAATAAATTAAATCTATTTATTTCAATGCAGCCACGAAATTTAAAAAACAGTAAAATTAAAAACAAAATGTTAAAACAAAATACATGCAAAAAATGTAATATGAAGGAAGAAAGGTTAATTTTTTTCTTTATTTGTGTTTTTCTCTCTCTAAGACTTTTTACTCTCCTCTTTCTCTCTTTTCTTCTCTCCTTTCTTCTCTCTTTTCTTCTCTCTTTACTTTTTCTCTGTGTTTATCTGCTCTTTTTCTTTCTCTCTCTCTATCTCTCTCTCGCTCCCTGCACATGGCCGGTGGACCATTTATAAGTCACCCTATTTTGTGATTTTGTTAGATCGCTGCATGGGTGCAATTCAGCATGGTATAGATCCTGAGCAGCTAGCGGCACAGTTAGAGGGGATCCGAGATCCAGCCTGCACCTCCCCTGGGGATTCACCCTCAGGGTCTTCACAGCAGGAGTACTTCCTCACCCCAAGCATGTCTACCTCTGCTTGTAGCACACCGCACTCTGACCTTACCACCTCCACTTCATCTGAACGACAAAGACACGCAATTGACAAGGTAAGATTCGATAAACAGTGTCAAACCAACTGTGCCAACGCCAACAGCTAGCATTGCTTCCTGTACGTATGTGTGTGTGTGTATGTGTGTGGGTATATTTGTTCAGTTATATTTTCTTTTGATATCAATTGCCTCCATCTTCTCTATGTAAATATTCATTTACCTGTTTGTCTCATATGTTTTTTGTTAATTTCTCATAATTTGTTACCTTTATGTTTTTAATATTCATCCAGTTATTTTATTTTCTCTAATTAAGAAAATGTCATTATAGTGTAATTATTAAAAAAATAATAATAATAGTAATATGCTTAGTGTGTAATGCTACAATATTAAATGATTTTAAGTTACCTTAACATTTTAGATATTTTTAATTGATTTGTTAAAAATATTTTTCTGTAATATTTTTTTTTTTATTTCACAATCACAGGATTTTTACTTATTTTTAAATTTTATTTAATTTTTACCTGTTTAAAATATTTTTATTATAGAACTTTTTCTTTTTTTTTAATATTGAAATGTTTGGTTTATCAGATTAGATTGTTTTTAATATTTAAACATTTTTGTTTTTGTAGACTTTTTTTAAATTTTAGAACATTTTCACATAAGGCAAAAGTAGGAAAGGGAGTCACATGCAATTATCAATTATAATTTTAGTTACTAAAATCACTAAAAAGAAAAAAAAATATTCCTCCCTTACAATGATAGTTGCACTTTATTTATCATGAATGCGCCTTGTGTATGCACATTTTACACAGGTAGAATTTTTGTTGACATTTTTACACCTACAGAGATACAAGCATATATTCTAAAAAAGGTTGCTTAAAAATATTCAAATATATATATATATATATATATATGGCTGTCATGATACTAATCTCATAGTAAACAGGGCTTGTTTATAAGAGAGATCCAATTAATAAATATTGAAAAAGGTAATATAACTAACCAGTTGTACTTTTTTTGAAAATGTTAACATCATAAATGAAATTCTTCATAGTACATATCTGTCTGTGAACCACATTTGTAGATTAAAATGTCATTAACATGTAAACTTTGGTAAAAGATTTCAAAAGAAGGATTTTACTTTTCATTGAGTAAAATTGTCTGTTATACATTAGATTGGTGGTATTTGGAATTGAACCATGGATTTTGAGATCTTTGCCAAAAATATGTAAAGTTCTATATATATATTTGTAATGTGTGCTTTTGTCTATTTTTATATTACTTACTAAATTTACTTATCCTAGCAAAAGCATTAAGAGAGCATTTGCTACCTCAACAACTTTACCACAAATTCAGTCTATTAAATTCATCAAAAGTAATAGAACACTGTATCTTTTAGTGATTTTTCTTTCTGAAAAAAAAGAAAAAACAAGTTGGTTTTCTCCAATATGTTCAGTGGAGAAGTATATCAGCTAACATGTTTATTCAACTATGACTTTTCATTATCAACCACTTAAGAATGCATATCTCTCTAGGGTTATAAAATACAAGAAGATAATCTTGTTTGCAACAGATTATTATTTTCAAATTGTATTACACTGAGTGAATTTCTAGATACAAGATAAAGGTTTTAATAAAAAAAAATGGTTCTACTTACATAGATTTCTATGATTCTAAGAGTTGTTTTAACCATTGATCACAGTGCTTTGCAAAGAAAGGATTAGTGAGCAGGCACTACATATAAAATCTAGAATTGCCTGTTATATTTGATTGCTGTAAGATTTAGCATAATGGTTGGTTCAGTCAGTATATTTGCCACTATTTTCCTCTTTTTAAACAACATTTTTCTTTTTTATAATATTACTGGAAACAGATCCTATAAATCTTAAAATGACTATCCTTCATTAGACACTATAGACTAGCAATTCAAAAATGCAAACAAAGAGCTTTATCAAATAGCAAAAACTACATCACTTGAATGCTTCCAGCAACAATAAAAATTGGTAGCACATGTAACTAGATGAGAAAATAATAATACAGTCAAGATGTTGACATACCACACTATAAAATAAAAAACATTTGGTAAGCAATTCCTATCCATACTAGAAATAATGATAACAAAGGACTTGAGAAGTATAATTTCTTGAAAAAGTTATTTAATAAAAAGGTCTTATAAATTTCAACTGGCAGTAACACTGGATCCTGACAAATGAATGTTGAATGTTTCCTGTTGGGAAACAAGTAATTTTGTCATTCCCTGGTACTGACCAAAAAGAAAAATGATGCTTTACCCTACACCTGAGTAAGGCTGTAGAATGAAAAGCAAAATATTTTAGTTACAACAAAAGCATCAAGTTGAATGAGATCAATAGACTTGTAATGATAAGAAATAATTTTAAAATTACAGACTGTATCATTTAATACAAATTTTCATTGAATTTCAGATGTATAAGGCTTTAAATACTGTTAACATTACTCTTCTCTTTGCTACAACTACACCACCACCTGCTGTCACTTCTGTTAGAACAATGATTATGAAACAAAACCCTAATAAAGAACTGGTATATAACCACAGCATAGCATTAGTGTTGTTGCAGTGGTTTCCATAGCAAGTAGGTTTTACAATGAGGAATTACTGGCTCCACATTCAACCAGTTTGAATTTAGAGTTGTACTACTTCTAGACTGGTTGCAACTAAACACATTCTACCCTGCTATTTTATCCATGGTTGTAGAAAGAAAAATAAATTTATCTTTCCCAAGGGTTTTAGTTCAACATGAACAAAGTGTCTCAGCAGAAATTTTGAACCTTGCTCAATTCCATTTTCCATGCTGTTAACTTTTAGTTTATGTGCACCTCCTGAATTTTCTTTAGACATCACTTTTGTAGCTGTGACAGCTATTGATTTATGACATACTTCATTTGTCAAACATTGGAATTGTCTTAGAAAAAACATGCTTCTCTGACACTCCCTTTCCTAATAAGTCTTTTCTACCACCTAAACTGTTTCACTCGTCAAGTCATTTTAAGTTCTTCATGAACATACACATATATACACATTGTATGGATTAATATACATTTTACATGAACACACACACACACATATATATGAATCTGTATCTTTTTTATACACAAAGTAATGAAAGAGTTGTAGATAATCAAAGTAGGATTTCAAACTTTTGGGGATGTGTTATAAATAGCTAAATTCAATTGTCTATAAATCTGAGAATATTTTGTTTGGGCATTTGAACTCTTTTGTGTTCTTGATGCTACCACATTTTAGCTGATCCATTCTTCAGCCTGTATTGCATGTATAATCCATAAGAAAAAATGATGAATAAGACTAAACAATGGACTGGTTGAGAAGTTGAGCTCTAACAGCACCAAAGATATAAAATAGTCTACCCCAAATCTGGAAGATTTCATTAAAATTGTAAATGCTTGTTTGGTTCACTAAACACAACAATGAGACTAATACTTTAGGATTTATAGGGTCAACAATTGTATCTCTGTGGAAAGCTTTATCTTCAGATGATAGAAGAAAATCATTTATTAGCGTCTTTGAAATGTATTTTTCCAAGCTTAAGTGTAAAGACACTAACAAAAAACTGTTTTATAATGACTGAAATAAACAAAAAATGGAAAAAAATATAAGCTGATTTTTTCACACATTTATTTCACTTGAAAAATATAGATAAGTTATTACTTGCACCTTTTATATCACTTTCAAGTTGAATTTTACTATTATCTTCATTATTTAAGTTTGCCTGAGCTTGACATAGACAATATAATAAACACTATAGAACGTGAAGCAAAAGAATGAATCTTGAAAATTATCAGGTAGAAAGAATAAGAATAATAAGGGGCCAATATGAATAAAAAAATATAATATATTGCTTATAAATATTATAAATACAAACAACAACAATTTATCTGCATCTAACACCATTTTTAATACTACACACACAATAACATTCCATACATTCCTATAAAAACAGTATATCTTTAAAATCTTTTCTTCTCTTGAGAAATAAAGATACATTTGTTTGAGTATCTGCTTGTATGTGAAAGAGACTTAGTGCATATGTGTGCATGTTTGCTGACATTTAAAACAAGTTGTTTTTGACTTCTTACCTAACCCCAAACTGCTTGTCTTGAAATTCTTGAAGCCAGAAGCTTGACCAAATGCTATTCTGCTTGCTTGCTTGCTTGCTTGGCCACCTTCCTGCCTGATTGCCTTTTTCCTAGTCTTTTTGCACACAGATAATGCATCTTCCCAACATGCTTTTCTTCCCTGCTTTTTGGCTTGATCATTTCTTTTTTTCATTTCTTTCTCTTTTTACATTTTTAAATTTTATGATCAGTCATTTGGTTTCTTTTCTATATTTTCTTTCATTCACTTGTGATATTTGAATATTTTCAAGTAATGAGTAAATTTATGTATGATGGTTTTCATTTTAAGCATTTAAAAAATTATTTATGCATTTGAAATTGAATAAAAAATTAGCATATATATATATATATATATATATATATATATGCAATTTTTCTGTGTTTGCACCACTTATGTATATGTCTTTGTATAAATAATATTTACAAAAGTTTCTTTTTTTATGATATTCTTGGGACAAGTAATTTTTTGAATCATTGTTGAACATTTGTTTATTTTTATTGTGACACTCATCCTTTACATTTTTAGGTTTGTTAAATTTTTGGTTTATTTATCAGCTACGCACTAAATAAATCACTTAAAATTATATACAATGAAATGGAATACATTTTTAAGCTATTTTTCAAAATACAAAGAACCCAAGGAAATACTTTTATATTCAAATATACTATAGCTGTTTGCTTCTTTATATATATTTGTATATGCTAGCCACTGTAGGTTTAGAATCATGGGCTTGCCAAGGGTGAATAAATACATTAGTCATCAGATGCTGCCATTGATCAATTGATGATTATGCATTTTACATGTATCCAACACCATTTTAATTGGAATTTATATTTTGTGAAAAAAAATCAATACTCTATGGTGACTTTCAGTTTCATACCTCAAGTGATCTTCAGAAGGTTGCTGGAGGCATGAAACTGATGGTCACCTTGCAGACTGGAAGTAATGTTTCATATCTATTTCCATGGAAACTACAATAGATGCAAGGTGCACAAAACACCATGGATAGTTTTCAGCTAACACCAGTATTTTTCCACATCATCACCATCATTGTTTATGTATTTTCACTAGTGATGAAAAAAGCCTGTGCAAGACTGACCAGAATATGGCAATGTCTATCATTGCTGTCACCACTGCTGAAACACCTTAGCTGCTGTCTAACTGTGCTTTCATCCACTGTTTGGTCTCTGTAAATATTCATCAAGCATTGATGAATCTCAATGGGTGAATTTTTTTCTGCATGAAGGAATATCAGATATCATTTTCACAGGCTGTTGCTGTAACAAGGTGGTGGTTGCCTGAAAGATTAAAATTTTACTGCCCTATCAACATCATCTGCCTCTCTGATATGAACAAATATAATAAAATAAGAGATGTTACTTTTGGAGTAATATGTGTGCATAATGGTGGATGGATAAGTCCATAGCTTGATACAGTTATTAGTTGAAATTTTGTCTGAAAAACTTTGCTGTATGACACTTAATCTTAATAGAGAAATGTTAGATTAAGTGTGTTTACAAGGAAGGGGATATTGTTATACACTGCCAAACATCCTTTTGGTTTCTATTGACACAACATTTGGTTGTTGTGCCTTCTGGCTTTCTTCAGCTGATTAGCTTCCAGAATTTTTTGAAACAGCCCCTTATTCAATCCACAGAGTTAGTGTTCTCAATATGCTGTCCATGCAAATCAATGACAATTCCTTATTCAGACAAAAATAAAAATTGTTTTGTTTAAAGTTACCTATATTTAATCATCCTAAGTTTGAGATAAGTGATCTTAGAAGTAAGTAGAAATAAAGAGACAGATTGTATCTAGTAATCAAATTACAATATTGGAAATTAGATTATCTTTGAATGAAACCAGGGAAGGATATTATGTGAATGCAGTAGCATACATAGCTAACCAAATAAATTCTCTCCATTGAAACAAAAATCCAGGGGAAATAACCGAAAATATTACAATGTTTATAATCATTTTTTCTCCGAACTTTCAGCAAATATTCTGTATTTATGTCATTATAACATTAACAAGTGCAAGATTTAACTGAGGCCTCTTATGTTTCTATTATGGTGTTGACTTATGAAACTTTTCTAAGCCTCATAAACAGTTACTATCTGAAGTGTTCAGTTAGATATAGTTGAGAGAAAGCACATTTTGTGAAGAAAAATCAAGAACTACTAATTTTTAAGTGACCCTCATCTGAGGTCAAGTTGGTTGATTTGATGCCTTTTTCTGCATTCGTTACCTAGACTTATTACTTAACACTTTGATTTAACTTTAATTAATGTTCCATTTATTATAGTTCTTATTTTACATTTATGTAGTCTGATTAACAGGCAAACAACTTTCGCTCATGATAATAATTTAAGGTGAGATAACACTAACTCTTGTTTGTTTTTCAAATATTGATTACATACAAAAATTTCCTTCATCTTCTGAAATTATAAACTTTTAAGTAAACCTGGTCAATACTCTAACAGTTTCATATGATTTATTTAAGGGGGAATTTATAATTACTTATTCACTTAATTTAAAAAAAAATTGAATTTAGAATTACTTATATCTTCATGTCACTTACTTAGCAGTTAATTTTTTTTAAGAAAAGCTTTTTACTGTATTGATAGAAAATTAAAATTTTACTTATCAAGAACTAACGGCTGTTTGGATCATTTAAATTAGAATTAACTTTAGATAGCAACAAAAGAAATTTAATTTATTAATTAATAAATTCCAATGCTTTAAAATGTCATCTTGAGGTGGTAAGAGGCTGTACTGACTGAAATGTAATGAACCCAAAATGCAAAGGATGGGCCCATTGTCACAAATAAGCAAAAATTTTAAAATGATGAAGTGAATTTATTGTTATGAAATTATGTAAAACCTTTTAATGATATCATCTCAGAATGTATAGCATACTCTCTCATTTCCATTTTATATATATATATATATATATATATATATATATATAAAAATACCTGTATAGCTAACAATTTATCTTTTTCATAAGCTTTCTCTTAGTAAGTTACAAAATTGATGGAAATTGACTATAAAATATTCTAGTGTATATAATGTGCATAGATTATATTTTATTTTTTGTAATGTTTTCAAAAGAGTGATATGAAACTTTAGCCTGATATTGAACAAATAATCAATTTTTGCTACATTTTTAATTATAATGGAATTTAATAATGAACTATAAGAAGAACATGAATACACATGTAAGTAATAAAGGCAAGTGAATTAAAAAATGAAATATTGAAGGTGAGTTAGTTATATTACATAAATGTTTCTACAATTCCTATCTTCTAGGAGTTGTCTAATATGAACAATACCTTCGTTAACTTGTAGGGGATAAGAGTTCTTGTTGAAAGCTAATACTTTAGGTCAGGTCAAACAGCTGTAGAATATAAAAAGAAAACAAATGAAAAGCAAAATTAGTCAAAAATTAATAAATGACTTAAAACATTGTAACTTTTTTTAATCAATAAATGAAATATGCTTTAAAAGCAGAATGGTTTGGCTTTGGTTTTGAGATCACAGATTTCTTTTCCAAGCTCATTTATAATGGATTAATGGATTTTACTAGCTAGCTGGGATTAAATCCTAGATGATATAGTCTTCAGTTAAAGTTTTTGCTTCTTAATGGTTACCTCTCTATGAAATATTTGAGAATAGACTGAAAGACATTTACTTGTCCATTTTCAAAGCTTGTCTTTAAAATTTAATGTAAGGTTTCCAGTAAAACCAAAACTTTTCCCCCCCAAATTGTTTTAAAAGCAAAAATAATTTTATCAATATGGTTAGATGAAATTAAGAAAAATTAAATATTTTTATCAAATGGGCTTTATAAATAATCTACCTTTGACTACAACTGAAAAAAATTTAATTCTGGATATATTGCAAAGATAATTTTTTTTAGTTTACACTATTTCAGTTGCTAAAACATAGACTTTTGCAGAATTATTTTGGTATAAGATTTTTTTAATTTTGAGTGAATATTTCTTCACTAAATATGGTGATTTTTATAAATTTAAATTATTAAAGATAATGAGTTTTGATTTTTTTCAAAAAAATGGTTATATTTCTGTACAAGCACACATAAAAAATGATTAACTAATATATTTTTCATAAGGTTTTCCATAATTTCATAAAAATAAATTATAACTTGAAAAAATTGCTTTTTTCATTTCCAAATTACTTTCATTTTTCTGTTTTAATTATTGAATTCAATTATTTTACTATGTTTGAAAATTGAAATGAAAAAAATAACTGTAGAAAAAATATTTATAGTTGATTAGAAGGCTTTGCATTAGTTTCCATTTATGAACTTCACTTCCTATAAGATTAAAATGCTATGTTGTTGATTGCAAAATAAAGATCTCTTTTATTGCCTTCTCTTGCCAACAAAGTAGTGTGACTGTTAGAACATTGCAGTGTGACATTAAGAAAAGAAAAAAACGATTGTTCCTGTTATTTTCTGCTTTTTGTTTTAGTCTATCTGGCACTTTACTCACCTGATCTTTTTGTATACTTGTCTTGTTACCTTAGTTGCTACAATCTTTTACACTCTTCACTTTGCTATCCTCAATCTTAAATACATTTAAAAAATTAAGACAGTGGTGATAATCTTAGAAATATAATCATCATCATCATCATTTGGTGGTTATTGTATCAATCATTCTATTTGTATTTCTATGACATCTGTGTTTAAATGTGTGTTCTTTCCTGTTGACTTTGTTTTTTACTTTTTCCTCCTGCATCAATGTCATGTATCATTCCTTTTTCACACTGATAAAATTATCATTTGATGGATAGAAATGAGTGCACAATTCTTACAAATTTTCTTGGAATAATATCCTTATTTCTGGCTTTCACTGAGTGATTAGAATATTGGATAAGCAGTGAATTTGAAATCATTCATATCACCATCTTTAAAGAATTTTAATATCATTCATGAAACAAAAAGCTCTGTAAATGTTTGCTTTGTCAGTTAATCTATCACTTTGTTTAACTGAGTGGTAAATTGTTTTGTTAATATATTAATTATCAAACATTATCAGTAAAAATGATCTGAGCCTAAACAGTAGGTGATTTAATAGATTTATTGTGTTTTTCATACTTACGTTAAGCATATTGAAATGTTCTTGTTCAAACCCCATTCTTAAAAATTGGTAAAATAAACAAACAGTAGATTTTAAGGGCTTTTTGGTCCTGCTTCTAACCACTATTCTTATATTAATAACTAGATGATGCATAATTTTTTAATAGCACTCCCCCCCCAAATAATAGCCTCGAAATATCCCCTCTCTCTTATATGTAGAGTTAAGGTATATACTAAATTTTCTTTTCTAATATTCCCTGCTGAAATTAATGGGTGGTTCTTATATACTATCAAATAAAGTACTTTTGATTTTGCAATTAGATATAAAGAAATTCAATCTATTAGGATTATATTAAAAAGATAAATAACTGTGTTGCTTGCAATAATAAGCTTATCCTTACTGATTTTATAATTCTTTAAGTGCTGGTAGGATGTAGGTGACCATTACTCTCCACAGTTTACTTTTCTTTGTAAACTCTACACTGACATGATTTTACTTGCAAAAGATAGTGGAGTGTTTGTATTCTCAACAGATTTGAATTTGCAGTTGTCCTCCTAGACTGGTTGCCAACCTTCCTGCTATTTAACTTATAGCTGAGAGAGAAATATATGTATTCATAACTTTCCTTAAGAGCATAAGTGTTAAAGGGAGCACAAAATTTGAACTCACCTCAATAATTCCATTTTTCACATTGTTTACCATTTGTTCACCTACATTTCTGGGTTTATCCCTACATTTCAATAAAAGTATTCTTCAGCCTTCCTAAATACATTGGCCAAAAATGTAGTGATAAAGCCTACAAGGATGAAAATATTGATCCAAGCAGCTGATGGAATGACAGCATTGACATCTCAATATTTTTGGTAATATCAGATTACTATAGATGCAAAGTAGTGCAACAAAACAGAAACCTGGAGAAACTTTCTCAAAAAGTTGTCATGCTTTCCAAATATTTAACATTTCTCCATATGTGAGGGTTAGAATAAATATCAAGAGCTAAAAGGTACATTTAATAAAAGAAAAGGAATGATATGACCTGCTTAGAGAATTCATCATACCTGTGTGTTTAAGACACCAAAGAAACAAGCTCTTTGTAATACCAAGTCACCTAATACAGACTAAATAAAAGATACAAGTGAACTGGAGAGTTTTAAAAAAATTAGAATATCAGTGAAGAAGGCCAAACAATCTATCAACCCAAACTTATAATTAACACTGACAGGATTAAAAATACTAGTCATGAATGAAGAGAAACAATATCTTGTCTTTGAGAATAGACAAATTGTTTTTAACATTTAATTCCATACCATGTATCACATAGCTAGTTGAAGTTCTGATTGAAATTCTAAATTAGAACAAGGAAGCAAAATGATATTCATTTAAATCTGTGGCAATATTTATTAAAATAAGGAAAAACAAAGAAAAAATAATGTGCACTTATTTCATGACATTATTTGTATTGTGTTTATCAATGAATCCATTAAATAATCCATAGTTTTGTTTCTTGTTGTGCCCCGATATGTGTTCTTTAAAATACTAATTATTTTTTCTTTCATCACACAGACAGACACACAAAACAATATTTGTCATTTGTATGTACATACAAAAATCTATGCATAAATATGTAGACATTTTTATAGTTTTATATGTAAAGATATTGCTGTGTTTATGAAAAAATATATATACATATATCCAATTATATATGTATATATGAAGATAATGGTATATATGATTTATGTATATACTTGAGTGATGATAATTATCTCCCTTTTTGTTGGAAAGAAAAATTTAGTTAAAAAAAAAAGAAAGAAAATAAATTATCCGATGTTGTTTTTAAATTAAACACTGGAATGTTTTGTTATTTGTATCCCCTTTTTTTCTTTCGTTCTCTAATTTACAAATAAATAATAATTTTAGTTTATTGTTTTTATTTTTATATTTCACTTTTCTCAAGTCTCAACTTTTATTTCAGCTTTTTATATATTATATATTTATATTTTTAAAACATCTGTTGCTGGATAAATGAATAATGCTGCCTTTAATTTTTTCAATATTCCATCTGGAATTTCAATTGTTTTTTTATAGTATAGGGACATAAAATTAGCATGTATATTAGTATTCAAACTTACAAAGCCTTGGGCTGATTTCAGTCAAAGTTGACTGATTTTCTTTGGATTAATCATTTTATCTGAAGAGGTGAGATCCAATTTCAATTCCAATTTCTTGTGTGTATAAAATTCAAATATAAAATATTGTATAGTTCTAAAGATATTATTTCACTTTGAATTTGACAGAAAGAAATTTCAAGGATAATTCCAGGCCTTTTTCAGAAATTACTTTTAAACAAGATTATTTTACTACTGTATCTATATATGTCTATTTTATATAAATAAAATACCAACTCAACAAAGAAAAAAAGAACAGAAAAATTGGAGGCTTTGAAACATGTAATCTTTGGTATCTAAAAAGATCTAATTTAAATTGATTTTTGAACATGCAGAATCTGATTTTTTTTGTTTTAAAAGAAAATAAAAATCTCAAAATACTGGACAATCATTTTTGATTGGATCACATCCTTTCTACACGAGTCTCTTAAATATTGTACCCTCAATTCAAACATTGTCAAGTTCAACAGACAGATACTTCTCCTCTGTATTTGAGATGTAACTTTTAGTTTCAATAAGTATCTATAATATCTTACAATCTGAGAAAACTTAAAAGGGATACAGCACTATTTTAAACCAGTTGTCTACTGCTAATATTTGATAATATGCACCATTTGTTGTTATCTTAAAATTAATAAGTAATGGCAATCAGAATGTTATTTTCAATGTTGAAATATTCCTTGCAACCATTGCAGCTAAATAAAATTGTTTGTTAAATATAAATTGGGTGGGGGTCATTTTTATATGTAATATAGGAGAATTTCTTTTAGACCATCATATAGCTATATTATGTTGAAATACCGGTTCTGGTACAATCACTGAAGTTAAGCAATGTCAAGCCTGGTCAGTAGCTAGATGGGTGACTGCTTAGGAATACTAGATGATGTAAGCTTAGATGTGTGTGTGTGGTGTAAGGGATAAGAGCTCTGAATTGGAAATTGGAGAGCTGAATTCCAATGCAAATACTCTTGAGAAAGGTATGAATCCAACCCTTCTTTTCTCCTCCCAGCTATGGATTAATTAGCAGGACTTATGCCAGTTAATCATTATTATCCAAAAGAAATTTTTACTATCTAAAAATATTTTCCAGCTTAAATAACCTGCAAAACCTGTAAAAAAAAAAAAAAAAAAAATATCAATCTTTTAGACTTACTGCAGAATGTCATTTTCTTTTGCATTTGGTCAAGTGCTGCTAAATCCTTCTCCTATTATTATTATATTCTATATTTTCAGCTGAACATTATGATATAAACAGTAAAACTTGAAAGGTTTCCAGTTTATTCAATGCCCTTTTTTTCTCTTTCTTGTATAGATGAAGAAATTGTTTATATATATTATTTAATACTTTTACTTATATATTACCTTAGCAAAGGTGGAAGTGTCTTCTAAAAGATAAATTTTTAAATTCAGAAAATAATATTTCTGGTTGCTTTGAGCATGTATTGATACCAGAATATGTGTGTCAAAGAAATCTTTCTGCACACTGGTCTGCAGGCTACATTAGGTAGCTTTGAGTTATCTCCCTCATAAATGACCATGCAGATTGCTAGTGTTAGTTTGATAACTATACAATGACATACTAATTCATTTTTCTTAAATTCCATTCATACTACCAAATTCATCTGATAATATTATATTTATTTTATTTTTGTTGTTGTGTGCCTATTTTGTTTATTTTCCCTTATTTTTCTATAAATTTCTCTTCTATCAGAAATGATGATATTTTTATTTTAGTTGTCTTTTTTTAAATATTTTGTGTTAGTTTCATTTTTGTTTTACTTTTACATTTAATTTTTAAAAAATCTCCAATTTGCTTATTTGCTTGCATGAATACATATAAAGACAACAGTTGTTTAAATATATGAAAATGAAGAGAAAGAGAAAGTTTTAATATTCAAAAGACATTTAAAGGTTTTTCTATATTTTAAAGAACCTTTGGATTTTAATCATCATTACCTTAATTTTATACCATCCATTACTTATGATGGTGATTGTTATTTTTATCTGGTGGGGAAAAAGTACATTGATTCAATTTCATCTGAATCAACATATTAGTCTCAGAAGTATTCTACAATTTCTGTATAATAATAATAATTTAGCAGAAATTTCAAAGGCAGATACATTAATTTTATGTTTGATTAATTTTCTTAAGTAATTCAAAATAATTTCTTTTATTGATTTTTTAAGTTACAAATTGGCTCTCAGTTCACAATATGATAATCACTTTATTTTCCACTTCAATGTTGTCCTTAATTCATTATTCTAAAAGGTATTACAATACAATGGACAGAAGTTGGGAGCAGCAATTAAGTCTGATGAGAAAATAGGAACAGCAAGTAAGTTACTACTAACAATGTGAAAGAGACAGCTGAAAATTTTGGGACACATTATTAAGAAAAAGGGCTTGGAGAATTTAACACTCACAGCATATATTGATAGCAAAAGAAGCAGAGAGAAACAGCAAGTAAACTACTTAACTAGTTTATGTGAATGGATAACAGAGATAAAGAAGAGTGGTAAAAGATTAAGTTACTTGAAGCAACAAAATATAGGAAGTTATGGAGAGCCATGACCATCTATATCCTGACTTGGCAATTAAATCATCATCACAACCAGCACAAAAAGTTCAATTATTCAGACAAATCTGAGCATTAACTCTATCTTTTTCTGTTTAAAGAAACACTATTTTCATGTAGTCATTTCATCCTAAATTCTTTCTTGAATGCCAACAGCAGAATCTGAATTTGTAGTAATGACAACTTAATTGGAGAAATTTCTCATCCCATTAACGGCTAGTAACAAGAATTTTAGCCATTGCAGTTCTAGGGATCAACTGCAAATGACAGAAATTTCAATCAGTCACAAACACTTGCATATATAATTCAGTACAAAATAGGAAAAATTTCTATTTATTAAAGCTACCACTGCATTTACTAAATGGCAACTGAACTGCTCCTGTCAAAGTTCATAGGTTAAATCTTTTGGAGTACTTTACTAAATCCTATGAGAACAAAATTAATGTTTTTTGATGTTTATTTTTATTCTATGCTCATTTTCTCTTTCTCTCCTTTTCTTTCTTTCTTTCAATTTTTAAATCCTTAAAACCAGAAAACTTTTGCTTCCATTTTCGTTATCTTACCTTTGGTAATGTATCAGCTGGAACCTTGTTGTGGTTTTATGTTTGTGATTAAAACTCAATGGTTTTGCCAACTGAAACAAGGTTACCTATTCTGAATACAATTTCAATACAGCACTCACTCACAATATAGCTGCAATGTAACAGATTGTTTAGAAGAATCTCTGATCTTAAATTTAAGTATAATGTGGTTTACATTTCTTTGTGCAGTTCTACTATTGACTTAATTTGCCATTAGAGTTAGAATTCTATATTCATTCAGATTACAATTTCAATGTTTTCAATTCACAGAAAGGATTGAATAGAGATTTTATTCTCAATGTAGTTCACATTTCAGAATTATGACTGTATAGCATTAGTTTCAATTTTATTTAAAAAAAATACAGATTTGAATTTAAAAAATAAATAAAATTTTTAAAAAATCAGCATTCCAAATCAGCCCTCCATCTAGAATAAAACTTTCAACTCACAGCATGTTTATTTTCAATCTTAATATTTTTCTTAACCTTTAACACTCTGTATTATTCACTACTTTTTTCCCCTGCATTGTTTTTCTAGGCTCCTCTACTGCATTACTTAATTGCAATTATGGTAATTTCTGTTGCCATAGCAGGATATGACAACACAACTGCAAAATTCAAACATGCTATTATTCATTCATCTGAGTCACTTGCAGTGGCTGGATAACACTTTTGCTTTGCAAGCAAAATCACCTTCATTATATTAAAAGTTAATGTAATTCTTTTTAGAAAAAGAAAATGTCTGTGACCAAAATAGAGTTTTTATGCATCAACTATTTTTCAAATATAATTCATATTAAAAAAAAAAGAAGAAAGTTGACATATATTTATAACAATAAGATCTCCTTTAAGTATGCATAATTTTATATACCAAATAACATCTTTACAAATTTAAATATTTGTCAAATATATTGTTTCACCATTAATAACTATAGGAACCCTGTGGAGCATAGAGTGGCATTCACTGTTTTAGTAATAGATTAGGTTTTAATAGAGTAAAGTTTCCAGCTCCATGACTATCCCCGTACTTTATCCAGCCTTGTAGTTTCATTTATTCCTCTTCTCTGTCAGAAAAAAAAACATTAACAAGCACTCTACTGTTTACCTCTTATAGCTGATGGGGTGAATGATTTCATACATTTTCTAATGGCATGAATTTGAAGTGAATCCACACAGTCTGAATTTGAACTTGGATTAACAATTCCATTTTCTATAGTATTAACTATTCAGCTATCACATTTTCAGTATCTTGTTTACTTAGAACTTGTTTTATAATGTAACCAGTATTTATTTGCTACCTAATCAGACTGGTACAAACTTTTAAACCTTGTAGAATGGAAAAGATTACAAAAAATGAACATCAATACAAGTTTTCAGATTTGTCATATAGTAACTTCTTTATTAAAATATATATATCAGCTATTGTGCAGAATTACACAGATATACTGCACCTGACTCAGTGGATCTGATACAGCTAATAATGTTTTATAATTTGTACATATTTTTGCTTTATTTATTCTCAATATTCTCTCTGAACCACAAGGTGTAGTAGCTAAATTTTCCTAAATACCAAAATGCTTATTAATCTTCAAATCATAACTAGATACAATTATTATTAAGCTATATATATATATATATATATATATATATATATATAGTGAGTGAGTATGTTTTTAAATGTTGAAAGATTGTTTTGAAAGGCCAGTCTATACAGAAATTACTACTTATTTTATCCTGTTAAGATTTTTCTGCTTATAGTTTCATGATGTCTGCTTTTATAAGTTCATTCCAATCTTAAATAGTCCTTTAAGACAGAGCAAGTGTCAATCATTCTTAGTCAGTTTGTATGCACTTTGTTTTGGTTCTATGGATGTTTTAGGTCACATTATTGGTAACTGTATGTTTTATAGTCATTTAGTTGCCTAGTTAATAAGAATTCAAGTATTTCATCCATTTGGAATTAGTCAAACCTCAATTTTATGTGAATTCAGATATACTGCAATATATCAACAATGTTATAATTGTGAGTGGAGAGTTTCATGCTGTATACACAAAGTGTTAACAAAAATACTGATAAATTTGAATACTCTAATGACCTTTTACTGACCTTGGTGAATGTATTATAATAATATGATGGGTGCCATACAGTAAATTCCTTACAGTATATTTTTCTTAATAAAATACTCACTTTGTTCATTATTTTGGTTGGGATGATATTTTAGAAAAGATTTTTCATAATTAAAGTTACATGTAGTTACACCAGTGAGACTGTTATATCATGTTATATGTATATATTAATAATGAGTCCTGTGATATATTGGTTTCAGTTTTTATATATAGTGTATATAAACAGATAATATTCTTTAATACAATGTTATCTGCTTATATGCATTTGTTACTACTTTGCTCTAGTATCATTACCATTGAGATTGTATTGTCCCAGTTGTCTTCATTGTTATGTAACCATCCAAGTCATCTTATTCCCAACTTGTTTTTGTCTTCATATCTGTTTCACTGTTGGTAATATGTTATGTTGCAAAGCTTTGTGTTTGTCACCTGTTGGCAGAGAATATTTATCATGCATGTATTTGTCTGTCGGCCAGGTGTAGGATCTTTAATGACTTCTGGTATAGTGTTTTACTTGTTCTACCTGCAGACCGTGATACCCGAAGACAGCAGTATGGGAGATCTACAGGTAAGTACCTGAAGTTTTATTATATTAGTCTTTATTTTACCTCTTATGTTTTTACTATTTTTTTTTCTTTAAATATTTTAATGTGTTTATTTTAAAAATATTCTTTGGAATATTACAGCAATAGATTTCTTAAAAACGCATTAAGTAATATATTTTTCAGCTTTCGATGGATGTATTTTTTCTTTAATTACTTTTTTTATTGAATCATTTCATTATTCTGCCTTTCTTCATTTCTTTTCTTTCCAAAATTTCTTTAACTAATTCAGAATTTTTATCAAATACAAACCAAAAAGAATATAAAATATATTAAAAGTTTGAATTTTTATTACATTTATTGGCAGTATCAGGTTATTCCCACATGACCTTAAAAAAATATGTAAAGGTAGTCAGCTATGACTACAAATTATCTTTTTCATTAACCAATATCTTAAGACAGTGATGAAGAGTTGAAAATCACACATATACCCCATTATGAGAACTTCTCAGAGAGATCTGTATGTCATGTTCCCCAGGATGTTGGCAGTCAGAGCTCTCCACATTTTCTTTTCTTTTGGGAGATCTTCATATACAAATGAAAAACTTGTACTTATTCCAAGTTCAGTTCTCTTCTGCTTTAATACCAAAGTTATTTAAAAAAAAAAAAAAAAAAAAGTCCGTTTTTATGGTTTGTATCTAAGAAATAAAAATTCTGGATTGGCTTCTTTTCATTCCTTTCTTCCTTCCTTCCACCCTTTCCCTTTTATTAGGTTAGTGATTAGAAAAGCTAGTTTTATGTTGTTATTTAGAATAGAAGGGTTTTCATGGTAGTTTCACAGTTACCTCCCTTTAGCACTAGAGTCGTTTTAACTTAAGCGTGTTTGAATATTTAGCAAAAAGGTTTTTAGTATTACTAAGATAGCCAAAACTAAATAATTTTTTACTGGCTTATTGCTTTGGATGCAACCAGGTTATTTAATAGTTTTGGTATATTTTAGTTTAAAAGTCTTGCTGGTAACAGCTGGGGTTATTTTACCTTTACTTTTTACCTGTTTTTTTTTTTTTTTTTATATATATATATATATATGTTCATTTTGTTCATTGTTACTTTATAATTCTATTAAATCTCGTTCTAAACAATTTTTGATAATGCTCAAAATCATCAGAGTAACAAGATACAAAATGAACATGACAAAGCAAGAAGAGTAAATACTGCTAATTGTATTTATTATATTTCCCAAACACTAAAAGCAACAGTTCTTGAATTGACTTTATTGAATGTCTCATTTTCATTCCTGGCATATGTTTTGGCGGATTACATTCTTGAATATAAAAAAAATTAACTTCAATAAAATTAAATATAGCCAACACTATATTTTGGGAAGTTATTTTCCTGTTGAAAATAATTCAAGACCTCCAACTAATAAAACTAGGTTTTCCACAAAATATTTTGCTACGATTTTCGAAAAATGATCAAAGTGACATTCTTGAGAATTCAAAAACTATTTAATTCTCTGAATATAGAGAAGTTAAGGTCATTAGTGTAAGATTTTCTGTTTACAGAACCCTTTTTTTACAGATGATAAATTGCTGCATGATTTAATTTAAATTCAATAGCTTAGCATGGATGTTACTGTAAAGAATATACAATTTAAAGTATGAATGACCTTTACTGCATGTGGCTGTGTTGAATAAATGTGAAATGAAACAGTTCCTTTCTTTTGGAGGGTATAATGTTTCCAATCATTTCTGCTTCGCTTCAATTTTTTCTTTTTTTGTTAAAAGTTGTTTATATTAAGGCAAAAAGAGACTTGAATATGCAAATGTGTATATAATTGTATTTCCATATGTCTAACGTGTGAGAATAAATGCATTTATGTTATGATGAATAAATGGGTGAAAGTTGTGTATCCATATTCAAGCATCAGAACCACTTTGTAGCTTACAGAAATTCTTTGTTTTTTTAATACACCTACAATTCCAGCACTTACACATACATTCATAATTGTGGTGTGTGTATATATATATATATATACACACACAGACACAGTCTTTCATGCCATAACAAGCCTTTATATACAATGCACTCCCTAATTTTTATGCTGAATTTCAGGAAGAAATAACATCAAAATACTTCAATGGTTTTAATGGAAGAAACAAAGATATAAAATGTAAAACCTAAAGAAAAATAATCAAAGTAGAAAAATTCCACTGCTTAGGTAAATTTTGCAGTGTTATTGAATATTTGATTTTTGACAATTTATGACTAACGTCTTCAATCAGAAAATTCCATTGCCATGTTAATGTGATGCATGCTTGTTCTGAGGTTTATTCAAAATTTGCACGTTATATGACATGAAATGCTGTATGTGTATGTATGTATATATTTTCAATATAAATTTTGTTCCATTGGTTTTGATAGTTTAGCTTTCTTTTAAATTAAGCCCAGAGAACAATATATATACTTGAATCATATAAAAAATTAGGGTCTTCATTTTTGGACGTGTGGTATTTCTTTATGCATAAACTCAGACATTCACTTTATTTATAAAACCAGACCAAAAACAAATTCAAAGAGATAGTGGAAGACAAAGTTATGGTACAAGTTTATGTACTCAGTTTATTTGTAGCATTTATTTACATTTATTACATTGCTGTTTTATTTTAAAAATTAGTTTGCCTATTGATCAAATGATAGCTACAAAACAATTGTTTTTATGAATAATATACAAAATATGAAGTCAGTTCATTCTTACTTAAATTTTAGTGAAATTTACAAAGTTCTACAATGGAAAATAACATATCCAGTTCTTGAGGATCTCTTTTAAATGAGGTTCTCTATAAAATACTGTTTATTGTTCAGGGTTTCAATATATTCATCAACATTTTTTTTTTTTATATTAGTTTTTCTGATTCTGTTAAACTAAAGAAAACAATATATTACAAAATAATTATTTAAAAACACGGTTTTGTTTTAATTAGAACTATGAAATTGATCTGGAGAGAGAGAGTGTCTTTGGATATCAAAGTCAACTTTCTGGACATGAAAATCTGCAAGAAAAAGTGGTTTTTAATAACTTAAATATTTGTCAAAAGCCAACTTTCTTTTCATTTAACAATAATATGACCTTTTTTCTTTTGAAGGACTTACCATTAGAAAAGCCTCAGGATTTTGCTAGTACAACATACATACTATTATTTCATGTATTTATTTTATATCATTCTTATAGTTTACATAAACAAGTAGTCTATGATCTCAACAGCCAATCCATTCATTCTATTACTATTGTTTTATTACTAGTTCTTCTCTCTTACTGAAATTCCATTAACAAAATAAGTTATAATCAAAGTGCTTCATTTTAAAAAAATATGTTGGAATAATCCAGTCATTCTTATAAATGCTGATAATCAAAAGTACTATTAAACGGTTAAAGGTTAGTTGCATTTATGAACATAACTTACTAGAATATGCTATTAAAGGATGCATTAATGGAAAAATGGAATATTCACTCATTTTCATTTCCTCCATTATGAGCATTATTATATCCATGATATAATAACACCTTATCTCATGGATGGAATGGAATGGCTTAAAGGAAAAGGAATGACAAACATGCTTGGTTCTCAGGATGATTTTTATACTGCTAAGGTATACACAAAATTATATGTGCATATTTACATGTGTCCCACACAGAAAATATAACACATATCTACAGAACAAGCCTTAAAAGGAGATGAAAAAAAGTTTTGTGTATAATAATTCTGAATGGGAACTGGAGAAGCTATATTTAGTATTTCAGATTCAAGCAGACCAGATTTATCCATGTCTCTATTGAAGACATTCTGAAAACTGGTGACAGCAAATGCTGAGTTTCTCCCAACATCGTGAGGACTGTGAGTTGGAAATATTTTCTTTACCTGGTGAAGATATATTTCAATAGGAAAACAGCACCATAGGCTTGTAAGCTGCCCCATGTGACTGGGTCAGGCAGATTTAGCCTCAACCCAGGCCAAAGTTCCTTGGCTAAACAGAAGCAACTGCTCAATTTGAGTCCTGGAAGATAACTGACTGACCACTTTCGTCACACTATGAAGTGACCAACATAACTTCATCTCAACCAATGTAAGTGTTAGATTTGTTTGTCTAAGAGAAGAAAAAGTTAAATATCCAACCACCCATATAGATAGTTGTATACAATGATATATTAAAAGTCAAGGGATCAGAATATATAAATGCAATGGTAGGTGGTGCTACCGGACATTGACATCAGAGAAATACCCAGAGCTTTTCCAATTTGTTTCAGTGTGAACACAAGCTGGACTGCTCATAGTAAGTTGACCTGAATTATCAAACAGGGCATGATAGTCTATTCATCTGGCACCAACTATTTCATTTCTGAAATTGAGGGAACATTTGACATCCTTTGATCTACAGTGTCACTGAGAATACCTAATGGAAAGCATTACTACCCAATGTGGATAGTACAGTCGCTGACCACAGGTCCTTAATGATCATAACCAGAGGAACTAGAATTGTCTGCTGTAAGAGACATGCAACCCAGAGTTAAATCATGTACAAGACAATTATCTACTAGGTTTGTTCTATTGACAGCTCCATAAATAACATCACTCAATATCTCTTCAGAGGTATTTCAAATACTTGTGGAATCAATACCAACTGGAGTTGCAACACCTTGCCAGGCACAAGGTATCCTATATGATACTAGGCACCTATCCCATGAATTTTGGAATGTCATTTTTATATATAATTCCTTTCAAAGTAATTTTCTTTTTATATTGGATAATTTTGGAGGTTTGAATTAAGAACCTTAAGCATGATACTTACATTTTTTAAAAATGTTTTATTTACCAGCAAATATATCTTCCAGATGTTATATAAAAAGTAGAGATATCTTAGAGTTCAATGTTTACCCTGATACTGTATATAATAAATTCTTTTACTGAACCTAACTCCATAATTTTGTAATATTAAATGCATTATGTCATCAAATATGGTAGTCCATGCTGGAAGGTGAATATTTAAAGGTGATTGAACAGATGATAATGTATAAAATAGAATTAAAGAGCAAGTTTATTTTCCTTCATACAAAAACTTGTTGGCATTTGGTATTTTTCTATTTGAAATTAATAAAAATTGGATCAAACCTTATGAGAAAGAAATTCTAAATTATTAGAAACCATTCTTAATCATGGAAGAAAATATCACAGTTGCTTATAAACTATAAAAAAAAAAAAAAAGAAAACTTCAGTTTACCCAAACTTGATAACTATTTCCAACCCTGTCACCTAAGATTTGTTTGCTGTTTGTTTTTTACTAGAATAACTCAAATATTTTTTTTTTATTTGACAGTTTCTTTTTGCTTTAACATGTTCAAAATTTTCTGATCTATTTTTACTTTGAAAAAAAAAAATATCTTGAGGAAGGGAAAAAAATCACAAATGTTTCAAAGGAATGTTTAGAATTTTCAAAATTTCAAAATCATCTTTTCTTTTGACATATCTGTCAATGGAGGATGCTACAAATGTAATGCCTTCTATTTATTTCCACAGAAGCAACAGATAGAATAATAATGCTGTCTGACAGAGAAAGTTTCCAATTATAAAACATTATATTTTTCATATAGTCTTCTCTACTGAGTCCACATTTTCCCCAGCAATGGACATTTCATAGATTGACAATTGTGCAGAACAATCTAGAATGTAGCTTGTGTCACACATTGCTGTTGCTACTGTTGGAATAATTTACTCACTATCTGTGCTCACATCCACTGTTTGGTCTCTGTAAATGTTGAGAAAAATGGATGAAATTTCTTTTGCAATGATATATTTCTGTTTTATATGAACTTTCATGCCAGACTGCTATCTGTAACAAGTTAAAAAAATATATTATTGGCAGAAAGCTTCAGTCTCTACATCCATACCACCAACTTAATAAAATAAGAGGCATTACTTCTGGAGTTGCCTTTGTATTTTGTATTACATTTAAAAGTTGAAGAATATTTTGGGGCTGAAAATGTTTATAATGAAATATTTTCAAGGCTTTGATTAAACTGTGTGAAGCAATCAAGCTCTTAGCAAATATTTCATGCCATATTTATGAATAGAAATTATATACATTTTAAAATTTTTTAAAAATTTATTTAAAAGCAGAATAGGTATTGTATTATTAATAAATAAATTTTGAGATGATTCCTCCAAACTTTGTTTAGAAAAGTTAACTTTGTGTTGTTGATATTTCTATCACAATATTTCAGTCTTTCTCTTTCTTTATGAATTAAACATCTGAAAAAGGCTACAGAATGGATGGGCCAATTGCAGTAATAACATCAAAATAGTTGAATTGTCAAAACAAAGCTTGAAATGGAGATCTGTTCATTTGTTTAACAGAAAATATAAATCATATAAAATAAGAAAAATAAGCATCAGAATTTATCAGTTACCCCTTGAAGATATTTTGAG
The DNA here is from genome assembly GCA_903632075.3 of Acanthosepion pharaonis. NCBI lineage: Eukaryota > Metazoa > Mollusca > Cephalopoda > Sepiida > Sepiidae > Acanthosepion > Acanthosepion pharaonis. Next base: position 113,745 of record CAHIKZ030000359.1, on the reverse strand, counting down.
TTTCTTGCTTTGGCAATTAAGCTGGCTCTGAGGAGCTGCATTTTTTTCCACAGTTGGGTATGTTCAAAGAAATTGGCCATTTTCTCTTCTGCAAGAATTTCAGAGATTATTTGGATTTGCTTAAAATATTGTGAGCAAAATTTACAAAACCTTTTAAAAAACACTATGCATAAAGTTTCATAGTGATTAAGTGTTGTCTATTTTAGCTTAATAGCTTTGTGTAATATATATATATATATATATATATTTTCACAAATTTTTGGGTATATATATATATATAGAGAGAGAGAGAGCATATGCATGTCAGGAAAATACATGTATGTAATACTAAATTTAATTTTTAAGTAATCAATAACTGCTTTCAGTGATCATATTGATTTTTATTGTTGATCTCTTATATCTTCCAAACCCCACCACACAAAACTGTAACAAAGTTGGTTCTGCTAACATACATTCACAGGCTTCTCCTTGCCCAAAAAATAATTTAATTTTGAAAATTAGTATTATTCCATAACATTAGCTATAAAAATCAATATATTCACTGAAAGCCTTTCTCCATAATATATATATATATATATATATATATATACACACACACACACACACACACACACACACAAACAGAAGGTTGAACTGATGTAAGTTGAACCATGTAGTATATTGATGTGCTAACATAAACCACTCCTGAATATTTCAATCTGTTTATATATTTGTTTAAAGTAGGCATGTTTTTCTGATGTGTCATAAAAATAATAAATCCAAAAATCAAGCAAATACAGCAATTTGAAATTTATGGCAAAATTGAGCAAAATAGTTACCAAATCATTTCATATGGTAAGTTCATGGGCAAAGAACACATCTGCATATGTATTCAAGTGGCACAAGAGATTTTGTGAACATCAAGATGATGTTGAAGATGAATATCATTACAAATGCACATGTACAGCAAGAATATTGTTAAAAACAACTAAATAATTGAATTAGCATTTCAGCACCAGTATAATTGCAATGGTCTCCATCATTAAAAAGACAGAAAAGCAAATTGTACTGCAGAAAAATCTGAAGATTATGAAGTTCCTCTTTGATATCAAAAAATCTCTTGTACTAATCAAAATACATTTGTATATAATATGCATTCTTCTCATAAACTTCAGCCAACAGATAGAAAGATATGGTCACCTTTTTGATTAATTTCAACAAGGATTTGTTTTATTTTTGAAGTGTCCATTTTTACAATACAGCAGAAAAACATGTCTACTTCAAGAAAACTTTAACAGGACCTGAAAAATGCAAGTAGGATGAAAATAAAGGATTATTTACTAATTGGTCAATACATATAATCAGATTCATAAATGCACAGTGTTTTAACTGATATAAATTCAGACTTGTTAATTTATATCCGTACCTCCTATGATATTTTACTGAATATCTATATATCTGACTTTGTGTTCAACATCCTTCAGATTCTCTCTCTCATCTAAAGTGGTGATAGTTGCTATGTATAAGATAGAGAATCTTTGATGTATATGAATAAGAAGTGTCTGTTTATGTATAATATTCAATCTAATACAATACATGAATACATTCATCTTATGAAAAATGGAATGTGTCAGCATATCTGGAAATAAATGCCTTACATAAAATAGGTACATGAATAAAAATGACATCTCTCTATATACATCAATAAGCCTGTAGCATAATGATGAAAAACATTTTATACAAACTAGTATTTACTTTCCAACATAATCTTTCTTGTCAATGTACTTAGTTCAGTGATGGATATTATTCATATTGATTTGATTATACAGTGAACATTTTAGTCACTCATATCATGTTTTTCATAGTTTTTAAAGTGACTAAGGATAGGTTTGCTGATGTAATGATCAAGCTTTTACAATGTATGTATCATTCCTCTTTTGATAGATACCAAGCATTGTAGAACACAATGCCATTCTAATGAAGAACTCAGTGAGAGTCAAACTCACTTCTACCCTTGATAGTTACTGAAGTTAATAAAGCACAAGTGTTTGTTTTTTTTAATGTGAGTGCTCTTTGAAGATCAAACTTTATTATTAACAAATTGATCCACAGAATATGCATGCTAATTGTTATTGTTTAAGAACTTATAAAACAGTAAGCTTTAAAAAAATATGTAAATAACACAGACATATTCATAAAAATATCAGATATTGGTTCCAGCTGATGTACACATGTCATTTTTTGCATTTTGAATAATTCTCATGTTTCATGTATGAATGAAAATGTTCTTGTCTCTTGTTTCACTTATGTAAAACTGTTACCTTACATATCAGAAAAGAAGCAAAACTTCAGTTCTTGAGTTACCAAAAATTATGTTTCTCTTGGTTGTTTAGAAATTTGTTTTAGAGGATTAAGGCTCTAACTTATCACAACATGATGGATTAGATTTCCATCCCACTTTTGAATTGTTGGGTCATTTTTAATATCACCCTTTTTTATCTTTACATGTCACAGAGGGTTTGTTGTCTATTCTACCATTTAGATGGCTGATCATTAGATGATGGAGTAGTTCAAAGTGGATGAAAAGTAAATGTTTATGAAATCTTTTTATTTTTAATATTACATCAAAATCCATCTTTATTAATTGAATAATACACCTTTCTAGTTTGATTCTAAATGAAATTTCAAGTTCAATGCAATATCACTCTTTGAAGCAGAGAATTTTAAGAAGAGTTAACAAAACTCTATTAATCACATTAAAATAGGTTTCATTTTCTCCCATTTACATCATAACAGTTTAACTAAAAACTTTACATACTCAATTCTGATATTATGCAATATCATGGGAGTTGGGCGATGACTGAAATTCAGTATACTGAACAAAAGTATGTTTGCATGTGAGAAGGAAAGTTTCCTGATTGGCTTCATTCAAAATAAAGTTTAATTTTGTGTATTTGTTACATATTTATGAAAGTTTTATATTCACAGGAAAAAGTGGGTGTTATATATATATATATATATATATATACTATCAAATATAGTAGGCTCTATGATTGATGTAATAGAAGATAAAAGTTAACTTCAAAGGACTTTCTATATAAAATACTAGCATAAGAGTGATGAATTAATTTGAATATATAATTAGATATACAGCCAAGATCTTTTTGTATACAGAAACAAACAACAATCTATACATATTCAAATAACTAAATATCTATTAATGTTTCAGTAGAGTTAAAACAAATTTCAGAAGTTTTTTGGTAACCAAATTGAAGTTTTGTCTATTGCCTGGTGAAATGTATGAAATTTGGAGTTATGATGCTTATCTTGTTAAGGTTTAGCATTGTGTATATTTTGGGAAACATATTGGCAAATCTTTTTGGTTTCTTTAGATGTATTTTTTAAAACTATTTCCCTCACATCATAGTTTTTACAATAGTTATTTTAATGTATTAATCATTTTCTCCACTAATAATACTGTACACATTATTAGCATCAAATGTTAATAAAATGGCAGATGCAATTTTGGTCCAAATTCTTGAGAAATTTCCATTATTATGCTTTTATTTATTCTCCCGTTGATTGTTCTAGTGATAATGATGGTGATTCAGTTACTTTTTTATTGCTGCAATTTATCTAAAGGCTGTGTGTAAGGTAGTAAATCTCTATATACCTTGGTTCTGTGGAACAAGCAGGACTGGCATGAAAAGAATGAATAAAGAAAAATTAACTCATATTAGATATTGCCTAGCATAGATAGTTTAATTTAAAACAGTCTCTTCTTATGGGTTGAATATTCATTAAAACCAAAATGAGGACAACAGAAGAATAAATCAATTTATTTTAATAGCATATGCTACCAGCAATACTGTACTTCAATATTCATATTAAAAATATCAAAACATGCAGCTAACAAATTTTATTAAGTTGTTAAAGTAATTCTTTAGATGAAGTAAAAATAGATAAAAAAATAAATTAATCACTCACACAAACACACAAATATATATATATATATATGTGTGTGTGTGTGTGTGTGTGTGTGGCACGATGGTGTAATGGTTAGCAGCTCAGATTCAGGAATTGGAGAGCTGAATTTGAATCCCAGTCGAATTCATTACATTCACTTGGGAAAGGTATGAATCCATCTCTTCTCTACCCAGCTATGGTTAAATAGCAGGACAGACAGGGTTCTATAGCCTTGGGTTGCAACCAGTCTAGGAGAAGGAAACTTTGAATTCAAATACAATTGCACTATCCTAAAAGTGTTTATATATGTAGCTGGGACCTTTTGTGATTCCAAAATTCCCACTGAAACTCCTACTGCACATCCAAATGAATATGCACTCTGCTATGCTTGCTCAGCTTTTGTTGGATGTGGTATTAAAAGGAACCCAAAAACAACAAATATATATATATATATAATTTGTGTGTGTGCTCCACCTCCCTTGCCATGGACACTCATTTTTATTGAACTTAAAGGCTACCATCAGATTATATGGGTTAAATTCATATACTGCAAGTAATTTTTTTTTCAAATCCTGCATATAAAACTACTTGGTGTATGGCTCAGAACCCATAATTAAAAATAATAATCTGAATCATGGTGAATATAGATAAATGCTGAATATTAGAATAAATTTAAAAAAAAAAAGAAAACAGTTTAAAAGAAATTTATTAAAATTGTTTATTTGCATCAAACTATGTGTTTTGATTTGTATGTTAATCCTTTAGCACACCTGAGGTATAACATATTCCAGGTGATTTTTCATCCATTCAGTATTTTCACCTGTCCCTGATTTCTAAATGTAGTCTTCTCATGGGTTATCATTATGTACCCGTGTATAGGATGTGATTATCAAAGAATCTCTCGAGTCATTCAGGTGGGCCATAGCTTTTGTTGATCTGGAGCCTTTCATGAAAGTACAGAAAAATAAACATTGTTTAAAATAAATAAATAAATAAAACATTGACAGTTTCTTACCATATACCAGAGGTTTCCAAAAGTTACAACCATTGGTTGATTTCTACTGAGATCTTTAGGTCTGTGTGTTGAAGATTCCTTCAGCTGGAGGAGAGAAGAATTGATAGCTTTCTCTCTCTATGCACTGAACAATTCTCAGGCACAAACTAAGTAAGTGGCTGTGGGCTCTGACTTGTACAGACATTTGTCCAGGGAATGACATTGGTGAATATTATCTTTCCACTAAGAATATCTTGTTAGGAATGCACATGTCCATATTCAAAAGTATCTTCAACCAGATTCTGAGCTGAGACATTTTGGTAAGAATCATTGTAAATTGGGAGAATAGTTTGTAAAATAAACACTTCACAGACTTGGCTACTATTTGCCGAATTTTGGTAAACATATTAATCTTGTCACCACAAGTTTTTGTGGTTTGAGAAGTGGGTAGAGAAAAACCAGTTGTACTGAAATTTACTCAATCATACTAAGTTTAATTTTGGGTTCAAATTCTAAAAATGCCTTAATCATAAGCATATTATAGGTTCTGGTTAATATTTTTAAATCAAACCATATTCCATTAGGTTCCAATCTGGTTAATAAAATCTTCCAGATTTTTTCCACTTAGTATTTTTACTTCTTCATTTAGCTAATTCTCTCTCAATACCTCCAAGTCGCTAAACATGCATTATGATGATTCCAACAGGACCACTGCCCTGTTACAAAATGTTGATAAATTTACTTAAAAATTATGCTGCATAAAATATGAACATAGATATGTAATTAAAATGAGAATTATACTAATAAAAAAAAAAATGAAATATTTTTTTTTTGTTAAAAATATTTCTCTTCAATTATCTTTCAATATTTTAGCTAGTTTCCCCTAAGTGAACATGTGTTCAAATATTGTATTATTTAAACAAAAATCAATTCTGTATCACTGAAACTCACTTATTAGAGGGATAATAAAAAGAAAATAACAGTCTAAAGGAACCAGTGGTTTTTGTCTTTCTATTTTTAATGATTATCTTACTCAGTTTATATTAGTAATGTAATGCTCTTATTTAAATTATATTTTTCATTATTATAAGGCTCATAATTTGTTTTATATTAAATCTATTCTAACTTTATTATGATTATGGATGCTATAATTTATTAAGCTAAATCACAAGATATAAAATTTGTGTACATACATGAAGGGGTACTGAAAAGTTTCCAATATGACTCATTTCCAAAATAACCAAACATCAAAATATTTTTTTAAATCTCTTTTTGGTCAAACCAAGAACTTTTCAGCACACGCTCATGTATGTATTCATATAAGACAATTTGCAATGTGTGTTATAATAATAATAATGATTAAAATAAGATACAGACTATCTAATAAAAGTAAGCATTATTGGAATGGGATGTATTTATAAAATCTGTTGACTCAAGGTAATTAATATAAAGTATATTTATTCAGTTGGGTGGATTTAAATTATTTTATGATTTCACTTATATTTATAAATTCAAATAGCTGTACTCATGTTTTAGGGAAAATGTTAACATATGGCTTATTAAATAACCAATATAACAGGCAAATATTTTAAACTTGAATGTTATTAAAGACACAGAGTTCAATGCAAATTTTTTTAGAAAGAGTGGAATTCAAAACAATACCTGCTTTGAAAGATAAAATATTTTTCACATTTTTTATGGTAAATTCTATTGGCATTTTTGTTCTTTTGAATATTTAATTATATGCAATGGGAAAGTAAAACTACATTAAAAGAAAAATGTCGGAGTTTAAAAGAATAAATAGGTGTGTTTATAGGATATAAACTCTTATATTTTATGGCCAATAAGTGAAGCACAAAACAAGTAAGAGATGCTTACAAATATATACTACTAAAATCAGTAGATATGAAAATAACTTTGAATTTTGTAGACTCACTTGCAACAAAATTTGAAGTTATTTTGTTGCAAGTGAGTCTGCAAAGTACAAAGTTATTTTGTTGTGATCCTGCAAATTTTGGGGTAACCTGTATGCCAATATGTGTGTGTGAAGCACACGCTAATCAAACATGTGTAAGACTGCTGACTGATTGCATGCAATAAGTGATTTTAAAACATGCTGAACAAAAAAAAAGGGGATCTAGAACTTACTTTCATCATGGCTTTATATGTAGAAAGATCATCGCTGAGTGACACGTTGTCATGGTAACGTGTGTCTAGGCTGGTCATGTTCGCTGACTGTCTTTCAAAAACTGCATCATTGCAGATCTAGTCCTAACTGTTCTGTTTCAGATCTCTCTGCTGACTGTGTTCTGTTTCAGATCTGGTCACTGCTTTTATGGTTTATGGTGAATTAGTGATCGGCTTACAAAATCTATCTAATTTTTAGCGGGAACATACCCAAACCCTGACCTATTTTCAGGTAATTTGGAGTTCAACCACACAGTTGTTGTAGAGAGCACATCACATGACTTGTCAGATCCAATCAGGTTCCAGAAACCAATTATTTAATTTGAGCTGAATTTTGAATATAATTTTAAAGTTTTTTTCATATCTACTGATTTTAGTAACATTTATTTGTAAGCACCTTCTTTTGTGCTTCACTTATTGGCTGTAAAATATAGTAGTTTACGACCTATATGTTTACAAGTTCCCACTATACTTTTTATAAAACTAGAGGCTTGAATATAGAAACTTTTGTACATACCTTATATATTGTTTGTACTACTCTTAACTATCAATCTTAGCTTCAGTAACCTTAACTTTTTTTCTATTTCCACCTTCTCATCATCATAAATATATTTTTTCTTGATCTCTTTTTTTTTTTTTTTTTTTGATACCAATGTCTAATTACTATCTGCTTCCACAGGCGATGATCCTCTGCAGTTTTCCATAATTTCACTCTTATGATTTCAGCAATCAAGAATACTAACCTGTATTTACACTGATCAAATGAACCAGCCTGACAATGTTTTTAATTTATTATTTCAAACTTGTTATTACTGATTGTCTTAATACAACCAGCAAGAATTTGTCTTTTTTTTTTTTTTTCTTTTTGGTAAAATTGATTAATATATTTTCTAAGAAAATGTCAAGTCACATGATGAGGAATATTTTGCTTGCTGAAGTGACTTTCATTGATTTCAGCTGCACAGACAAAATACTAAGTTGCTTTCCTAAATTCAAAGCTATTTTTTGATTAAAGCTCACAAAATTTATTTTGAAGAACAATCAGAAAATCTGCTAGCATAATTGTGGATTTTAAAAATACAATTCAGAAAATTTAGAAATTACACTGGAGTTAAATCAGTTTATCATCTCGAATGAACATATAAACCTCTCACTTTTTAGTTTGATGTCTTGTTATGTCAAACCTACAAATGCGTAAAATATAAATTTTAAAATTGGCTGATTATTCTCTGTAATTGATTTAAATACTGTCAAGTTATTTGAATTTTTTCATTATCTTTGCTTTTTTTTTTTCTTCTCAACGCTTTGGCCACTTCATTCTCCAGCCTGCTTCAGGTAAATTTCTGTTCAAATGCTTATATTAGTGGATCTCTTGAAAAGGAAATGATTATTAGAGGGAAATAAATCAAGAAAATAACATTGTGAAGAGTTTAAAGATGATTCATATACAGTAGTCTAAGGGATTTAATAGACTGTGTATGGGGAAACATTTATTTATTTATATTTTTAAGAAATTTTCTTATCCCCATTCTCACACTTAAGATCATACTATTTAATTAATTAATTTTTTGATCCTTTAAATGATTTTGCAACTCCCTCGTATTAAGGCCTCTATTTATTACATATTCAAAAAATTTCCCCCCCCATTAAGTACCAAATAGTGTAATTGTTTTCAAATTCTACTTAAAGGCAGCTGGAGAATGAAGTATTTTGAAATATAGTGAAGAAAAATAAAAATGAGGCTAATTGAAAAATTTCATTATTTCATTTCAAAACCTCAGAAAATAAAAAAACACAAGCAGATAGATAAATAAAATTTTAATAATGCTTGAGATTTGCTTTCACAGCTTAAGATCTAATTTTTCATGAAATTTACCATATACTTTTATTTTAAATGAAAGCAAAAATATTTGAAAGTTATCAAAAGATAGAAGAGATGCTACCCAAAAGTTTCCACTATCAAAATAATCCCCTTGGATATATATACAGTGATCCCACAAAGGGCACTAGTAAAAGGTCATATTTAGTTTATACATGCTGTTAAAATTTCCTAAAACTTTAAGTGGCACATTTTATTTAGTATAAATTGTGTTTGAGCTCTTCACAAAATCTTTTTCTTTTAATGTTGCTTTGTTTTTTTGTTTTTTCTGAAAACTGACTTTGTACTAATTAGTATCTGACAGTTCCCAGTAGCACTTATAGTAACTCTATTTATAAACAAAGCTTACTCACTGTAACTTGATGGTTTGTTGAGTAATAATTCATAAAATTATAAAAAAATTTTAGGATCAGAATATTTAAAAAAGCTACTGGACATTGTTGGATAGCAATTACATACACTGACATGATAAAAGTCATGGTATAGAAGTTTGTATAGGTAACTATATGTGCCAGCATTCCTTGAGGTCATATAAATGCCCAAACCTATATTATTTGCACTCTGACATCAGTTAGACTGCTCATGGCAAGAAGGCATGAATTATCAGAGTTTGAATAGGACATGATAGTGGTGTCAGATGGATGGGACTTTTTATTTCTGAAATTCAAGACACATTTGACATCACTCAGTATATAGTACCATGTGTACCAAGAAAATGGAAGACATTACTGCCCACTGTGGACAGCACAGTGACTGATCATGACTAGAGTTATCTGGTTAGAATTATCTGTTTCAATACTAGCTCAAATCATATCCATATTCCATGGAGATACCAGGCATTTATCCAACAAGTGAGTTCAGGATATGGGAACAGAATACTCACCAAAATCCCTCTGCTTGCATTATGACATGGTTAGGGTTACAGTGCCTATTTCTGCTTGCCATGTTGCTAACTTGACCCTGTAAGACTGGCACCATATGAAATAGTCTGATGAATCATAATTCCATTGGTTTCAGGTAGTGTTCAGGTATAGTGTAGACCCCGTAATGCCAAGGCCTCCAGTTGCCATCAAATCGTCATGCAGACTGGTGGATGTTCCATAATGATATGAAGTGGGGATCCACTGGTCTGCCTAAAAGAATCATTGGCCAGTAACCTCTATGTTGCACTGCTTCAAGATCATTTGCTATCATTTATGGACCCTATGTACCCCAACAAAGATGTTTTATTAAAAAAAAAAAAAAAAAGTAATGCACTTTGTTATCAAAACTTGCTTTGGAGAGCATTGCGAATTTCTGCTTGGCCTGATCCCAATCATGTATTTATGAGACATGGTGAAGAGGTCTGTTTGTATACAAGATCCTGTACCTTTAAATATCTGGATGTTATCGACAACTATTGAAACAGCATGGCTCAACATATTTCCAGAGGTCTTCTAACTACACATGAAATCATTGCCATGACAAACTGTTACAGTTTGCTGGGCTAGAGAGGATTCTAAACAATATGTGGCCCCTATTCCATGACTTTTGAGATGTCAGCATACACTAGTGAGAAACATAAGTGCCTGGATGTATGTTAGGAAGGAAAGAGTTCTTATCCAGTTCATGTATAAATAATGATAGGAAACAAAGTGGATGGACAGCACTCTCAAATCTTGTATATCTTGATCTCTGTAAGATTGAAGAATTAAATGTTAGGGATTATAAAATAAGATTTGTATTGACTACTTTTGGTATCTTTTTATCTGTTTGACACATCATGTCTGGAAATATAGTAGAATATTTATCTATGTGGAAATATTTATTCAGAGCTCCTTTTTATCTTTGGTATTTCTGCTTTTAATCCTCAAAAAGACAATGTTATTTAGAATTTCAAATAAAACTTTAATGAATACATATACACATGTGTAAAAATACACACAGATGAGGTGCTGAAAACTTCTTGGCTTGACCCAGAACCTTAAATCTGACCTAGCATAATTTTTTTTAATCCTTTCTTGGGTGCATCAAGAACTTTTCCAGCACCTCTTTGTATGTTTAAAAAAGAAAAAAAAAGAGGAAAGTTTATCAAGGTTTATTTCTTATCTCTCTCTTCTTCTGCATGTCTCAATCAAACAAAAAAAAGTCAAATGGAGCCTGTTATTTGCGGATGTTTTGGGTGGTAACCGGCAGCTAACAGATCTGCTTTCAAAAATTACAGTGACCATCAGGAACGGTAGGTTTGTGCAAGACTGATCCTGAACTAACCTAATCCTAAAACTGGCTTTTTACTTACCCTTAAGATTTAGAGGACTTCCTTATGCCACTGACTTACCTTTTGCTTCTTTACCAAATGCCCACTCCAACCACTTTAAATTTTGTTTTTTTATTAAGTTCACTATCCAGATTCATAATGGTAATGGTACACTCATCCTTTAAAAGCTAATAACCAGAAGCAAATACTTTTTTTTTTTTTTATAGTAAATGATTTTATTCTTAAAGTAAAATTATAGGTAAAGTATTTATTCATTGAATTAATATCCTTTTCTTTGTTATTCCTCTGGTTGTCCTTTAGCCTTAACTATTTGTGATTGGAATATTTTTGTGCTAAAATTTGGAGAAAGTCATGATCACACTTATCCATAAAGAAAATGGCACAGAGGGAGAGCCAGCCAGTCACTTATAGTGGCAAAATACCTTAACTTTTCCAGGATAATCATTGCTTTAATTACCTTTAACAACTTGTTTTGAATCATTATCATATCTCCTGTGTAGTATATACTGGGCTCAAGTCATGCCAGAATATATTATGCACTCAGTGTCCTTTAGAGTAGCCAGGTGTAGAGTTGACCTTTGGTATGCCAAAGGTCAACTTCCTGCAATTCATCCAATGTTAGTGGCAACCCTGACAGATTCACGCAATTGGCCCAGCTGCTTGTGGAGAAAAAAAAAACCACATGACAGGCAGATATATAAACACCCACCCCACACAGAAAATGGGCAATTTCTTGTACGTCCATGTCAAAATGTAGTCAACATTTGGAAAGGTGGCACTTGGCTACACGATCCACTGGCTAACAGTAATTGATAAAGTCTGGAGTTGAATTAAAATGTAATGTTGCATACAAGAGATTTAGTTTGATATCATGCCTGCTTTCTTGTCAGTGAGACCTAGAATACTGCGAAGTAAAATCCCACAAAAATAGGTCATTTTCCAAGAGATTGCTTGCAGACTTAAGTATAAACCCAACCAATGTTTTCCTATAGACTCAAATATAACATAACCAATTTTACCAATAGGATCAAACAGATTTCAATATTCAATAACCCTAGAAAGGTTGGTATGTCATAAAATCTACCAACCCAACCCACTGCCAGAATAAGAAGACCAAGGAACAAAGAAACTTAGAAAATATTACATCAGCCATTCTCAACTGAATAAATCAGTGTATATCACATCCTTCTGTGATCTGTTTTTCCAACCCCTCATAAATCAAAATGATAAGATTTACTGAGTGAAATATATTGATCAAAATATCTAATAATTCATTGAATAATTACAATACTTTATATTAGAACACCATGAAAATACTTGTCAAATTTTTCAATCATTCACAGAAAAAAAAAACAAAGATCTATGTACTGTACTGTTCCCACAATACTACAAAAAAGTATTTATCTCCTCAGACTTGTAAGCATTTCTGTTTCTTACATATCTATACTAATTATTGATTTCTTTAACAAAAAATTATAATCTTTGTTGTCATTTTTTTTATACATCCTACTGTTTGAAATACACTGCTTGACCATTCTTAGCTGGATTTGTTGAACGAGTATATCTCTTGGCAAAAATAGAAAATGAAAATTCAAACTCTTAAACTAATTAAAAGATATTTAGGACTAAAAGTTTTAACGGAAATATTTTTTTTATATAATATTGTTATTATTATAAAGTTTAATTTTTGTAATACATATTAACAGCACCTACCTTGTGATAATTTGTAATGTTAGATGACTTTCAATTCGAACCAATGTTTTATTTAATCTGCATTGGTCATGTACAAGAAAGAATGAAAGCTTTATAGCCAAGCATGAATTTTGAAAAGTTTAGAAAGAAAAAATTTCATAGTCCAGTCTTTGATGAAACATTGAACCAATTTTTTTTTTTAGTAAAAGTAATGTATTTTTTACATTCAAATTTTTATGACAAATATAATACTTAAATTTATTGAACAATATTTGATTTTGAGTGCATATATTAATGTCATAAATAAACAATATAGGAGTAAACTATAATCATAATAAATAATATAGAAAATCAGTTCTTTTATTATGAAAATTTTTGCTATAATTAATTGATTTTTTTTTTTTAAGTTTATGAAGCAATGTCATTGATCATCTCAATAGCAAAAATATTTTCTGTACACAGGCTTTTGATCTGATGAAAAAGAAATCAGGATGGTTACAACACATGGATGAGGTTAATGAATTATCTTTTTATAAAAGGATAAGTGTTTAATTTACAAAAAGAAATCTTCACCTGCAAATCAAAATCTCTTATCCCATAATTAGGAAAGACTAATATCACTGATATAGTTCTGAAATACGAATTGCCTATTTCTAAGATAAACCCTAACATTTAATAATTGATTTTGTTTTATTTATTTTGCTTTGTGTAATTTTTTAATTTTGTGTTTAATAATTTTCAGTTTTGTCATTTGTAATGGTTACTAATAGAAACATCAGTTGTTACTAATCAACATTATGCTAAAAAAAACTATGATTACTAAACAAGATTTTATTCATGAACCTTTTAAAAATAAGAATTTAACAATGCACTCAAAACCTTATGCTTATTTAAACTCATCTTTCAGATTTAAAAATCTCTTGGCTTGTGTTTTTGGTATTTGATAAGAAATATTTTCTACAAATTTGCTCAGCTAGCTATATATATACATATAGTTATACATCTTTAGTTAATTTACTATAAGTAAAAAAAAAAAAAATATTACATTGGCTATTTTTTTATATCAAAGAATGGATTGAAATACTAAATTCTGGATTTGATTGTGATAAGCTGATTCCTTTAGGTTTCATTAAAAAAAAATCTACACAAAAATAATTTCCCACAAATTACTGACAAATATTTTGCTTCTTTACATTAATTCATTTCTTTTTCCTCAGAATTTTAATGTTATTGAAGTCAAAAAGCATTCTTTAAGACAGAAACTAATGATAAAAATAAGAATAGCAAACTTTATCTATAAAAACAAAAGCCAACACTTTAATTCTGATTGAGTTCTATTTTAAACATATTAAAAGCATTTAATTAAGCAAACCTGATTTTATAAATTAAAGCAAAATTAATAACCTTTGTTGATTGATAAAGCTCATTTGAATTAATTTAATTAAAAATATATTGAAGACTTGCATTTTACTGAGTTAAAACTATTTTTATTTTTTAAATGAATGTTGATTAAGTTGTTTAGACTTTGGAAGATAATGTATTTTATGCTCATAATCAACCAACTTTCTTATCCTATAAAGACAGCATAGTAATGCAATATTTAACATGATTAAAATAAATGAAAACATTTGTTGACTTTATTCATTAAGGAAAGTCATACATAATTAACTAAAAAAAAAATATCATTACTAGTCTCAGATTAAAAAGATAATAGCAGATTTTAAATCCTATAATTATAGACCATTTTCAAACTGACTTTCTTTCTAAATTTTACTGGTTTTAAGGTAATTCAATCTGTAAGACTATTGACACAAATTGACCAATTGTTACTGTTTATAGTGATTTTCTAAACTTAGCATAGATGTAGCACCATACTCACTACTCAGTTGTAATTGATCTAGTGATACAAGCTTGTTAACCATTACACAATGCCAAAAGTGCCCCAGTTGTTACTGTTTATATTCTGTTATAATCATGTACAGTCTGTGTTGAAAACCTTTTATACATGAAAATCTGGTTTGGTTTATATTCCTGGAAAATGACTTCAATTGCTGAAAAATGTAAACATAACTGTGTCAATAGTATTTTCTTGCACTTGGCCTGCAGTCAATATTGTTGAAGTCATCATTGGAACAAAAATTAATTAATTTCTCTGGCTTCAAATTTGTCATCAGAGTTGAGAATGGCTTGTAAGGCTTTCTAAGTATTCCTTATACTATGGTGTTCAAGGTGGATGCTGCTCATTTATACAAAAATTTATGAAGAAAAAATTTTTCTGACTTTTAAACATATTCAATCATAAGTTCTGTAACATTTTCCTCATGATTTTTCCTCACCCACAGTCAACAAATTATACTTGTTGATCATTTTTAGAGTGTTTAATACTTTTCATTGTGATTGATTCAGGCAAAGTTAAATATCTATGAACTAAATTATATCTAATTTCCTTGACAACAATTTTGGTATTATGGCTAGGGGAAAAAAAGGGGACACATATAAGGCTGCTTCAAGTGACAGTTAGCAACTGTATTTATTTCAAGTGTATACAAATATATTGTCCCTGTTTTAGCCAATCAACATTGTCTTTACAGTTAATGTCTTGACTGTGTGTCAGTTATGTCTTTATAACAAATACAACAGCAGTCAGCAAAATGTTTTAGTATTAATATTACTAAATTATTATTCAAAGTAACTTATAAATTATTTTTAATCCATTTATATTAAAATGAATTTCTTTAATATAATGTCTGTTTTCTAAGAGTTTTATAAAAATTCAATCAGATTAAATTTTGTGAAAGAATCTACACTTACTGTATATTCCTTGAACAGACTTGATTTTTTTTTTTCTCTAATAACTCTTATTCTTATGCAGGATAGTGCGGTTATTCAGCTATATATGTAATTCTTACAACAGTATTTTTAGTATTGAATTAACTTCTTTCATTCTTACTACTAAACTAATGTATTATTATTATTGTAGCAACTGCATTATTATTGCAACATCTTTTTCTTGTTTTGCTTTTTCTATGAATGATAATAGAAATGTATAATTTAATTTCAAATTTAATATTCCAGGTTTTAAGTATTATTTGAGACCAAATTTCCTTGATAATGTTTGTTTCATTTCCTTTTGTTTTCAAACTTCAACTGTTTTTCAAATTTTCAACTTTTTCTTTCTTTCAGTATTGCCTTCATTGATGTTTTAATAATTTTTTGTTTGATAATAGTTAAGCATTTTTTTAAACTTACTTTGTGTTTTTAATCAACCAGGCATCTCAGTATTTGTATTGCTAAAACTGGAGGAAAAAAAAATATATATGCTGGTGAGAAAGCAAGAAGGTGAATTGGTTGAATTGAAAAAATGCATTTCAATAGATTCTGGTACCTTGTTACTCTGTTGTCTTAAAAGAGAAATTTCAAAGTTATGAATGGTAAAATGAGGCTTTTACTCAATCTTTTGTAATATATGTATGATGATCCCAGCAGTTAGTGTTGGACTCTAAAGAAAATGAATTGGTGTAGGATATTCTTCACTTCCCAGTAATATATCTGAATCAAACTGAACGTATAACAATGTTAACTGCTCTTTCTTGATGGCATCAGTGGAATAAGACTAAGCAAAAGTCTGAAAGGAAGAGAAAAAAAAAAAAATAGATTTAAAAAAAAAAAAAAAAAAAAAAAATCAAGCTTCTAAGGTGAGTTCTTATTGGTTTTCATCTACTCAATCTCATGAGATGTTAAATTATCACTGGTTAGGATTTGTAATTTTTTTATTGGAAAATGAAGTTGGATTTTTTAAACTTTGGTAGATTACTACATTAAAAATATATAAATCTTTTGGAACATTTGGTGATTTAGTTAATATGGGTAATTTTACTTTTCTGAATACTTCTGCAAAACAAAAGTGCCAGTTCATCTCTTCCCTCTCCAAAAAATATTAAAATCACATTCAATGACTTTTGCATGTAAATTTTTCCATGACTGCAAGAATGCTTTCTGTATTATTTTAGATTTTAATTGAATTAAAATAATTGCTAATTACTTTATCTTTATAAATCTTAAATGATATTTATATTAGCTTTTGAAAACTTTTGTAAGGTCAATCTTTTCCTGTTTAAAAAATCTTGTGAAATAACTGATTCAAAGTACAGTATGTGATCATTTATTTTTTGCATAACACTTTTGCATGAGCATTTTATAATGAAATGTTCCAAATATTATAGTACATCAATAATAATTAGAAGAAACAAGTGGAGCTTCTTGTGAATATCTAAATTTCTTTTTAATGTTTTATTGATCAGCTTCATTGGTTTTATAAATAATTTTTATAGATGCAATTGTCTTCTTTAAACCTTTAGCAATTTTTTAATCATATAATGTAGCTATAAATGTAAAATTCTGCTCTCTTCATGTTAAAAATATTCTGTAATCTATTAAAATCTTTAAGATTTATTTTAAGAATTTCAATTGTAGAATATTTTACAAAAAAAATTTTTTTTATTTATTACAATATTGTTACTGAAATACTTCAAAAGCTAAAGTTTAATGAAGTGAATAATTTTTTCCTATTCAATGCAGTGTATCTTCAAGCATGCACTTAAGAGTCATTAGAGACTAATTTCTCTCTTCATATCAAATACAATAGTAATTGGTATTCAGAAAATTACAAAGATAATTGAATACTCATGATTCAATTTGTCATTCAAGAATGAATATATTATTTTGCCATTTGATACATTTTATTCATATATGTTATTAACATCTAATATATTTTGTTTATTATTTACTTGCATTTGAGAATTTAAACTTTTCTCATTTTTATATGATGCTTGCATCTAGGTGTGTATAATCAAAATAGTAAAGAAAAGCCTTTTCACAATATGATAGGAAAAGTGGAAGATGACTTGATTAGTAAGAAAAATTGTTTACAGCAAACATTTTTTATTTTAAAGTAAATTGATGTTTATCAGAATTTTTTGTGTCTCTGAAATTATTGTCTTTATATTTTTGCTCAAATTTTTTTTTACAGAAATTTTTTTTTTTAATTTGTGATGACATTACTGGCTGCATTGTTTTACAGTTAAATGTCAAGAAGAAAAAAAATAATCATACTTTAGTCATGAAAGCTTCATTTATATTTTTACTTTTAAAATGTGAGAATGTTTTCAATGTCAAACAAAGTGGCTAGTTATAACCTACAGAGGAAATTTTCAACACACCAAACTTAATAAATTTTTAGATATAACAGATTTGTTGTATTAATGAATTAACATTTCACCTGCTTCTTCCTAATGATTGATTCTATAAACAAAATGTGTTTTCAGGGATTCTTTTTAAATCAGTATTTAAGGAAATTAAGTTATCATTATCACTGGTCATTCTCATATCTGTTCAATAAACTGTAAATAAAACCAAATCATCTTTAAATCTTATTCAAATTAAATCCACTCCTAACTATTGATCATTCAGAGATCCTCTTATGATATTTTCAGTAATTATGTATAATCTATCATAGGTACAAAAAATTGATTTCCTTTACTTGTTAAACACAAAATGGCTTACAGTTTACAATTATAGACTGAATTTTCTTTTTAGTTTTGTTATGAATTAACAAATAAAAACAAACTAATAAACTATAAAAGTGATACTGCAATTTTGGATATTTTGTCTTAATTTCAGAAATGTATAACTAAAAGTAAAATCTGTAAAGGTCAACAAAAATAAGATTTGGTAATAAAATGATAAAAATATGTAACTTATTTTATTTCCAGAGAGGAATTTCATCTTGAGAAAAATTTTTATGGACTATCTGACAGTTTTTTCTTCTAAGTTATATTTTCTTGAATTCTTTTACAATTTGAGAATGATACTAAAAAAGAAAGTTTAAAATTTAATATTGCTCTAATATTATTATTATTCTTTTTCTATTATTGTTGTAATGTTTTGTTTGTAATGCTTTTCAGTTGATACATTATAAATATGTTGTACTCAAGAGGAAGATACAAAAAATGTACAAAGCAAAACCTAAAGATTGACAACAATAGTGAAGCAAGCAAGAAGTAAAGACAAAGAAAAATTTATATGAAATATTAAACTATCAAAATGAGGATAATAATTAAAAAAAATATATTATATGTGTATCTTATTGTTTTTGACTGAGAAGGCCTGTTTATTCAATTTCTTTATTATATTTTATATGAGTAAATGTACATGTAAATTAAATTTACAGAAGTTTAATTATTTTTTTTTTTTTTGAGTACTTTCAACCATTGGTTGTCATTATCAAAATTGTTAAAGTTTTTTTTTTGTAGTTACAATAAGGAAAAGTTTTTATTATGGCATTTTGTCTTTTTTTAGTAATGGCATAATTTTAATCTAAATGTACATGTATTGTTGAATGCAACTGATATCATGTATAACGGGTTGTAATGATATGTAAAGGATATTTTTAAAAACATCCATTGTGAATCATAGAGAGACAGACAGACAGAGACAGTCTCTCTTTATAATTAGTAAAAAAAGTTAAAAAGCAGTTAAAAATAAGGATATAAAACGACAATTTCCAAAGCAAACAAACCGTTTTTCCCAATTTAGAAGATTATGCAGATTAAAAAGATTATCATTCTATTACTTTGTGCCGGACTAAATTGAGTAAATATAGGAAACGAGAGTTATGTCCCTTAAATAATATTCATGCTTCCAGTTTTTATTTTTCAGACTGCCACAGATTATTATCCCTTAACTTTCGTTGTCAGATTGAAGTTTCAAAATATATTTAAACTCAGTTATCAGTGTTATTGGGTTCATAAACAAAATCCCAATTTTGTAATCTATTAACCTCATTTTTGTAATATTTTACATTCCCCTTAATTTCTGATGTTTGTTTTTATACTGTTAAAATTCTTCTTTTGAATAGAGTTGACAGAAATTAGAGAATCCATATTATATATTTTGGAATTAGTTACCAATTACTTTCTATTGGAATTAATTTTATTTTCTACTTAATTCATGAAACATATTCACTTTTATCAGTTATAAAATATATTAAAAACTTATTCTAGATGAAAATCAAAACTAAAGATTTCTTCACAACAAAGCCTGTGCAAAACATTATGTAATAGAATTTCAGTCCAATAATTTTAAAATTGCTTTTTATAAAAATAAAATAAATTTAAAGAATATTAACATATTTAGTCAGTTACACAAATTATATAATCAAAAGATACTTATTTTTCTGGTCATACATAGTGCCAAGAAGGTATCAGCCTGACCAAAAAGAGATGAGAAAAATAAAATAAAACTTCTGATGTTCAGTCATTTGTGGGAGTGGATGAGGTTAAGAACTTTTCAGCACTCTTCTATATAAAGATTTTCTCACACACTCATTTTCTTTAATTAAATATTGTGAAATGCTTTTCAAGATGGTATAAAGATAAGTACTGAATTAATTTTAGGATTATAAATTAATTTTTCACTTTCATTTGCTATTTTATTGAAAGATTTGTCATTCTAATTTGAAAAAAAGTTATTGAAAATTCTATATCTCTATGCAAAATCACATCCCCACTCCCAAACCTTTTGAACAAGAATAGATGATTAACCCTTGTTTTCTGTTTAGGATTGATTTTCTAGTTAAAGTCTCTTCCTTCTCTTTCACTTCTGGTGGCCCCTTGTATCTTGATGGCATTATCACATATGTTTTGATGATGGAAATGCAACAGTAACTGAACAAAATAAATAGACATTTTTACTTCATTAAGAAGTTGCCTCTTAATTTACTTAAAGTTTACTGAAACAGCTATTTACTAATATATAAATTTATCAAATAATAATCCTGTGTTAGCATACCATAGAAGTTGTTTTGGTACTGTTTCTTTGAGAATGGGAATAATTATAATCAAATTCTCTCAAGTTTGATTTATTCAATGTTTAGTTTAAAATAAAACGCACACACAAAAAATGAGAACCTTTATTTTAATTAAATAAGGCTACGAAAAAAGATTTACCTCTCTGAGCCAAATACTGCTGAAGAGTTTCTGCTTCTGTAAGGGAAATAGTCTTATTATTGTAATTAGAATCAATTTTGAGAAGTTGAAACCCTTCTTATGACGAGGTAAGCATCAGCTTACCTGGTCATGAGAAGGGTTTCAGCAGACTGTAATATTTAATGTAACACTAAAAAATAAAATTCAATATTTAATAGTTGAGAAATATATTCTGGAAAATATGGTGTATAAAATGCATCCTTATTTTGGAGAAAAAAAATAAAACTTCCAGTCATATTTGAAAGAAATTATTGAACAAAATTCCATCTGATATTTTAAAAATTAGTCTAAACAAAAAGGAAAGAACTGAAAACTTCAAAATAAATAAATACTGTAACTGAAAAAATGTATACTCTTATTTAATTTGGTTTAAGGCCTACAAAATCCTCATCGCTTCCACTATCACTTGAAAAGAAATGAGACATTTCATCATTAGATCCAATATTATGATCAAAGAGAACCTCATGCTCATTCCCATTTAATGCATTATTGTTTGCATATTTCTTAAATGACATAATCAGATTTGAAATCCAAACTGTTGTCATAAATAACACATTCAAAATTAGTAAACTATGCATGCCTATTTAAATATATGTACACATGTCTTATGTATATTATATATACCTTTGGTGTAGAGAATATTTGGATTTGGACATCAGATTTGTAAATTAAAAAAAAAAAAAAAAAATGTTTCTTATACACCAAAAAAATATGGTATATCCTATTCATAACTTACATAAAAAAAAAATGTGTAATTATAAGTTCAGTGAATCAATTTCTGGTTTATTTGAAAATGTTTTGCTACATTTGATTGGTTTAATGTCATTAGTATTTTAAAGCAGTAACTAGTCTGATATTTTCCCAGGGTCAAAGAATGAGTTTGTAAAACTTTAAAAGTCACTAAGGGGCATATTTTCGAAAGTCTCTAATGTTTTGACATTTTCCTTTCTAAATGGTAGATTAATTCATGAAATATTCATCAATTTTATGATGTTGTAATTTCATCTATTTTATAAACCTGTAAGGTTATTTGAAAATGTTTATTTCTAGAAATTTGTTATATATTTTATGGATATGTCCTGTGGACTTCTATTTGCATTATATAATCTAAAATTAATGTCACACTTGGTTAACTTTCCATTTAAATATTGAATAAGTTATACCTAGAGAAATATGTTTAAAGAACTCAAGATGATGTTACTATTTATATAGACAATAAATTCATATTAGCTGTATTATAAAATTAATCAGCACAATTGAACTTTATAGGTATGGTATACCTACAAATAAACATTGGCAACATACCAACTGAAACCTCTCACCATAGAGTAATAATTAATAAGGTAGTGTTAGAGGCTGTTATATTTGAAATAATCAATTGAAATGAATTGTTAAAATAATTTTGCTGAAAGAAACAAAGCATGACTCAAATATATCAAAAAAGATTCCAAATTACAAAAAAAAAAAAAAAAGACAGAAAGAAGGAAGAGATAAGTTAGTCATGTTTTCAGCATTGTACATCTGCCCACATCCAAAATAGTAAAAAGAAAAAACAATGTTTTAATTTTTCCCTAATATTCTTAACCCTTTTACTTTTGTTGCTTTTAGTTGCAGCTAAGTTTTGATGAATTTGACAACACCCTAAATGTCTTTGTGATCCAAGCCAGAAACCTTCTCCGTCGTGACTTCTCCGGACTTTCTGACCCTTTTGTGAAGGTTTATCTTTTACCCGGAAGAAGGTGGGTTGTTTTTAAATTATCTTTCTTCCTAATAAAAAATTATATTTGAAATAGCCTCCTTCAACAACCTTAACCTTATTTTCCAGCTATATACTTACTTATATATTGGCAATTAGCTCATTTGATGTTGCTCTCACCTATTTCTTTGCTGACAATCAATATACTTATTTAGTCAGGTAGATACAATGTTCTAGCCAATAGTTAAAAAAAAGTTGCTGCAATTTCCACTGTTATGATGAGGTGAATGACAACCAAGTAATTAGTTGCAAATAGGCTTGACAACAGTTGACAAATGGACTTAGATGCAGAAAAATCTGATCTCATGGTATAGAAGTGGGATGAGCAAGATAAAACTTAATTGCATTTCATGATTATTGAGAATTAAAAATGAGAAAGAACTAATTAAGAATGTTAATCAGTTTTGAGAAATTAGATGGTTTGAACTGCCCTTAAAGGAATTGGACCTGAATACTAACTAACTAAGAGCAAACATTGTAATTGGTTATGACCCTGTACCAATCCATTATACTTGATAGCTGGGCAAAAATGACACCAAGAAAAATTACTTTTTCAGCTCAAATCACAAGTTATTTCTAAAAACCCTTGAGATTAAGTTGTCTACATAATGACCTATCCAATAGATTTGGGGATTTGTCTAGCTCAGCTGAAGATGCTCTTATCAGAACAATTTTTGGAAAGTAGAATATCAGAACTCTGTCATGTGGTAACTGATCATGTACTTCTCGGAACAAAAAGAAGAAAAGATACTACTTTCAAATACTCATGTGACCAACAGATAAATTAGACTGTCTTTTGTTAAAATCTTCATTCATTTAATATTTCAATCAGTCTTTGTAAACTGTCAGTGACAATTTTTAACTTTTGTGTACACCAAAAAAAATGATGTCTGAAAGACGTTTTTTTCCCTTATTTTAAGTACCTTTACTCCTCTGCAATATTTATAGTTTTAAAAAGTGATTATTAGAATTGTAATAAAACCAAAAACATGAAAGTTAATTTATAGATTTTCTTTGCTCTTGAGAATTGACAATAATACATTTTATTAGATTAGAATATTTAGCAAAACATGGGCTATTTGTCAATTGATTTAAACTTTATAAAATCATAAATAATAAGAACTTCCTTATAGTAGGTTCACTTTTTTTTTTTTTAAATTTAATAAATATTTATAAATTTATGAATAAAAAATTGTTTTCATATTTATTTATTTATAAATTGGTAAATGATGAATTATTCTTGTAAATAAAGAATCTAATAAATAGTGTTTAATATTTTTGTTGTAAATTCCCAAGAACAAAAAAAAATGTAGAAATTCCCTTTCATCCTATGTTTAGGTTTTCTTACAATTCTAATCATCATTTTTTAAAACAAAACTTTGTCAAGGAGTGAAAGTAGTTAAAATAATTGCAATGTCAAGAAAAAAAAAATTTTTTTGGACACTGTTTTTTTGGTGAGCACAAAGATTAAACATTGTGCTGTCAGCTTTAGGTTTTTTTGTGTAACATATTGCTGTCTTGTCACATTTCAAATTTGAGCTTGGGAGTTCTGCAGATCTTATCTAATCACAGTATGAATAAAAGAGTCTCCAGACAAAGATCTTGTCTTTGGACAAATGACCAGAACACTAAACCTGTCTCCTTCAAGGTAGTACATTAGAAGACACAGGTTACTACTCAGAAACAGTAACAGAAAAAGCATCTATTAAATTTGAATCACAAATACTGTGCAAGTTGTCAGAATGTTTGGGTAGCACTTCTTACACAAGTAAAAGTTTTGTATGTTTAGTATGCAAAATTAATCTCTCTTGAAGATTTTTATTGCACACAATATAATTTTCTAAAGAATTAATGGATTTTTTTCTTAATCCAACAGATTTTTATCACTTTAAATGCTATTTGTAGTAGATACATGTATTTGAGTAGACACTCCATTTATTTATTAAACAGTATACTTATTTATTGACATCTACTGGCCTGAATTTTTGAGAAACCTTATTAAAGAGTAATATGCGATCTCTAGCAAGGTTCAAACCTATGTCCTCCTAGGTAGAGGGACCTGCTGAGATCTGTCGTGTTCTAACCAACAGAGCTATGAAGAAGTTAGCAAGGCCAAAATGGTGCTTTTAAGTGAAACTTTTCTCATCATAGATCTCTTAAAACTTTTCATATAAGCTCAGTTTTATACTGAATGCAATGCAATTTTCTAACATAATGGATTTTTTTATTAACCTAACAGACAGTGTAAATGCTATTTCTAGTGGGTACCCATATTTGAGTAGTTACTCTGTTTATTTATTAAACCGTATATTTATTTATGTTTGAATACTGGTGTAAATGTTTAAGAAATCAAAGAGCACATGTTTTTCTTTAAGAAGATTTCTCAAACATTCAAGCTGGTATAAGTAAAATAAGTAATATTCTCATAGACTAAATTTTGGTAACAGTATTTATGGTAAATTAAAATTACTGGTGAGATAACAGCAGGCTGAATTATATAAGTAGATGTGATATTCAAATCAACAGTGGGTAATTGAATGACAAAATAATGTTTTTCAATAACCAACAGCTTATTAGAATCATTTGATTTATAGTAATCAAATATATAAAATATTTGATTACTATAAGACTTCATTTATCAAGATATGTAAATTATAGTCATAAAATAAGTTAGGATTTTTATGAAGACATTAAATAAATTAGAATATGACTTCACTTTTTTTTTGTATTCAAAATATAAAGTTATGACTTTTTCTTATCATAACAAATTCTAACTAATGCTTTTCTTTGTTTATCCCCCCACCAAATTAACTATTTTACACTGTCCGAAATTTATCCATCAATTATCATGAGTAGAAGCTTACTATAAGAGCTTAGTGACAGCCATTATAATATTGAGCATATGTTTATTTTGTATTACTCCTGTCTTCTTGTCATGGAGTAAATTGCTTTAATTAAAATATAATACATAGAAACTTAGATATCAATATTTTCTTCTTGAAAAGAAAGATTTTGAAAAAGAAAAAAAAACATTTTGTTTTAAATATAAAAACAGTAATTTTCATTATATGTAATGCAAATAATTGTCCAAAATTATAAGGATTGACTTAAACACAAGAGAAGACTGTCTATATATTGAATGTACACATTGGTGTCATTAACTTGGAATTATGATATTTTAGTTTTCATCAGCTGATAATCTTCTAGTCTGGTATAATGTTGAAGTTGAATTATCATTAACACTGAATGATTATTATTTCACTCTACCTCCAATCTTTTTTTATTGTATTTTTATTAATATGACTTAGAATTTTGCTCCCATAACAGATGTAGTTTCTGTACTGATTCTTTAGGGTTTTTCCATCTTACATATACCAAATGTTTTTAGGTTGAACCAACTGTAAAAGATCAGTCTTAATGGAAATTGATATATATCCACAAATTTCATATACATTCATGATCATTGTTTCTAGTTTCATATCTCATAGCAGAAGTACCAGTTGTTTTGTCAGTAATAAAATGCATACTTGTCAGCTGTAAATGGCTTTATATGAGAATTTTTCTTGAAAAAGAGAAGTTGTTTTGCATGATGATGGGGTCTCTGTCGGGCTAATATTGCTGTAGACACACCACTATGGCTGCAGCACATGTGGCTTTTTAATGACCATAATGGGTTAAAGGACTTGTGATGTCCAGTTTATAAAGGTAAGACATCTTCAAAAATTTGTCAGTCTGTTGCACCATTGATAGCCTTTTGTCAGATTTGTAATAAACAGTGCACTGGGTTCTCTGGAACCCTTTGTACTGTTATGACAAAATTCTGTGATATTTGATGTTGATAAGTTCTTATTCATACTACTTGTGGATGTTGATGTTTTTCTACCTTGTCTTTTCAGCTTTTCAATATTCTGATATATACAGAACCAAAAGTCAGATCAGACCAAAAATGCAGTATTGATGCCATATCTTGGTTTGAAGTACCCAATCCTCTTTCTAGCCTTGAGGATAATGATTTCTTTTTCCACAGATGAAATGTAGCAAACCTCCTGCTGCTGTATCACTATTTTCATGGAAAATGCTCTAACAAGTGGCATTCTTTAGTTCCACCAGTTCAGACCTTTACAAATTAAGACATGCCATGTCATGTACACAGGGTTGAATCATCTTCATTCCCTTCATATTCCAATGATAAGGAAGTTCCATTTGAACAGTTTCTTCCCAAGAGCTGCTGCTTTGGGAAAGCATCCTCTTGAGTTTATTCTTACAATCAGTATGCTTATAACCTTGTCAAGTTTAGGGGTCAACTATTATGGATTGTCATAATTTGAAATTTTGACCTCCATAAAACAATGTCATTTAGTAACCCACTATCTTGAGAAACTCTTGAGCCTTGTATTAGGTGAACAATAGCATAAAAAAATAAAAATGTGGGGGTGGAGGGGTGAAAATAAAAAAGGTAAAACAACAACAACAACAACAATAAATTAATTAACCAATGATATTGAACAATTGATTTTTACAACCAAGTGATAACTTAGTTGTGTAGTAATTTATGGGAAACTATACAGTCACAAATCAAATTCTTGTTTATGAGCTTTTTCATGGATTTGAAATCGAAATAATTTCTCATTTTGTATTAATTTATTTTGCAGTCCTGATCACAAGCGTCGTACCCGATATGTTAGTTGTACCCTAAACCCTGAATGGCATCAGAATTTAGTCTTCCAGAACCTCAGCCGGGATGATCTTAAGAATAAAATTTTGGAAATCACAGTGTGGGATTATGATCGATTTAAGCCAAATGATTTCTTAGGTCAAGTTGTTATTGACCTTAATGGTAAGTAATGTCAAGTTTTCATTATCACATTATTTAATAACCTAATAATTTGGCTAATTGTGCATTTCTCTTTATTGAAATCATAAAAAGTTCCATCTAATTTTGACAGTAGGTAATCTTTTACACAAGGACAGCTGTCTAAGTGTCATAGCTGATTTGCATGCATTAGCCTGCTGTATATACAAACAACTTTTCCTTATAAAATATGCTGGCATCAAGTGAGCAAGCAAAAGACTTTTTTTCATGTCAGTACTTTGCAGTTATGTCAGTTAATGACTTAAATGATGTTATACTGTTCTTCAAATTTTGGATTCACTGTACATCAAAACCTGTTGGCTGCATGTAAACACTAAGCAAGCAAAAATAAAAAAAAAAGTTGTTCTCTGCATGGGTTCCGAGCATGTCATATGGCTCACAACAAATCTTCTTGAAAAACAATATACAATAAAATATCTCCATTGGATAATGCCTTCCTATATTTCTTAAATCTGACTTTCAGAGGATGGCTGCTTTCTGTCTCATTCTTTGCATCAATAAAATCTCATGTAAATGTGATAGTCATCCACTTATCTTTGTAAGAGACTAAAAAGTAACTTTAATATGATTGTGTTATTGAAAAACTTCCTGATGCTATAATATCTACAAATCATTCAGCTGCTCTTCTGACAGTGTAGTAGTGTCTAGAGTGTATCCAAACATTATCCCTTGTTCCCCTAAATGCCAGAAACCATATGGAACAGATCTGATAGTTGCACCTTTGAAGATATCGCTTTATGTGTTATTGTTTATTTTTTAACTTCTCACAATCACTGCTGACAAAATTTGTGAAATTCAGGCATGCCACTGTGTGTAGGTTGTCTTTTGAACCAAAGAAACGTTCAATGTTTCCATATGGACTTGTAAGCGTTAAATGGTATAGCAACAACAGGAGTAAGAAAAGGAATGAGTTTACTCATGTCAATAGTTTCATAATTACAGAAGGCATGCTCAATATGTTATTCTCTAGAAAAGGAGTTCTGTGCTAGTATCACAACTGAAGCAGAATCTGTGTGGATGAAGGGTGATTTCTATACTCTGTTGGATTCTAAGTGAAATCTTTGTCAAGATTCTTTGGATTATTAACAAACTGTCACTGCACAATAATCCTGGTATAATTTAATGAAACTTTGAAGAGAAAAGATCTTTTTTGTGAACTAGGAAGTTGACTGGTGATTTTATAACAAGAAAACATATTTTCAAAATTCTTTCAGCTCAGCATATTTTCTTCAGGCTTTCACTTGCTTAAGTCCCTGTATCTGAAAGTTAAACTCAAAAAATAAAATGGCAGTAACGCAGATTAAAATAGTGTAAAATTTTTGTATTAACCTAATATATTAAAAACCATTGTCTTTACCACAGATGAATGTTTCTTAGATGGAACCCCACATTGGTACCCTCTTTGCCAACAAGATGATAATCATAGCAGTACAGATTTGCCCAAGCCAACAGTTGGGCCACACAGTCTACGTCCATTGTCAACAACTGATATTCAACATGCTCACAAAGTTGGAGATTTCTCCTCACTTCCTCGCAAACAAGTTGGACGCTCTCATCATCCCCACCAGGTAAAAAATCCCTCTTATTTCTTACCAGTAAGTCTACATTGAAGAAGCACAATGTGGTGATATGTCTTTCAGGGACGAACTAGAAGTGCTTGCAACTTATCTTATATTCAAGTTAAACACAATACATATATGAAATTATATATGTTAACATTTTCCTTGATATTTATTTTCCAATCATTTCCTTGAAGACAGTTATTGTCAGCTGCTAAACTTAACCTTTTGTTTAACTAAACAAGCATGTTTACCACAATGAACTCTTGTGGCCTTGCAAGACTAAAATCATATTTAAAGAAAGAAAACGTCACTGATAAATTGTTGAGCAAGAATTTATGACTCATCTACATTTTTCATGAAATATGTTCTCTCACTTAAGTGAATCTTGTAATCTTTTACAGGAAACATGTGACATTTATTCCTCTCCCAATCTCACCATCAGAGCTTTAAGATGTTTAATTTTCCTTTATCCAGGTGTCTAATTCATAGTGAAAAGGAAGAGAGAGTTTCTTTTCACAAAATAGTATCTAGTATAGTGACTGGCTAAAGTCATTGCCAGTGTTGTGATCTGTATACCCAGATTTTTGTTGCTGAGTATCAGGATTCGAAACATTTAACAACCAATCTTTTAAGAAATATACAATAATAAAATATTCAATTTTCCTTGCAGTGAAGTTTGTGTATCAAGTAATTAAGTGTTCTTTGTGAAATCATAGACAAGGGCTTGGTTGGCAGCTGCTGGATGTCAATCCCTTTCATTGTGTGGGTGCATGTGTATATCAAATAGGCCTCCAAAATTGAAGTCCAACATGTGTATGCTTTTATTTTTATATGTGTAAGGGAGATTCAACATTTAATTTCACGAGTTAGAAAAGAATTTCCCAATGGCTTGCAAAACTCTTTTTTGTGAGAGGTGAAGAGAATTATTTTTGGAGAATTTACAAAACAACAACACAGAATAGGTCTACAAATTTTTGGCAGTATTTGCCCTTGTAATGATTGTTTATTGAGCAGCTTCTGATGGGATTTGATCAGTGGAAATATATAGAGTATTTAATTCCTATACCAGCAACCAGTATAGTAGAGCAGGTTAATTCTGAATATCTTATCAAACAATCACCTGAGTGAAGACTTTTATGCATCGTTTCCTTTAATTGTATTATGATCCTAGAATATTCTTTATTTCTTCAGAGATGAGTAAATTACTTTCCTGTTTACCACACCATGAATATTTCAAAGAAAAGAAACCGTATTAGAACAATACAATGAATATATTTCATAAGCCAAACATAATTAACAATTATTTGAGAAAAAATTCTTTGGTACTGTAATATAGATTTTTTACTGTTCAGTTTATCAGTTAATTATGAGTTCAAATAGATTTAGATGTGTGATAACATTTATTGCTGTGTTAAAGCTTGAACTCATTTAATTTTCAGCATTTTGACAGAGAGAGTGGACCAGAGCCAGAATTAAGACGTCGAAAATCATTGGGAACTTTACCAGAAGATCGTAAGTACATAGTATGAACATGTTAACATTTGTTGAACCTTTACAAATATGCATGAAAAAAATTATACTATATATATATATATATATATATATATGAGAGAGAATATGTATCCATATCTATCTATCTATCATTTGTTTACATATTGAGCAGATATAATTGTATGAGAGAAAATCATGGAGCATTGTGGTTTAAAAACAGTAAAAATGACTTGGTTAACCGTAGCTCAATCGGTAAAAGCATGTCAGGATGATATATGATAGTTCTGTATAGGATAAAGATTTGATTCCTGTGGGAGGACGCATATATTCTAGGAACATTTCTTGGACATTCAGGCCGGTAAATGATGTTAATACTGTTTATTATAAACAGAGCATTTGCTAAAATATTTTTATGTATAAACACAAGAAAAGTCTCAAAATAATTGTTGGTTTTTCTCCATAAATACATATTTTAAATAATTCATTCTTCAATATTTTTTTTTTTTTTTCCTAACTTTTACTTTTTTTTTTAAATTACAGAGAAATTCATGTTTTTTTCCAGTTGTCTGTCAAAGTGTTCTTCTGTACAATAGTTTTTTTCTTTTTAATACCAACAATCAATCAATCTATTCTTCAAACAATGCCCTGAGATTTCTATTTAGCATAGGTAATATTGTAAATTTTTATTCCTGTCATTTAAACAGCTGTGTTGCTAATAAATAAAAATAATTGTCAACATTGATTTTTCCATCAAAGTATAAAAAATCTTTACCATTCACTTCTTCAATAATATTTGCCAATAATCTAATACACATATTTAATTAATGTTAACATTCACAATTATTACTGCATTTTAAATTCTTACAATTTCCTCTGAACAAATTCATATAAATAATCAAAGATAAGAAAATAATCAAAGATAAGAAAAATAAAGTGCATGCTTTATCATCATATACCTTGCATGTAAGAAACATTTTTTTTTTCACTTTCTTTTCCTCACAGGTCTCCAACCTGAAAAAACAGTTGATATTTCATCTACAAGATCCTCCCCTATTCCACAGTGCATCCAAAGAGAGAGTCATTCACCATTGATTAATCAAAACAGAAGTAAGTTATATTTTTCATTTTTATCCAATTAGTGTCTGCCTGGATCTGCATAAATTTCAGTTATTTTTCTACTTCACTACATAATTGCACAATAACCCCTTATAATAAAAATCTTTCAAATTTACTGTTAGCAAAACTTTTTTTTTTTGTTTTCTTATAAATCTTTGCAACTTGATCAGCAATAGGGCATTTTGTATAATAAGACAACTCCTTTGTATCTGAAAGATTCTATTTTTACTTACATAGCAATCATTGCCATGTTATATTACAAAAATATAATATTAATCTAAACAAGTCAACTATAATATAAATTCTCATATCACAATTTCTGTATTTCATAATATCAAATAAAATAACCAAGTGTGCTTATCTTTTTCTATCAAAGTTGATTTTATTTATTCTTTATAACACATACTATATTTTACACTAATTTAGTTATGTCAGACATCAATTAGTGAAAAATATCAGAAAGGTGTACTTTCAAATTTTAAGACATTTTCTTTGTAAAGTACCTTTCTTTTTCAATTGATATACAATCATATACCTAACCAATTCTTTAACACGATAACATTTGCAAAAATTAATTAATTGAATTAGTCTTATGCATAAGACTGACACACAAACTGTTAGCCATTTAATTAAATGTTATAATACAAGATTTGCTTGATATTTTATGCAAATATATAATATCACAACTAGATCTATTTAAAAAAAAAAAAAAACTTATGTTCCATTATTATATTTTATATTGATTTTAATTTGTAGGATAAGTGACTTCATTTTCTCATAATTCTTTTTCATATAAAAACAATTTCTTCTGCAATTATTGTCTAAAAAAAAAAAAAACTTACTTTCATTTAAGTTACTCTTCAGTTGAGTGAATTTATTTCGGGAAAAAGAAAAAATATAGGGATACAAAATTGAGCTTGTTGAATGAACAACTGATCTTGTCAAGCCCTGGGTTGTGTTACGATCTCACTGAACGGTATGCTTATTATGTTTGCCATCATAGATGTTATTATTTTCACAGCTCTCATGGGTCTGAGAACAATGTAGACCGTTCACACTCCAAGCTTTCCCCTTTGCACATCATTGATAGCTTTCATTGGTGTATCACAGCATTCCTTGATAGACCATTGATACACATCAATAACAGCATTGCTTTCTAACCATATTTATTCATACTTATATATTTATGCATGCATGTTAGTGTCACCTTGATATAACAAACATGGGTTACCTGAAAAGCATTCACCTGAGCATCAATTGTTCTTTGTTGGAAGAAACAAGTCAATTACAACTTTTTTCCATTTTCTTATAATAACAGAAAATAAATATTTGAATAAAAAATAAATATATTTTGAGTGTGTTACAAGTGTGAGTGAATTCCAATTGTCACAAAAAGAAACTATTCAGTTAAAAATCAATTGTATACTTATTGATAGAGTAAAACTTGTAATTCTTTTAATACATTTTCATTTCATTATATAATTTGCCATCATTCTCACCTCATATTTTCTCAGTACATATTAGGCATTGAAAACTATTCAAAATTTCCAATGAATAATTTTCATTAATGAAATAAAATTACTATGGTTTTAACACATCCACTAGCAAGTATTGTCTAAAAATGACAACTTTTCTACAATTTAATCATTGTAACTTTTACATAAATATGGTGATATCAGTGGTGAACATTTTTATTGGGCATTACATCCTATTGTGTTTTAATCATTTGTCTTTTATGGCTATAATAAAAAGTTGTTTTTATAGTTTCATTTAACTGAGTAAATACCATTTTTTAATAAGTCTTCATATTTTCATTTACATTCAGTTAATATGATTTTCTATTTTCTTCATGAAAACTAAATTTCCTTTTTCTTTACTTCACAAAAAAAAAAAGCAAATCTCAAATTTGTGGGAATTCTCAGTTTTTTTTAAGTACCTCATGATATCAGCTTAATGTAATATGAATCATTCTTTATAGTGATTTAGAATTTGCACATTTTACTTTACAAAACAATTGTCATATATGTAATAAAAACATTTGACAAAAATCATACACTTTTGCTGTTTGCATAGAACACCTTGATTAATAGACAAGCTTTATCTGAATTGTGCTTATTTAGCTAGTACATGGCACTAAACAATATAAAATGTACATTCACTATATTCTACTATCCAAATTTTACCAACCTATTTAAAAATGAAATATAGCAATATAAAAATCAGTTCTTTTACAACATGAAAATACAGACAAACATTGCAGAGACTTATGTCTGCATAACACTTGCCTTTTATACAAGTAAAATATAGGAAAAGTGCTAATCAGTACTTAAAAAAAAATATCTGACTTCCATTTTCTAAATTTGAAAGTAAAATAGACATTAAAAACTATAATCAAACTATACAGCTACAAAATAAAGTTATGTTTTCAGGCCAACTATCAAACATTTTCCATTTTGAATGTATTACAGTAAACAGGAATTCCAATAAGATAAATATTGTAGCAAGAAATGAAAATAAATTTACATTTTCTAATTAATACTAATTTATAATGGCAACATTTGAAAACCTTGAAAAATAAAACCTTGAATTATGAGGATACAGGAATTTAAAAAAACTCAAATACAAATTACATTCAACAACTTATGACTTATTAGGATAAAAACAGTTGGAATTTCACCTTTAAAATGTCTAAATGAATATAAGAAAATCCACTTTATATGAAAGAAATCATATGAAATGTTATGTTTACAATCTTTGGGCATATAATTCATATGAAAACAAAGAGAACTATCAACAACACAAGACTTCAAATGTTCATGTATTTTAGAAAAAAACAAAACAACTACTTGGAGAAATCAATGAAGACATCACACACACACACACACACACACACACACAATGTGTGTACACACAAACAATAAGATAGAAAAATTGCACTGAATGAATATCAATTCTGTATTGAGCTTTTATTGATATTACTTTGAGTATAAATATTAATAGGGGTGTCATGTCTAATGATGGTTTTTGATACATAAATTGAAATTACAAATTCAAAACATGTCAAGTTTGTTGCATTCACTTTACTATAAAGTCCTTGGGAAGGTAAGAATCCATCTTTTCTCCCTCTAGATAAAATAGCATACAATACTGGGTACTCTAACCTAGGAGGAGAAGAACAACAACAAAAACTTTGATTTCAGCTTAGTTGGACAGTGTCAGCAATTTCACCATGTGAAATCTACTTATTACTGAAACTTCAACACAAGCCCTAGGCTTCTCACTCAACAGGTTCAAGATTATAAACTTAAGCTCAGCACAAGCATTGATAGTCTATGATTTTGGAGAAAAATTAAAGGTCTGATATGGTTATCTCCCATCAAAATGACAGTTTTAAACTACCATTATTGATAATGTTCCTTTATTGGAATACAGTGATTGCAAGGAGTGAAAAAGCCTAAGCATCTTAATTTCAAGAGAGATTTCTTTGAAGTGAGGAAACATTTTTTTTCCCATCATACTCATCATTGACAAATAGACAAAATTATCTTTCTCATTTCACTTGTGCATCAACTTGTTTATAAGTATGCAAATGTGTGAATGTGAATAAAATGCAGAAAATTAAGATGTACACACTTCAGCACCTGTATGTATCTGCATGTTTTTAAGATAAAGTGTGAAAAGAAGATGTGGAAGTAGAGATGCACAGGTGTGTCTTTGTATGTTTCTCTTCTGTTGTGTCATGTATGTTTGTGTGCACACATTTGCTTGTGTGCATTTACACTCACTCATTTACCCACTGTTCACGCTGTTATTTTCATGGATATTAATTCTCACAATGTATTTTATAAACTCACATTCAGTACTATAATATTTATCTCTTTATATCAAAATTGATTTAAGCTATTTTTAGCAATTTTCTAAAATAAGTGTTACTTTTATGGTCTTACCTAGCCTGCAAAGAAATAAATATAAAAAAACAAAGGACTTCTCTGGTTAAATTTTTTCTTAAATCTTATTAACTGATACCTTTTTTTATGTCTGTTATGTGGCATCAAAAATAACTTCACAAATGAACTAATGTCAATTTTTTTTTCATGCACAAAAAAAAAAAAAAAAATAAATAAAAATAAATGTGGTGTGTTTTTAATATTTTTATGTTTAACATATTCAATATAAATAAACATTTATAGAGTATAAACTGTTTAGTAATTAGAAATTATATTCAAATATTTGATATACACATTACTTAATCAGCAATTCTCCTTTTTGACAATAAGTCCAGAATATTTATCTTTTATTAGCATCACTTACACATCCATGTCAATACCAAATCAAACTGATATACCAGTGTTTGAGCTTGAGCTAAAACAAAAAACAACAACAAACCAGGACATCAATATTTGGTAATAACCAATCATTGTTAATGTCTAATTTTTCATCAAGATAAATTTTATATTTGGTGTTTGCTATATTGCCTGAACACTGTAAATAAAACAAATTGAGGATCAAATGTTTGTACTTTAATCACTATGTAATGCTAAGTGTCACTCATGCATTTTAAATCTTTACATTCATAAATCCTGACTTTTCAAAAAAAATATGTGGCTGGTTGATTTGCCATCAAATCTTTTCCAGCTGTCCAGTGAACATTTCATTTTTCTGCTTTCTTTAAACTATTTGATATATAGCACGGAATTTTCACCATTTGCAGTTAAACCATAGAAGTTTAATGATGGAAATTATCATCATCCACAGTTAATGAGTTAAACTTTTTTTCCTATTTACTTCTGGCCTATAACAATAAGTGAAACTGGTAAACAGGGGTCAAGTACTACCCTAATCTTGGCTCTATAACCTTTAGGTGACAACCAGTCTAAGGAAAGGACAATTCTGATTTCAAAACTATAGAGAAGGCAATGGGAAATCACTACTAGGTTTCCCAAGAAGTGATAGTAATTCATGAATTAAAAAAAAAAAAAAAAAACTGTAGGGAGCCATGATCACCTAGACCATGAAAAAAAAATACATAAATGAAAATTAGACTATCAACCATGCCTCAGCCAAAGCAGGGGCTCTGAAATCCATAGTCACAGAAATGAAAATGCTAATCATAAAAAGATAATAATGTAAATAAATTTACATCAATATTCTAAAAATATAAAGTATTTCAGGAAAATGACATCAATAAAAGTTTGAAAACTGAACACTTGTATCTCACTGTGTCAGTCATTAGACATGAACAATCACAAAGCCTCTGTTTACATTGTGGTTTTTTTTAATGATTAACATTCTGTGACATGCACATGATACATCTACAGCAAGTTCAGCCTTTCATTTGCATCCATCATCATTGAACAGATTATGACAAAAAATTTCAACCTAAATTTACTTCATAAAACTAAAAGAAATACTGAAATTATACTTGTTCCATAACAATTGCCAGCCCCACCTCCAAACTGTATTGAGGATTATAAACCATAATGACTTAAAAGTAATTTTTTTTTTTTTTTAAAACCACATACATAAATATACATTGCTTGTATAGTTCCCTTTGTTTCACAGTCATTGTTAATTTGTTACTAAGAACAAATTCACATTTGCCCATTATTGGAGACTTTGCTGCTAATATAGAATCATTATAATTTTCATTACCAACAGTTAATTGTAATTGCATTATATTAATAAAAAAATACTAAGGGCAACATCTTCAAGAAATAGTAATTAACAGATAAACAAGGAAATTGTTCAATATTGTATCTATTTAAAAAAAAAAAATTACCTCTCATAAAAAACAAAAAGTATTTTCAAAACATTTACATTTTTGTACCAACAACATAATGCATATTTAAAAAATTCTATATCCATATGAATGATTACATGTCTTTTCTGAGTGATGGTAATTATAAATATATGTCAATACGACTCAAGGTATTTCATCACAAGATACTTTGTGTTTCTGGGGCATAAAATAAAATTTTACAATATGCATCTTTACATACATGTTTAAGACAAATTTCACAATAAAATTTGGTTAAGGAACAACAAAGAAGCACTTAGCAACCCAACTGAACATTTTTTTTCTTCATGCTAGTCTTATGCAATGTGTTTGCATGCTTGATTTGTACTGCATGTTTTTGCTGTTGTAATTACTGTGCATGATGCAAACCAAATTCGAATGAAACAACGAATCAAAACTTGAAGCACCTTGAAAAATGCATTGCCATTTATGTGGCCAACCCAGGACATTGACAATGAATTTATTTTTCTATTTAGCAAACCTTTTGTTCTTTCTCTCTCCAAGTATCTGGCCAAATTCAGAAAAAAAAAATGACAAATTTTGAATCATTTTAACCTGGTAAAGTTTGTCTTTTTCCTTTGTTAAAATTTTGAGTTATTCAGTCAATTAACATTTTTTCTTTTGCCTTTTGTCAGAAGTAATCCAAAGCATGTTAATTTTTAAGTAATTTTCCTAAAAATAGCCAGGAAATATTTCCATGTAAATTTGTAAGAAAAAAAACAAACAAAAATCAACATTACTTTTTCTGTTCTAATTAGATGTATTTGACCATGCATGGTTCTTTCTGTATTCCTTGTGAGTAAGAATATTTAACCCTTTTTATACAGATGTACATTTAAAATTTTCATCTTTATCATACAAAATTTTATTATAATTTCATTTATTTGATATTTATTCAAATCTATATTGGCAAGAAAGAAACTATAAAACAAAGTATATACACACATGCAATTCTGAGTCTGAAATATCAAGCTAACAAATTAAAATGAAACCATTTGCAATCTGGAGAAATTATGAAAAAAAAAAATACCAAGTTGTTTCATTAACAGCTACATTGCATGGCAAGATTTTTCTAGCATTTTATTTACTTTTTTTAATTAAAAAAAAATTAAAGTTTTCTTTTTTAATTAGTATTTACTTCAGTTTCAGAAAAGAAACGTGATGAGAACATTTGCATACACCTACAATAAAGTAAATACTTGACTGCATTTTGAGTACTTTTCAATAAATAACATTGAGAAAAATAAAGATAAAATATTTAAATACATTTTTAGACTTAATTTTGGTTAAACTATTTTACTTATGAAAACAAATTAACTAATTTCCTAGTATATACAACTCTATTTTTCTAATCATCTAAAGTTGACAAGTACATAAAAAGATAAATTATATTGCTAAATAAATGAAAACCATGCCCTATTCAGCTTGTTTTAGGACAGATTCTTTTACTGCATCAATACTTTCTTTGCAAAAAGATATCTTTTTGAATTTTAATGCAATAAATCATCATTATCAATGATTACTATTAATATTAAAATCATACAAACAACTTTTGTCTGTATTTCCCTAATGATGAATTATTGTTATTATACATTGATTTTGTGCCATGTTGGCTATTATCACCACAACATTTCATCTATTGTACCCTCTGTCTTCTGATAAATAAACTCAAGACAATAGAAATCTACTTGTAAATCTTCTGAACCTGTGAGTAATGACAAAGTTTTAAGGAAAATGGAAACAAAAAGAACACTAAATCTTATAAAGATACCATTGAAATTTCTAGGACACATAATGAGGAAAGAGGGCTTATAAAATGACATCACAGACAAAAGAGTCAGAACAAAATGTCAACTAACATACCTGACTAGCTGATATAAATAGATGGCAGAATGAGTGGTGAGAAAGACAGGCAAAATGTAAAGACAAACGTTACAACTACAAAGGATAGGAAGTCATGGAGAGTCATGATTTCCCACCTCCTGAAGGGATACAGCACATTGAAGTGCTTGTCATAGATGGTAACTTTCCTGGAATTTTGAACCAAATCCTTTATTCCATTTTGCATGGATAGTGGAATGAAAACAATCTGCTACCTTTAAGTTCAGATCAAAATTCCCAGAAGTTCCCCAATTACGTTAAACATCTGAAGAAGGCAAGATTGAACAAAAATGTTCCAGTCACAACCAAAATGACGATACTAGTTCAAATAAATTAGTATAATTAAAAGATACAGACAATTGTCTACTAGTAATTAAAAAACATCATTTGTATATAACAAGCAAGTAAATTTAATTAAAATGTGCACGCATCTAGAAGGGAAGTTTCAAATTTGCAGTCATCCAGTTACCAAGCTGTTTCACTTGAGGATACCTAACATTGTTTAATTCTGCACTTTAAATGGAATACATAGTAGGAACAGTTAACAAATAAAGTGATTATTACTGTTCTAACTGAGGAACATTATTTTTTTTTAAATACATTATCTTCTGAAAATTTATTAAATCTTCACTTTTAAATTATTTTAAAGCAATGGTGATTAGTGGCTTTATTGAGCAAAACAAAACATTAAAAGAATAAAACTAGTCTCTTATTAGGAATCTTAAATTATGTATTAACTTTCAATTTGTGAATAACTGCAAATTTTGATGATATATGAAATCTGTCAATTTTATTTTATGATTACTTATTCCGAATAACTCATAAAATTAGATTTGTCAATTGGTTTTGTAATGGTATAAAACTGAACAACATTTTACAAAAATTGATCAGAATTGGTGACTGAACAAGTTTGGGGATAGTACATTAATTGAATTATTGGAGGGTAATATATTGAATATTCAAAATTAAAATATTTTTATACAAGTTTTTTTTTTAAATAAATTGTTTTTTGTTCCACTTAGTCTTGCACAATCAATATTGATTTGCAAATCATACTAAGACATTACTAGAAAACTAATCAATAGGCTGATAAATTGATTTCTACAATTCTTTTCCAATTCAGTCAATGAATAGATAAAATGCTTCAGTATTAGCAATGAAGCCAGTTGACTCTGGCAAGATGATTTCTTCATTTCAGGTAATTGCCTTATCACTGTTAAATTAGAAATATATAGTTATTTTGCACTGGATATTATAACTCATTGGATTTCTAAATGAAACTAGCAGATCAATGATTAAAAATAGCTTCAGGCAAACTAACTCTGTACGTCTTAAACAATTGATGATACAAAATCACAAAGAACTTTACCAACTAATGAAAACTATGTCAGTTGAAGATATCCAACAGTAGCTACAACTAAAACAGATAGCTCATGTAACTCAAAGAGAAAATAATGACAATCTGTTGACATTGCATCTAACTTTAAACAAAAGGTTACAAAAGAAACTCCACCAATCCTAGAAAGAGTGAACCTGATAAACTGTTTTAAGAGAAAAAGATTTTACACGTTTCAACCAACAGTAATGCTAACTTTTCAGTCAATGAATACCAAATGACTGCTGTATGGAAATGGCTGATCTCACCATTACTATTCTATTTAGTTTTGGATTCAATTGTACATTCAAATTTTACAATTTGGAATGCAACTTGTTAAAAGCCACAAGTTTTCTTGGGATGGATAGTGGAATGGAATCTACAAGAACTCCTACAAAAGGTAGGCAAGAAAAGCTACAAGAAAAGACTAAACATTAATTGGAGGAAGATTGAATGCAAGGTGATTAGCAAAAGGAACAGCCCAACATGCAAATTACAAATTGGAAATACCAAAATCAAACAAGTACAGCAATTTAAATAACTGAAATCATTTTAACAGAGGAAAGAAAATGTGGCCCTAAAATCTGAAGGTACTCACATAACAAAATTAAGGCAAGACGGACAGATGAAAACACATAAGGTACCTAATGAACTTGAGTAAATCAATAGCAGAACAAGTTTTAAGAGACAGCAAAAAAAAAATTTATTAACACCTACAAAGGACAGAAAATTGTGGGGAACCATGATTGCCAGAAATCTGAAGAGACACAGCACATACAAGAGTGCAACTTGTACAGTAGCATCTATGGTATATGGATTGTTTTTTTATATAGAGAAAATACCCTATGTCATTTACAGAATATTATTCAGTGATTTTTGCTCAATATTCTTATATCTGAAATTAATATTTTATAAATAATCTTATTTAGTAATATTTGAAATTTTATAAATCTGATAAAGACACAATCTAAAAGTCTTCATTGGTCTCGGTGTTCTTTCTCATTTATAGAAACAGAAAAACATTCAAGCACCAATTGCCTTTAGCAATGACACTGAAGCAGATAAAATAGATTTAAGTTTAACAAACCTACTAAACTACACCCATCATTACTTTGACTAATAATTGAATGAAGCCTATATGCAATTGAATTGGACTTGCGCAAAAAAAAAAAAAAGTTCCAAACAATTCTTTGATGTATCATAGACAAGAATTTGGAATAAGTTTATTAGCCATTAATTGATTACAGAATCTAAAGGGAACATCTAAAATATTTTTCATTAGATATGAGATGCTATATAACTCACCACAATAAACCTATTTAACCTTGTTTGAAGAAAAACTAGGCTGAATTTTTTTATAATTAATGATAAAAATTGCTTTAAAAAAAAACATTTGTAAAACTGAGCTCAAATCAAAATAAATTTTTTCTAATTATATTTTACAAGCATTTTATCTTTAGTTTCTTCATAACACTTAAAAAAAGGGTTAAATACATCTTATAGTGGCTTGCATAACTTTATACATCAAGATTTTTTTCTGTATATTTACCTTATACTTTTCCTGTCTAGAATATATACATATTTTATAGTTTTTGAAAATTTGTTTTATTTCTGATGATTCTTGCATGTAAAGTGTGCTTTGCAATGTTAGAGCCATGTTTAATTTGATTTTCAGGCCCGCAGTGCAACGTCTCCACCAGTTCACTGCATCAGTCAGCTACGATTCTACGAAAAAAAGCATTGCAATCTGTGGGAGGGAGTATCACAAGTGATTCTTCACCGGAGCCATCTTAACTATGAAGTAATTGTTGTTCCTTTTTCTTTGAGAAGCATAAACAAAAGCCAAAAACAAACTCATTTTCTTCTATTATATTTTGTCAATTCTGGTTTCAATGACACACACACACCATGTTAGGCCAGCCAGGTGTCACTTATGAATCAATTGATTCATTTTTGTTTCA
Organism: Acanthosepion pharaonis; assembly: GCA_903632075.3. Classification (NCBI taxonomy): domain Eukaryota; kingdom Metazoa; phylum Mollusca; class Cephalopoda; order Sepiida; family Sepiidae; genus Acanthosepion; species Acanthosepion pharaonis. The sequence continues at coordinate 70,934 of CAHIKZ030000359.1, read as the reverse complement.
TATTTTTTTTTTTTGGTCAGGGTGTAATTTTTTTTTTCAAGTAACTGTCATTTCATCTTAGATAGGATTATGGAATCCAAATTCAACTATTTTAAAATTCATAATTAGTATTTTCCAGCTCCATTTATTCAACCTGCTTCCTCTTCATTTATGCATTGTCCTATTTGTATTGTGTTAAATACATCTTTGCTGTTTTAGACCATAAAATATATACCCACTATTATGATACTGTAGAGTATATACAATTTTAAACCTTGCTTTTTCTACAACTTAACATTTCATGTAATCTAATGATTGGGTTTTGCAAAACCTTTTACAAGAGCAAACTTTATGAAAAAAACAAAGCCATAAAAAAAAAAAAAAAAAAAATACACAAAAATTGACAACTCAGCATAGTAATTTCTTTTAGTTTTTTTTTAACTGAAAAAACAAACCATAACTAATAGTGAAGTAGACTTTGTTATCTCAAAATGAAAGGCGGAAAAAGAGAAAGGCTAAGAAAGCATGTAGGTTTTTACGAATAGCATTGTAATAATGATATTTGGTTGAATGACATTTTCAAATTAAGTGAATTCAACACATTTTATTATTATAATAATTATGGGTACCACTAAAAATCCACTGAAAAAATGAGTATACATGATGAAAAAAAACTGCCTCAAACTTAAGATTTTAGTGATAGAACTTTTTTGTTAAGAGGAAAAAGCAAAGGATATTTTTATTATCAAATTATATTTTTTCTTAAACCATTTTAGAACCACCACAATTACTTGTATCAGTGAGTGACCATAAATTAGTATAGAAAATTTTTAGCATTTTGCAGGGAAAAACACTGATTTGAAAATTCTTGCAAAAATCAACTAATTGTTGGATTTTAATGAAACTTTCAGGATTTATTCACCAATGAGTTCAATTATTTTAGATGCTTTTTTTTTTTACATCTGTTACCCCTTAATTTTAGAGAATTTAGCCAAATTTCTTTTTGTAAAGCTTAATGTTTATATTAGTTATAAGCAGAACTCTTAAAAATTGACATCAGTTTCTTTTGCAATACAGAATCCCCAGTTACTGAAAATCTACTCTGAATTGTCAAATAAAAATAAGACATTATTGAATTAGAAATGCTCTTAATTGCTCTTATGAATAGGATAAATTATGGACATTGTCTTAAGAAAAGCATATTTTTTTTTTTTTTTTTTTTTAATAATAAACTTTTTACAATAATTAGTTTCATAATTTTTTTATTAAAATGATTTACAAAGTTTTAAATCTTAAAATTCTGTATTAATTTACGTGATATTGTTATTAAGTAAAAACTATAATTTTTACAGATATGTCCCCTACAGAAAAATTCCAAACATAACTATGGACAGTTGTCAACACCTCATTAAAAAAACTCCCCTCACAATGCTTTTCTGCAATATTTTAAACTAAAAATAAGTAATATTTGTTTCAAATCAGATTAATTAAACTTGAAATCAGCTAAACTGCCTCAAAAAGTTTCAGAAAAGTATATTTTATTGTTTAAAGATTTTTAAAAGAATTATGTTCTGCTCAGAGATTTGTAAATATAGCTAGAATCAGCCAATTTAAAAAAAAAAAAAAAAAAAAAAAAAAGGCATTCTAATCAATTTAAATTCATTTTAAAATACAGCAAGTGTTTTGTTTATTGGAAATATTAAATTTAAATTATTAGCCTGAAATTAAAAGTAAAATAACAGCTTCAACAAGAAATTTTTAAAAATAAAAATCTATTTCAAACCTTGAGTATCATATATATAATTAGGCAGTAATTATTCAGTTAAACATATTCTATTCAAAAGTATAGGCATTTTAAGCCTATTAAGTTTGATCATATTTTTTTTTTTTTTTTTTTTCATTCTTTTCCTGTATTTTCCTGGTGTTTTGCAAAATATCATTTGCAATTTAGTAGTGGCGAACCTACACTTTTGGGGCCCTGAAGCTTGAACATATATGGGAGCACAACCAATTATACATTTGAGGATCCAACTGCCAAAATGTAGTCTATGAACAGATTCTGGAAAACTCAATGAACCCATACACAAGGGTGTTTGGGTACTACAAGCCCACAAGAAAATTTTTATATTTGACCAATGAAAGAATTTTGAGGCCATATGAAATGAATATGAAAGCATATTCTAAGGCCAGGATTAGCTACTTCAACCCATTGGCTTATGATTCTATCACTAAAATGACCATCTTTTAATTACAATCACTTAAATTTCATCACCTACTGTAACCATTTCAAATGTACAATATTTTTCCTTTAGTATTTAAAAGTTAAGTGATAATGATTATCCAATAAATTCTTAACCCTTCAAAAGATCCTAACTGATAATTTTCCTTTCATAAAAAAATTTAAATCTATCAGTTTTTAAAACTTCAGATCTAAAACAAATGTGGTTTTATCTTTTACTTAAAATGAAGGATGTGGCAGAAATACCTTAAGACATTAGTTGCAACAACATCTTTATCTAGCTAATGACCTATGATTTTGTGGGAAGTATTTCTGCTACACCCTGTATAAAAATAAAAAATACTTCCAATAACAAATGTAAAGCCTCTCCATTTTACACAAATCTATAAATATAGTAGAAAATAAAATAATTTCTCTTAAGTATATTGAAATACTCTAATGAGTACATTAAACTAAATAACTTTAATTTCACACTTCTATTTTAATACCTTCATGAATTTAACAGACTTAGGTAAAATAAAATGTTTTTCACACCTCATAAAAGTTATTTTTTCCAGATTCTTTCAGTTTTAAATTGTATGTGTCTACAATTCGGATGACTACAAAAGGGTGATATTTGACAAGCTCATCTCTCAAACTGTATGCAATGATGGTATAGAGTATTATCATCACATTGGAGAAATTCACCATTTGAAAAGGCTCCATTAAATTTCTTCACAAATAACAACATTAAAGCTTACGTTTAAAAGACCTTTGTACCACTTAACACAAAAGGAATTATATATGTGAAAGAGTGTAAGCGTTTGTTCCCTTTCATTGAAGAGGGTGGAAAAATTTGCCCTGTATCTATGCACAAATATATTGCTATATACATTACATGTTTGCCTTGCAAATGGATTTAAATAGGATAAGCTTCCTAGTTATGCAGTACTCATACTTTGAATTAATTCAGGTTCCATCATTTTAGCGTAGGTACCTCCACGAAATCGCTAAAAAATGAGCATAGCTTGATGAAAACGCCGCCAACCTTGCTGAAAACAAAATTTTATGTTATTATTAAGAGGAAAGACCAAAGTTTTTTTAAATTATTTTAAAAAATTTTTCCTTCTTTTTAGAACATTCTAAATTTTGATTAAAAAACCTTGTTTCTATTTGTATCAGCGGAACTAGTAAATAACAGACAATTTTTAGCACGTTTTTTTAGTATGACACACAATTTGAAAAATTGTGCAAAAATAGAAATAATTGTTGGATGTTAATGAAACTTTCAGGAACTATTCACAGATGATCGAAATTATAAATATGTTTTTTTTTTTTTATTAAAGTCATGGTAGAAATATTTTTTTTAAATATTTATTACCCCCCCCCCCCAACTAATTTTATGAAAACGCTAGAAATTTGATCGCATCGGGTTTAGTGATTACAATAATTAAAAGCACAGGGCTTTGAGGAATGCAAATCATGTTTTTGTTTTTAATTGGATCTGCAGTACCTGAAAATCAGCTCTGAATTGTAACATACAAAACTCAATAAAACAAAGATATTTAATTTCAAATGCTTTTATTTGCTTTTATGAATATGGACAATATTTTCTGAAAAATGAATTTTTAATACAATTATTTGTTGTTTCTTTAATTATAATAGATTTTACATTTAAGTTGTTAAAATATTATAAAATTAGTTAAAAGCCGCTTCAGCTTTCCTAAGTGTCCTTATGAGATCTTTTTTTAGCGTGTTGTAAATTGTATCATTTTGACTAATCAGAAGATCCACAGTAATTAAGAAATGTAATTTTGTGCTTATAACCACGCTGTAATTATAAAATACGGAAGACCAACCAGAATATAATTAAGTTGCGTTATTTCAGTTAAGCATTGTTCTCCGCTGTTAAGGCTTTTACTTTTGCGAAACACGTGTGGAGAAGTTAATTTGATTTTTCAATTTCAACTGAGAAGGGTACCTACAAGTATCATCTTATGAAATTTATATGATGATATTTTATATTAATCTCAGTTATGACATTTTTCCATAAATGAAAAAAAATCAAAATTAATAATAAAATGAATGCAAATACAAATAACAGTAAAATGTAATAAATGTACATAAAAATTATAGTATTTATCTATACTTCTGATAAAATTTCATAAGAAAGGTACCTATAAATTAATTAGATACCTTTCTTATGAAATATGAAACTTAATCTCACTCTTAGCAGTCTTATTTTAATTGCTTTGTAATATATTTTCCATAAAGCATCGTAAACTTAAAGGGGAAAGCTAAGTACAAAAAAAAAAATTAGAGCACTGAAAGTTTTTCTTAATAACGAGGTAAATAATTTGTTCACTTAAATGTAAATTATTTCACTTTTCTCCTTCCGTAGAACAAATTAACCTCATGGAATTCGTAAATATGTCATTCATCACCTGTCAAGAGACACGAAAGTTTATGACCTGCTTCGTTTTATTTTCAAATTACATCTTTTTGGCACAAAAGTTAAGTTAAGTTAAGTTCAAAATATTTTAAATAAACATTATAATTTCTGATTTTCTTAAAATAAGTTTTGAAAAAATGATAATTGATATTTAAAAGAATTTCAAAGTGAGATTTCCATTTTTTTTTTTAAAATGGAAAAAAAAAAAAATGGTCAATTTTGCTGACTCAAAAAAAACTAGATTTTTAACGAAAATTTCAGACGTGCTAGGAATGATTAAAAAAATGGAAAAAAATACCCCAAAAATACTTTGATCTTTCCTCTTAATAATAAACATTTAGACAATAAAATTTTGTTTTCATCAAGTTTGGTGTCTTTTTCATCATGCTATACTTTTTTTTTTTTTAGCGATCTCGTGGAGGTACCTATTTTAGCGTTTATAATGAAGAAGAAGAAAAAAAAAAAGAAATACAAGTAGTAACACTTGTCAACAGAATCTGGCATCTCAAACATTGTTCATAATACAATTCTTTACCTAAAATATAAGAGAAAAAAAGAAAAGATTTTTAATGTATCTAACTATGTACTTATGTCATGATGGGTTCTGACATCACTGACAAGAACAGGTAACTCAAATCAAATAAAAAATTATGCATAAAGACTGGACATTTTTTAAAACTTACAGTAAAATATTCAATTTCACTAATGTACCCTTGTACTAGCTTAAACAAACAAGTAGACCAAAACATATTGCAGTATTTTTATATATTGATGCATACATTTGTATATTTACTATACTCTCATTACATACATGTAAATAAAATTTACAATCAGTAAACACCCATAGAGCCAACCCATGGTTTATCCTGCAACTACGCTGAGCTGACCTTAGCTTCTGGTATGATCACCAGTTTCAAGTTTTTCTCATGCATATATATCATTACACAGATTATGACCAAGGTCTCTGGTCAATTTCCAAGGAATCTCAAAAGCTGCTAGGCAATTTTTGAAACTACCCATATGGAAATGTGGAGTCCATCCTTAAATTTGGCCTTGTTCTTCATCCTATTCCCATAGAAGGATAAATAAATACCTTCTGATTTTAAGTTATTTGCAGTGAGGTGGCACTGAAAAATTCTCAGCCTGATCATTAAAAAATTCCTAAATAAATTCTAATGTTAGCTCAAATTTTACGAAATGATTCTCATGCAGAACTTTTCAGCATTCCTTGGAACAAAATACTTCAAAATGACATTATTATATAATATATATATTACACATACCTTACATGTGTGTGCGTATATATTATACACACACTCTAAAGGCAAAAAGTTTGGGCCCACCCTGCATTTCTTTAAAAAAATGTCTTAAAATGAGATTTTTATATTTATTTTTTAAAGTAAAAGATAAAATTTCAGTAACTACAGTGTTTTTTGCATTCATTTTTCAATCTCTCCTGGCTCCTCTTACTACCGAAGAGTTAAAATTTGAATTCATCTGTCCACAATACATTTTGCTAAATTATGAATATTTCACAAGAAAAACCTTCTTTTCACCATCAACACCTCAGACTGAGATTATCAAAATTTTCAACAAAGTTAAATGTTAATACAGATTCTAAATGTTAGCTCAGCACTGACTAATGTTGTAAGCAAAACATGTAGCTGTCTCTGAAGAAAAGATGGTGTCATGACAGTATTTTCAGGTTCTGTTTTTTGGGTTTTTTTATTTATTTATTTTTAAAATAATTTGCTTAAAATGGCAAAAATCAAAGTAGCTAAGCATTGAGGTGAGGGCACAAAATGGAATTATATTCAAAGGCTACTCTCAAAGACAAATTGCAAAGAAATTGAAAATTTCTAGATATTTCTGCAATATTTGTTACAAAGGCAGTTAAAAACTGGCACAGATGTTGACAGAAAAAAGATCTGGAGCACCAAAAGTGACAACTGCTGCTGGAGATAAAGACTTGATTATTGAGAACAAAATAAATAGAAGGAAAACAGCTGCAGAGTTGACAGCTAAACTTAATTCCTCTCAACAGCAACCAGTGTTGCTCTCAACTGTGAAAAATCAACTTAGATAAATGGAATTCAGAATGCATAACCATCAAGAAAATCCTGCTATGAAAGGGGAATTAGCAGAAAAAAGACTTATGTGCAAAAAAGCATAACTGGGCATTGAAAGAATGACAAAATGTCGACAGAAGAGTCCAAGTTTGAACTTTTTGGTGTTAAGAGGAGAAAGACTGATTGAAAATTGGAAAATATTCCCTTTTCAATAAAACAACGATTCAAAACACTCTAAATTATTTCAGAATTACCTTGAAGAAAAAGAAAAAAAAAAAAAAAAAAAATTGAAATTATGACTTAGGCCACATCAATCTCCTGACTCTTTTCCATTGAATTGAGAATGCCCAAACAGTGAGGGTGAGCTTTTTCAGTGATTGAAGAATGCTTGGGAAGGTCTGCTATCTACCTTTCTTTTTTCCAAAATACTGTTGGATGGAAAGAATGGCAAAAATTTGTAAAGTAGTAGTTAGGGCAGGTGATGATTTTATTGACTAAAACAAATATGATGCTGTTGTATGATAATGTTTTCAAGTTAATTCTGTATTCTTTTGTCAAAATTGAAGCAAATACTTTGTAGTTATTGAAATTTTATCTTTAAAAAAAGTTATTTTAAAGAAATGCAGGGTGGCCCCAACCTTTTTGCCTGTAGTGTATGTATCAAATAGGCAATTGAATGATAAATTGGAAAAATCCTGCTTAACATATTTCATCTTCTAAATGTTCTTTAGTATGGCATTATATATGTGCAGGAGTTGGGGATATAAATGTAAACATCTGTTATAATTATGCATCAAGAGGAACTACAATAGGTGCTTTTAAAAGTTAAAATCTTTCCAAGTTCTAAAATTTTTAATTTTTGGCCATCCAACATGTACAGAAATTTCTATTATATATATATATATATATATATATAAAATGTGGAAATAAGCAAGCTCGCATTCTTCACTGTATAACTTACTGTTCATCTGTTCCTAATTAAATTTTGATTTGGATCTATAAACCATATCTCACAAAAAAAAAAACTTGTCAGACACTCCAAGAAAAAGAACCCTCTTAACAGGCCCTGTATCTACTGCAGTTGTACTGAATATGAGTAACATTTTCACAAGATGGCAATATTGATGCTTACTGCTGGTTATTAGAATTTAGGCCACATTGAAAAATACATGCACTCAAGATGAAATATCATCAATATTCTTAGAAACTAAACAAATTTTCAAGTTCTGAATCTTCTTACTCCTGCACTAAATCAAGTAGAGATTCAAGAAAATTTGTAGATAGTGAAAAACACAGTAAAACTAATAATGTTGATACCTGGATAAAGTGACATCCAACTAAGAGGCAAAAAGAGTAATTCTGTGTGCATGTTTTCTAAATCTTTATCAACATATTCTTATCTGCTTGCACATGAATGGATATGGAGATGATAATTTCTGCTCAACTTTTCCTGATAAAAGTATTATAGGTATCTTTATATTGCTATATAAATGGTTACCTTTAAAATTTACAGGGTGTTTACCTTTATATGCAGATAAGTACCTAATCTATTTAATTTTTCATTTGCATCCAAAACACACTTTGTATACATGATTAGATGCATAGACATTTTAGTATTTACTGATATTGTCCAAACTGTACCATGTATTATAGCATATGGCCCTCAAAAAAAACAAAAACCAAAACAAAAAAAAACACACACACAATCACTCAGTTCAGATACTCAGAAAACTTGCAAATAACAGCATCAAATGAGGTAAAGAAAAAAATTTATAGCAGAATCTGAATAATCTATAAACACAAAGATATTGCAGTTTGTATGACAAACACTGAAATATGAAATATATAGCTGTCTACAGTAAGACTTCAAGAAAATATTAAAATAGATACTGGCTAAACAATTGAATAAAAATTTCTTTATAAATATTGTTTTAATTCTACATTTTCCTTAACACCTAAATCATATAAATTATAATTTGAATTGTGTATATATATATATATATATATATATATATATTTTAAAAGACATATTTTATGTTTAACGTTATTATTTTATAAAATATGTCTTTAATAAATAAATTATCGGACCTTGTCCATTTCTTAATATATGACGTCATTTGTTTACATTCGATACGCCAGAGCAGTTATGAATGTACGAGATTCATGGAAAATTGGAGTTTATAAGCAGTAAATTCGACCTTGTCTACCTAACGCTTTTTGTAGCCTAAGCGGTAAGGCACATCAGCGTATATGACGGTTCCATTATAGGATGCAGGTTCGAATCCTGTCAAAGAACGAATATTTTCTATGAAAATTTCTCGGACATTCAGGCCGGTAAATGTTATTTAATACTGTTTATCATAAACAGAGCATTTGCTTAAATACTTGTATCTATAAAATAACAACGTTAAACATAAAATATGTCTTTAATAAATAAATTGTCGGACCTTGTCCATTTCTTATATATATATATATATATATATATATATTCACTATTTCCTAAGTTAATGGACTACTTCACTATCTTGCCATCAGGCTATAAATATTGACATATGGCAATGATCAGTTTTTAATTTGATGATTGCTATGTGCATGAAATTCCAATTGGCATCAAATATATATATATATATATATATATATATATATATATATATATATATTTTTTTTTTTAACATTCTTCATTATCCTAAATCAAATCATATTTTACATTTAACATTTTCATATGTATAAATCTCATTGAATTTTATTAACTGTTAAATTTTCAAATTAACCACAACATTTCTAAGTAGCAAGATTGCTATGGTAGTGATTTTTCCTGAACTTTTTCAGTTTTTCTGAGGATGTTCTTATTGAATGAAATATTAACAGAATAAAATATTTATACATGAACTGGTTTTCATTTATTCCATCTTAAATATATATCAGGATGATAGAAAAATGAAAAACTTATTAGCAATGTACTTCATTCCAAGAAAGAACTTCTCCAGACAACTATTTTATTAATGGAATCAGTCTTGTATATAGAAATTTCAGAAGAGCTGAGCAATTTAAGACAACAAATGCTGGTTATGGTTTAGGCTGAATGTCTGAATGTTTATGTTCAATGTATCTACATTTAAAACTGTCAATCCTGAAGGTTTTTATCAGTTTTATTTTTTAAATGTCTCATTTACATTTAAATGCTGAGAGTTTCTCTAAGGTTTAAATGTAACCTGTAACTGACATTTGTTCTAGTCTCCCCATCCCCACATTTTCCATTGATAAAAATGTTGTGTGAATCATTCATCATTCCTCCATTTTCCATTTTGTCATTTGTCCAAGAGTATCATTTTATACCAATGTTGTCAATCATAAATGAATATAATGAAAATACTAATCTCCAAGTAGAGTTAAAGAGTTAACACATTCAACAGTTGAGAATAAATTAAACTTTACTAATTGAAATTAGAGTCAAAACAGTGGCGGAATGAGTCAAAAATTCTACCCGAAAAGTCAAAAGGACCCAATTAAACCCAAATGTAGTCAAATGAATCTAATAAAAGCAAAGGTTTTAGGTAAATAATGTTACATCTATTCAATATTGTTTTATGTTAATGTATGCATAATACAAATACTAGAAAATTCTAATAATAAAAATGAAGATCTCAATCATAGAACAACAAGTCAAAGTAATTTACAAAGCAAAATTTGAAATTGTTTTCAAAGTATAATTAAAACTAGAACATGTGCAGAACTGAAATGGGAACTAGTCAAAACTAACCAAACTGACCAAAACAAAATTAAAAAAAAATATCCTTAAAAAAAAGTTTAATCAAACAAGGAACTGAGGATATATCTGTTACCTACCAAAAGAAATTACAGCATCAAAGATTTATTTAAATCTCTCCAGCATCTATACAATATTTTTATTTTTTTGTTTTTTTTTTTGTGGTTATTTCTAAAGTGATGAACCATCACTTTGGGGCCCACCGGGAAATTTCCCAGACTGCCATGGAGTCAAAGTGACTGATAGAAACTTCAGATCTTAATTTGAATAAACAAACACTTGTTATGAAATTTCTATATCATTAAGTTGATGGTAAAATTGTTCATGTACAAAAGAACACAATGAAAGCAAGTCCTGAGAATTGTATTTATATATTTGGAAAGCAACAGCTACAAAAAAAAAAAAAAAAAAAAAAAAATAATTATATAATTAGCATATCAATTATTAATGCAGGGAAGACAAAAAGTTCTTCATTTACAATGAATGTGTGCACACAAACTCAAACAGCTTAATCATCATCTTCATATGATGCTGTCAGTTCTGAGAGTAGAAAAATTACAAAGTGACTATAAATATTTATTTTGTAAGCAAGAGTGTTAGACAAACAAATTTATAATCTTGGTAGAATTTTTTTATGTCTCCCAATACAAGGCCCAAGAGCCACTCAAGGCAGAGAGTTACTGAATAAGTATGAACCTAAGAAAAAGTAAATGCATATTATTAGGATATGTTTTGATGACCCCAGACTTGAGATTAAGACCATAGTGATTGGGGAAGCATCCCCTTTATTCCCAAAAACGTTCAAGGTATATAGTTACTGAATGAGGTTGATGCAAGAAAAAGTAAGAAGTGTATAATATGAGGATATGTAAGATGGATAACAGTTGACTCTAGACTTAAAGCTGTTAAGATCATAGTGAAACCTCTCTATGAAAGGAATCAAAAATAGCTAAAGGAAAATAAATGATACTTATGTAAGCTATTTACCTTAAATGAGCTGATATACAAATGTACTGCTCTAAGAAATTACTTAGAAATCCATCTTTAGTGAGATTCATGGGATTTTCCTACTGAAATCTGTGTTTTGCTTATATGTTTACCTGTGTGTCAGTATTAGTGAAAATGTTCGTTGGTCACAAGCTGTTCATAAGTCACAAATTCTTCAAACACTGAAATAATTCCATAATGTTGCCCACAATAAAATGTTCACTGCAAAGTTTCTGATTTCATGTTTTTTTTTTTTCCATATTACTCATATTTCCCTAAACTTGTTTTCAGAACTACCACTGTATTTACTAAACTGTAGATATATTTTAATGTGTGTATGTATGTCTATGAATTAGTGAAAGATACTTTTCAGAAACTGAATAAAGTACCAAGGCATTGAAAAATCAAATCAGAAATAAAAAAAAGTGAAGAACTCATATATAGCAGTGAAAGTGAGACTTTCATTACAAATGAAAAATATCTTTAAGGAAAAAATCTTTAAGTAACCAAGATGTGATTCTATCCATGAACATTAAAAATACAATGAACAGATTATGTAACAATGAAGAATTTAAGGAGAATAAAAGCTACAAACAATATTAATAATAATCAAAAATAGCATTATAATATATATATATATATATATATATTATAAATTAACAAGAACACCGGATTATATATCTTACTGTTTTCTTTCTTTATATATATATATATATATATATATATATATATATATATATATATATATATATATAGGCAGCAAGTATTCATTCAAACAAATTTGATTAAAAAGAACTGATGAGGTCTGTTTATTATATTTTCCCAATTTTTGAATAAGGTATTGAGTATTGTGCTTGAAGTTGTGGCTGAACTGTTTCAAGTTCATGTCATTTTTTGTTTGAGTATTTTCAATTATTGCAGTCATTATCAAGAACTAATATGGTGTCAGTGTGGTAGTTAAAATTCCATTGTCTGCATCCTGGTATTCTTTGGCAAGCTGCAAGTTTGAAATGGTCTAGCATGCAATTATGTTTAACAGATACTGGGGGGGAATGAAGTCACACATACACACACAAAAAAAAAAAAAAAAAAAAAAATTTTGATACTAATATGATATATGCACACATTAATTATATCATATGCACTTCAAGATACTGTCTCCTGTAGTGAATTATATATAATTAAAAGAAGGTTTGAAGAATTTAGCACTCACAGGATATGCATGTAAACATGCTTTAAGGCAGATAGATGAATTATATATTTATATGAATACAACATATTTTTGTCTTTATTGGCAAATAGATATTTTTTTAATTGCTATATATTGTTTAGATTTTGTAAAGAGCGAGACATACTTTAAAAAGATACTAGGTAGATATCAAATATCAAGATATTCTATCAAATATTTGAAAAGGAATGATTTTCTTTGACAAGATTCAGTTTACTTTTCTAGTAATTTGAAGTGAATTCAAATTCAAAACTAATAAACAATTATTTTAGAGTCAAAAACAAAAGCTAATTCACATGTTGCTAGTTTGAAAAGAAACAACTTTGATTTATGGTCCAATCAGATCCAACTAACCTTTATATAAAGAGCCAAAGTCCAGCTATTTAGTTAGTTTTTCTCCATGTCATGTGTACTGCACACACAAGCCATTCAGTGAAACAGAGTCAACTATCCACTTTAAAACCTATGCATGTATACAAGCACAGCATTTATGAGACTGCCTTTCTCCAGAAATTGACTAATTTATTATTCAATAAGAAATATCCACTTCATAACATCTTCAAACATGTTGCATCATGTGTTAAAAATAATTATCAAAAGGTTATATTTTTGTTTAATAGTAGACAATTTATCTGGAGTCAAAATTAAGCTATTGTCAACTGCCACACGCACTTTTGCAAACAACATATTCTTCATACTATATGACAAAAGAATAATGAAATCAGTGATGTAAATTTACTCAGAAATTATTCAACAAGGTTTTTTTAAACTGTATATCAAATCAATCTTGTACATGTTATCTTAAGCAAGACCATAAAGTCCTATATTTTCCATCTTTAAGAGTTTGTCGAACAAAAATAATGTTCCATCTTTTTTTATTTCAGGATTTTGATCTGCAATTACAGTATGAGATTTTTCTTGTGAGAATATTTTCATATATTTTGTTCTCATTCCATTTCTGAGGTGTCAGCTTCAAGCAGTTAAGCTGAAAGGTAAGATATTTTTTCCTTTTAAATTGGTGGCTATCTTCATAGAAATATTTAATAAAAAAACCAATCATCAATTGCATGACCAGGTATGGCTGTAGGATTGCTGTTCAGCTAAGCACCTGACCAGTTCCCTTCACATATATGGGTTGAAAACCAGATATGTATTAATTCATGTATAGCTGGTCTTGGACAAATAAACCAAGCAGAGATCATCCCTCTCCAGGTCAAGCTACAGCTGATGTATCCATGACCAATGTATTCATCCCTATTGATTTGATTGATAGAACACTTCACACAGTGATGCTGGCTGCATACATATCTATAGAGCTCAGCCTACCCCATTGTGCAAGATGGCCATTGACCCCTACAAGAAGGTTCATCCACCTTTTGAGAGGTGTTGTTCTTAATACTTTTGGGTTTCTAGCCACCCTCCTTACCAGGAAAGCAACCTAACCATGCAACAGGTGGTACTGGCTTACACAGTACCATTCATGGAGTGACCATAAAAATGACAAAAGTAATATAAACCTGTCATCATTGCAAATTCATAATATAGATGCTCTAATTAACAAAAATCTAAATTCTTTAAACCATTAAGTGCTGAAATTTGAGAGATTTTTTATTAAAAAGCAACCATTAAGTGCTGAAATTTGAGAGATTTTTTTGTTCAATAGAAACTACTTCAAAAGTATTTTTTTTCACAATAAACATCGACATGCACATTTTTTCTTTCTTTCTCATGTGTACTTATATTGTTTGTGCCCAATTTTTCTGCTTTGTCAGCTCAAAAGTCAGGAACATTGTTATATTTTTTTTAATAAGATTGAATTTAAGAAAACTAGCCAACTGATTTTCAAGAGAATATACTCCATTCTTAGTTTGGATATAACATTAACAGATTCAAAATTACCCACATTAATATTACTACAACCATTTTTGATGATAAACTATTTGATCATTCCAACTTTCCTGTATTTAAAGTTGATTTGTCCCTCAGTTTCAAATATATTTCAAAGTATTCAAATGTAAAAAAGGTGTATAAGCTAAATTGTTTCAAATGAGGATTGTCCTTACTTTTCTTGAATTCTAGTTATGAAAATGGATTCTTTTACAGAGTAATATTTATTTTAAATTATGATATCCAGTTTGTTACTGGGGTCCAGTTTGTAGCAGTGTTGTCTCATTTAGTGAATTAGAATATTTTCTTGTGTCGAATCATGATAGATAGTTTTGAAGATATATTATTGTGGTCGCATAAGGTTTCTTTGAACAGGAAATACTATAGTGCATTGTATGTGATGCAGCTCACCTGGGTATTAAGAAACCCTCTGAAGGAAGAAAAATAAAAAGATATCTTGTCACTGCATCATATTGTGATTGAAGAGAAAAAGAGTTCATGCCCTTTCCTTTTATACAAGGCCACCTAGCAGGCATTGAGCAAAGTCACTTAGCAGACCAGGTAGAGTAATCACAAGTGTTTTATATAAAGAAAAGAAAAAGATAAATTTTTGTAACATTTTCTTGTAAACTGTGCATTTCTTAATGTCTTTCAGTCATATCAAATCCATTGAAGTACAAAGCCCTTATCTAATCCTTTTATGACAACTATCACTGTACCATTCTCTACCTTGTGTAACAAACAGTTGTGTATATGTGGTTTAGTATATTTATACAGTTAACATATGTACAGCATTAGTCAGCTATGTTGGTTTCTACGACTAACTCCTAGAAATCTCATGAATCAGATTCTAATTAGAATCTGATTCATGAGACTTTTCCCTAGAAAATTTCATTGTTACAAGGCCTATTGACATTACACCATGTCTTGCCAGTAAACTCTTCTATTCCATCTCTTTATCTGCTGTCTGGCCTTTTTCTAATGTACTAACTAACCATTGGGCACCAGTGAAGCAACCTTTTGAACCTCCACATTTTTTAACAAGGTTTCTAATCCACGTTTATTTTTGTAGTTTAATCACCTCTGTTATATCTCTTATCTTGATCTGCTCTTTAATCCACAATGATTGCTTTTTATCTTGATTTATCACTGGAATTGTTCTGTCCATTGATTTTTGTGAATTTCTAAGTTTGCTTTTAAGCTATCTTGTTAATATCCATATTTGGTACCTGTATGTCAAAGAGATTCCTAAAAGCCACTTTTGTTAGAAAAAACAGTGTACTCAGTAAAGAAAGCAAATTCAGAAAGAAATTTATTTACCTGTCATGATTCATGTACAAACTGAACAATCATTATAGATGTTCAAAATGTTTGCCTGAATGTTCAACACAAAGTTGTAAGGGTGATAACCAGGAGGAAGTAGCTTTATTCAAGGTCATGATTCCTGAAAGATAAAACAGTGATAATAAATTTGCCACCCTGTAGATTAGACCAAGTTACCTGACTTTATAAGTTTTATTTCTTAGTTTCAGAATCAATGTATGCATATTTTAAGACATTTGTAAGTAATGAATATTTGTTTAGTATGAATCTGAATTTATTAAATGATTTATTTTTAATTACTAATACTGTACCAAACCAAAAAACTGGTAAATATATTAATAATTATAATTTCTAATTAGAACTAGTGAGTAACAATAACAAGCACAAAATTTCAGTAAATTTTTGACACATTGTATGAGCAAATCATCCCCAAAGAACTGAAATTTTATGATTATGAATTTGCAATGAAATTTTATAAGATTTAACAAAAATATTTTTTGTACAAATTAATTATAATTCTTATTCAAGCATCAAAGCTGAATAAACATTTTGGGTTTGTGATAGAAAATGGAAGGAAAAAAAAAAAAAAAAAAAAAAAAGAAATTGTCCAATATTTTTTCTCTTTCAGATTTACAAATACTGTCACATGATTCTTGTAACTGAAGTGGCTTAGGAGTGAATTCTACCACCAACACTGCCGATCACGATGACATGCATCCAGGGTTCTGACATGCACTTTTATCTCTTCACAAAAGAGTAGTGTATGTAAAAGAATAAGCAACTAAGCATCCACCAATGAGAATCACGTCTTAACATTTTCATAAAACTAAATTTGTTTCTTTGTTTTGTTATATTGTTTAAAAGGAAAAAAAAAGCTGGGAGTTATCTGCAATATTTTTTACTTAACATCTCTCAGGTGGGTGTGAAAATACTGACACCTTGATTATAACCCCAAAAAGAAACAAAAATATACAAACAAACAAAAAATAAAAAAAAGCTAATGTAAAATATTTACTGAATGAAACAAAACTTGATAAGAGAACCATGTGATTAAAAAAAAAAAAAGAAAAAAATTAAATTTTTGATGTGAAAACTTTTTTATTTAAAATGCTGTATTCCTCATGAAATATTTTCTTTTTATGTCTTTCATTTTATTCCAAATTCAAAAAAAAAAAAAAAAAAAAAAAAATTCCTCATTTTTATATTTCTTAAAGATTTTATTTTATGCAAATATTCAGCATGTTTCTTTTACAAACCTCTCCCCTTAGTGTATTCATCACATCAGCTTAATTGATAATTTCAGTTTTCTTTAAATTTCTCACTGATTGATAATATTAATTTTAAATCTTTACAAAAAAAACCCAAAAGGATCAACTTCAGGTTTGAGATTTACAACAAAAGGAACAATGTATTTGCTCCAGTTGAAGGCTCTGCTTTAAAAATTCAACTGCAAAATTTCTGAAAGGAGATGATGTTATTGTATAATACTATGCTGAAAATGAAACATTCATTTCATATTATTGCAGAAATTAAAAATCTTTCAAACAAAAAATATCTACTTGGAGGTAGAAATCACTATTTTTATGGTAAGACTGAATGCCATAAAAATATATGTCTTTGCGAGTATGTTTAGAAAAATGTCACTTGATAGCATATGGATAAAAATAGCTGAGGAAAAAAAAAAAAAAGCTCATTTCTTAATTTAACCAACCTCCTGATATTTCTTTTAAATATGTATATCCTGGCAATACATATTCTTCACTGGTTCTGTTGGTTATTTCCACAATTTGTTATTGACTGATATGATTGTGAGTATTATCTTTTCATATTCTTCCCATGTGACTCATTTTCAGGGAACAATGTTTATCTTCAATTAATGCAGAAATTATGAAGGTGAAACATTCATTGATTCCACTATTGTAACTTTAGGATTCACTTTTGGGAAGTAAAGGAACAAAAAAAAAAAAAAAAAAAATGGTGAATTTCAAATGTTAAAATGAAGCAAATTTTGAAAATGCCTTTAAAAGTCAATTTTGTATGCTGCTTGTTCAAATACATACAGACATAAAAATAATCATTTTTTTTTTTTTTTTCTAAAATGAGTGAAATATTAAGAACTGAAATGCAGGCAAAATACTCCATGTAACTAATAATATTGCTCCATATTCAACAAGAAAAAGAAAAAAAAAAAAAAAAAAAAAAGGTGCTATCATATAAAATATTATGGGTCCAACCCAACTGTTTAACCACTGGTGCCCAGAGAGGTGATTATTCCTGAAATTAAGGAATGCTTCAGGGCTGATAAAGAATTCATCAATGCATACAGAACTCAAATGAAATGGTATTAAACAATACTCCACATGAACTAAAATGTGCAGGAATAATAATAATAATACATAAGCAAAATGAAGAGATCTTGTGATTAATGAAAAATTGAAAGTGAAAATGAAGTGATATCTATGTCAAAATTTATATAAAGAAACTCCAATTCACGCAAACAAATTGGTAAAGTTATTTGACTACAAGAGAAGAAAGGTGGTGTGGAGCTGTACCACAAAGGCTGGAAGATTATGTCAAAGTTCAAAAACAGAATTGTAGAAATTACTGGGAAAGAACACCCTGGCTATGAAGACTGTGGGTTAAACTCAAAATCAGCAAAAAAAACAATTTGATTTCTTTAAAGAATTGACAGATAATATTTTGAATCAGTCGTGTTCAAGATTATATGTGTCCTATATACCTGTGTATGTCAAAATAAAGTCAAAGCAACGCTGGGATTTGCTTGATTATCCAATACTTTATGGGCCTTGAAACTATAAGAAAAAAAAAAAAAAAATATATATCTTAAGGAAATCTGGAAAAAAAAAAATGATCGTATATGTCCATCCCAAAATTGTCATGGACAGAAATTCAAGCAAAATATGCAATTGAAAATAAAAATAAAGCAGTTAAAAATAAACATTAAAAAAAAAAAAATAAAAAAAAAAAAAATGTAATCCTGTGAAATTTGTCTTCATTGGTAAATTTTGAATTTTTCTAATCCTGCAGTTAAATTTACAATTCTTAAAATATGTCTGTAATGAAACAAACTTTCTGTGTCATTTAAAAAATAAGATGGTGGGTTGATTGAAAATAAAATGGTTTTGTTTATAAGAGATAGTTACAGATTTGATTTTTGAAAGTTACATCAATTTAATTTGGCTTTATATATATATATATATATATATATATATATATATATATATATATATATATATATATATATATATATATAGGAGTTTTGTTTCTAAAATTAATTTTTAGTGTTTGCTTAAATTACAAAAAAAAGCTAGTATTCAAGATGGATGAATCCAGTATCTTAAAATTATTTTTTAATAAAAGAATGACATTAATTTAAAAACAAAAAAAGACAAACTTGGAAAATAGTGATATTCTAATGTCTACGAATTTCTTATGTTTGAACTTAAACAACATCTCAGATTACAAAAATGATTAAATACAAAAATAAGGCTACTTCTAGCTTGTAAAGATATATATATATATATATATATATATATATATATATATAATCTTGACAATTCATAACTATTTTCTTAATTCATGCAAAAAACAAAAGCTTCAAATAGTATCATTATTTTAATTAGATTGAAAAATTAACAAAATTCCATTAAATCTTGTAGTTTATATGAATTTGTATTGAACACATGTATCAGTTAAAATAAAGAAAATATTTAGACTATAATCATTAAAAGATATCATCATTATACTGAGAAAGTATTGGTTTTCAGAGGATTTAACTAAAGGCAAATTATTCGTGAGATTTTATCTTGTACTTGGGTTACTTACAATATATATAGATTGAATATAATCTGCTTCAGAATAGCATGTGTTTGTCCCTTTCATATCATGCTAATACTATTGTGTGTATAAACTTTGTTTTCTCCCCCCGCCTCTTTCTTGATATCTGGTTGTGTGTTACTGTGCATATTGTTGAGATTGTATATAAATTTATCTAATCAAATATGAACATATCTAAATGTCTGTAAGCTACAAACAAATCATTTGTGTCTATATAAAGTATTTAAATACAGGAAATAAATAATATACATTCAGTTAAAATTGAAGTTTAAAATTCAAAATGTTGCAGAGTTAAACACCTGATTTTCTGCAGGGGGGGTATTTTAAAAAAAAATCATTTCCCCAAAGCAAGGCAATAAAAGCCACAAAGATGCAAGGGGTTACCAAGAGTGAAAGAAACACAGAGGATATTAAAATAACAGGATTCAAGGAGAAAAAAAAAAATGATTAACAATGCATTTAAATTTTTGAAGATTGCAGTTGACAGAAAGCCAGAAGAGAGTTCCACAAGTGAGAAGAATAGCATAGAACTTACAGTTACAACTAGCAATTTCAGCAGTGAAATGAGACAGCTGCTAATCTGGTACTGTGAAAGAAAGTTCATCAGAACAATTACCATGAAAATATTTATAGAAACGGTAAAGGGAAGTTATATTACAGTGGTGGGAAAGTAACTGAAACCAAGATGACAGGTCAGGACCAATAATATTGCAGATTCTTCAAATTTTGTCAAGAATCTCTACATATAAAACAGAAGTACCAGACCAAATGTGGCAGCAATATACGATGCACAAATGCTTAGTAGACTTTTGTTTACTTGATCTCTTTAATGAAATGCAAGGCAGACAAGATTATAAAAATTTAATACATTGAGTTTGAAAGTTTTTTTGGCTGAATGCTTGCAACTTCAACGCAATTCAAATGATCCATTTCTTCACTTAATGAAGTTTGAAGAATTACTGATTGAAATGTGATGTTTAACTTATTCTATGCGCTCTTTAACTAAAATTGTTTCATTCTTTAGAGCAAGAAAACAGTAAATATTAGTCTAAGCTTTTGAAGTAAAATAATGATGTATCTCAAAATTTCATACAAGCTTTGACTTCTAAGCGTCTGACAAAAATAACAGCCGCCAAGTTTATAACCATGCAAATCAGTTTTTGTGCAATTTTGGTCATGCCTGAGATGCATGTGTGTGTTTGTGTATACAGCTTTCAAAAGAATATATATATATATATATATATACACACACACACACACACACACAATTTCATATATGCTTATAGGATGTGAGATTAGCTTGATTGTTATTGGTGTGGAAAGAGGAATTAACAAGCCAAGTTCAAAATTCTTGTCTAGTCTGTTGCATTCACTGTTACACAAATGCTTTTGGGAAAGGCATGGATCAATCTCTCCCCAGCTATGGGTTAAATAGCAGGGTAGGCTCTAGCCTTGGGTGGTAACCAGCCTTAGAAGAATAACTGAATACAAAACCACAAAGAAGGCAATGAAAAACCACTATACTTTCTTAAGTCATGGAAATTCACAAATTAAAAAAAAAAAAAAAATTGTGTAGAGCCATGACTGCTATGTCTATTAATGACATACATATTCATGTTTTTAAATGTACTCAGTATTATGCCTACCTGTCTTTGTCAATACAGTTGTATACATAGACATACCTGCATTGAAATATGGGGGTATGTATATATTTCCACTGAAAAATTTATTTACATGTAAGCAACAACTGAATGCATGCATGCACAAAGTATATTTGTGCATGTATATGTTTACATATTTGCGGGTGTTTTCAATTCCATTCAAGATTTCAAATTCTTGGATAAAATGTTTTCATGGTGGTCCCAATAATATAACAATTATGGCATTCAAAGAAGTGCGTTTGCATAAACATTTCCTGAAGATGAGATTTCTTGATTAAAAATAACTGCTTGTTAAATGATTTACTCTTAAGTGTATTGATTTAAAAACTCTGAAATACATTCCATTTCTGGGTTCCATAATGGGTAATATATTTCAGAAAAAAATGTGTTTAAACTAAAAGTCCAATTACAATCATCTTCTCATCTAATCAACATAAATTCCTTGAAAAAAAATGTTAACTTGCCAGAAAAATTGATTAATGAATATTTAGCTTATATAAAATATGTTTATTCATGTTCTATGAGTAGTTTGTAATAAACTGCTGGTAGCTTGTTGCTTCTTTCCATCAAAGAGCCCCACCTGGTTAAGATGAATCTCACCTCCAAAATACTCAGGATTGAACCATAAATGTCGTTATCACTTGTCTGCTGAGCTGTTAACTTGGGCTTGTAATATGCAAACTTGAAAAGAACATGAAAATTTTACATGACAATTATTAAAAAAAATAAAATATTGAATTCTGCATGATTACTTTGAAACAAAGGAGTTTTTTCCTGCCTTTTTGGAGGAGGCTTTAATTTAGATTGACTGACAGTGGCCTTATCTCTCTCATGACTAGTGTATTTCCATCAAAGTTAATTCCTACAGTCAATTTCAGCAGGACTTAAATATATTTTTCATTAGAAATTCTATAAAGAAATTCTATCTTGGCTAGGTGTATATTTAAAAAGTTAATTGATTTGACACTAGAAATCTATAACTTACGCAAACAGAAGATTACTAAATATTTGGAAATTTCATCTAAGAGTTTATCAGATATCAGGGATCATCTGACAATTTCTTTTTTATCATGATACACATTTTCAAACTCTGCACAGGCTAAAAGATTTGAGATAAGATTTTAAAAAGATTTACTACACAATTTTGTAAAATTAGACAGTTATTACTAGTAAGTGTAGCAATACATGGGTAATTAAGCAAATTATGAATGTAAAAAAAATAAAAGATATGGTAAGATTGTAATTACAAGAATTATATCTAGTATGTAGATAACATTGTCAAATCCATAATACAGTGATACAATTACGGACCTATTTCCACTGATACCTCAAATTGTAATGATTTATGCAAAATTTTGGAAATCATTTTTTTGGTATGTATGTGTGCTTGTGTTCAGAATTTAAAAAAGGCAAAAGAGTTATCTATCTTCAAAGAAATAAAAAAAAGAATGAATATAAAAGAAAAAAAATGACTGGATTCATTTCTTTAAGAACATAAGAGATTCAAAGTTTTTGAATTCAATTTTTTTATGCCAATAAGCTGATTATAAAAATTCAGTAACATGCATCAAATTCACAATTTTTGAAAATACATTAAAAAAAAAAATATATCAGATTTAGATTCATATATAACAAGTAAAAGCTTAAAAGTTAAAAATCATTTAAAATGTTATTTTTATTCATATGTCTGAAAACTATTCCACACCTAAACTTTAGATAATTTTTGTTATGCTTCTTGTCCATTCAGTTAGCAAGAATATATTTCTGAACTTTTACTTTTGATATTTGAGATTTTACTCCTAAACAGACCAAGAGATATTATTATTTCCTCTTTAAATAATTCTCTAGTTCTGCTACACTTTTTTGAAAATAGCCAATTTAAACATTTTAAGATTTTATTTTCACAATGGCTTGTGTTTTGAGATGCAAGCCAGACTCCTGCCTTTTATTTACATTTTTTTGTTGTACTTTTATCTTGCTGGATTATTGTTTATTTACATAACATTAATTTGATATTTTTGATCAAGCATGAAATGCTAACATGTATTTCTTATCAATGCAATATTAAAAATTAAAATAAAAAATGAAACAATATTATACAAAGAAATAAGTTTGAAAATTATTATCGCTTTAAACAACAACAAAAAAAAAAATTTTTTTAAATATATATTAATATATACTTTTATATTAAAACAAAGTGTGTGGGGAGAGCAAGGATAAGCAAAAATATTTATTACTGCTGATTCTCTGGTAGTATTTTTCTTTCTTAGTCATACACTATGTTTTGTCCTCCACTGAGCTCTGAAGAGCAAGGAGCAATAACAATTTAGCCTCCTTTTTTTTTTCCGATTCACCACTTTACAAGTGAGTAATAAATATTCTTGCTTATCCTTGCCATTCCTCTCCTTTTGTTTTGACATATTTGCATGTATTCATATGTACTTTTAAGATGCCAATCTTTAAAAGCTATAAGTTTTTTTCCCCACCCACAGATTATTTAAGACTTCAAATGAATTAACTTTTTTACTGGCATACACAGTGATATACACAGCATATAAACTTATTTGTAAAATTGTATGGCTATGTAAATGCAATATTTGTTTTTGCTTTGGGTCTAGATTTTAAAACATTATTTTTGCCTTTCTAAGCTAGCAAACTCATTTACAAAATAAGGGCTCCAATCAAGCAAGGGACTTAAAAAGTTTATCTCAAAGCACAAAGCAATGCTGGAAACAAAATGAAAGGTTTTTCAAAAGTGCAAATGTTTCATAGTATCATTGAATATGTAACTTGAGCATACGAAACAACTTCATATATGTGTATACATGCTTACATGTGACTGTATATCTGATAATTTGGCTTTTGTATAAGTTTCTCTTATTGTAATTAGATGAAAAAAGGTTTACATAAAAGAAAAAAATACAAAAAATATGTAAAAAGGAAAATCTAAATTCTTTTACTTGAGTTCAGATTCAGTTACTTAGAAATAAAAACAAAAAGAAATGCAATTAATAAAATACTTTTTATGGCTTATAAGGAAATCTGTCAAAATGAATTAAAATAAAATGTAAAATTAATTGGATGTAATGATATCTTATAAATGGAAATAAGTAAAGAATACAAAAAAATATTCTCAGGAAAAAAATTTTTAAAAATTATAAACTGATTTTTTTTTTTTTAACTGTATAAACTTGTTAAATTCAAATGAAATGGTCAAGTTAAAGAGTGTATTATTTTGTCTTGCAAAGGCAAATCTTTAGGACATTAAAAAAAAAAAAAAAAAAAAATGGCTTCTTATAAGATGCAGTAAAAATGTGTATAAATACCAGCTTATGCTGAAACTAATAATTGTTACCAGTTTGTTTCATATATATCAGTCATATACAGTGTTTCATGAAGAATTATTTGTGGAACCTCCAGACAACTCTTTCTTGAAGATTTATCTTTTAAAACAAAACCAGTTTCTTTTAATATGTAAACCCAGTTTTAAAGGAGAACTGAACTGTTCTGGAAAAAAAGAAATTAAAAAAAAACTAAAAAAAAACTATGAGGAACCACTGACTTATTAGAATTGTACCTAATTGAAAATGTAAACATTTAAAAAATATTTGAAAAGAAAAAAAAAAAAAAAAAAAAAAATTACAAGATATGCAATACAGACCACTGTGTGCCTGTACTGAGAGGCTGTTAAATCAGTTGTTCGGACTAACTTTCTGTTTGGGGTTAAAATAAAAACAAAAAATATTTAGCAATGTCAACTCCAGCAAAAAATATAAACAATCTTCTCTTTACCTCAAAATCAAGAACAAAAATAAGGACCCCTCCCCACAAAAAACTACATATATACACTTTATGTATAAACTATGAAAGTTTGATAGATATCTAAGTAAGCACACATACATGTGTGTGTGTGTGTGTGTATTGTGTGTTTTTGCTGGCTCCAATAAGCTCATTCATGCTTTGACAGGTCTTGTTTTTCCTACTATGTGGTGACATGCCACCTTCCTTATCAACAGAAAAGCTAGTGGGGGGAGCTGGTTTAAACACCAACCACCCGTCCATGTGGCAGGTTGTACTGAGTTACATGTTACCAGTAGTAGACTTAAGCCTGACCTGACCCCAAATATGTATATATCAGAAAGTGCATATGAACAACAGGAACATTTCTCATGTATGTTTGATAACCTTAGTTTGTTAATGTGTTTACAAAAACAAGATGAATCTGGGCTATAATTTTTGAACAAGAATAATAGTAACAACAATATAACAAAAATTAAGACACTAATGAATATAATCTTCATTTTCTTATTTTGCAAACTCCAATTTGTCTGTACCAGGCTAAGCTAATCTCATGTATACAAGACATTAATTCAAAGTTTGAATATATTTATGATGCTGTAAGAATGTATATAATTATACATTTAAGCTACTCTAGAAGTAAATTGGAGATATTTCATCAGTAACACTGAGGTTCTATTCAGCCAAGTCTACAAGTGTTGAAATTATTGTTTAAAAAAAAAAAAAAAAAAAAAAAAAAAAAAAAATCAAAAACTGCAATGGGCTGGCCATATTGTAAGGATGTAGACAGCAATGACTGCCCGATTTAGTAAATTAGTCTCTGGCCAAAATAACAGTAAAGCTTCACTGAAGAGATACAAGGACTCTTTGAAGGTGACCTTTATCTCTTGTGGATCTAACCACCATCAGTCAGGAACAGAAACAACTGATAGAGTGATATGGAGGCAGAAGATCTATCAGACATCTTCTTGACAAGTTGTAGAAAAAGAGTGGGAGAGAAGATCTACAAGGCCAGAGCCTCTGCCATTCTCCTGCAATTAATGTGGGAAAGTATGCCATTTCTATATAGTCCTTACTGAGAGCCAGCCTGAGAGCCAGCAATGAACATGGAAAACTTGCCCAAATCTTTATTTGTAAATCCAAGCTATAATTATATAAACAATAAAAAAAACAAAAAAAAAAACTTACATCCCAATCCAAAATGGAAATCCTTGGCTATATACAATTCACCTCAAATGTTGCATTGGTATCTAATTTTCTTATATAAAATTGTCTAATGCATATAACTAATCAATTTCAAATATGTTTACATCAAATTAATGTCTTAAAGAAAATTAAGATCTTTTAAAGAATAAGATTTCTGAAAAATTCAATTTTACAGTTAAGTCTCCTTAAGAGTAGATATAATCTTTATGAAACAGTATAAATGAACATTATATATCGCACACACAACTGTATGTATATAAACATACATGTGTTTACATACTGACATGTACATGCTTGTATATTGACATAAAACAATTTGTGTGTGCATACAAATTTCTCTAATATATATGTATGCAAACATGTATGCACAATAAAGAAAAATCTTGACACGTAACTTGTTTCAATTTTCACAATATCCAATGTTCAAAAGAAAAAGCTGCTTCATAGTCATAATGCCAAAGTAAAGGCATTCGCAGATTTTAGCTGCTCGAAAGTGCCAATGTAATTGCCAAACATTCAAAATTGAACTTTGTGAGCAAATCAGTCAAAACTTGGATAAAGTCTTCAGTTGGCCAGGGTAATGTTCACTCCCACAGGATTTGATAATTGACGGAAAATTCATTATATAATCAGTAGATTTAATCATTGATTAACAGTTGCAAGCTTCACACACCTGACATATCTACTTAGTAACTTACCAGGGAAATTTTTTAAAAGTAAATATGCAGAAATTTATGCATTCTGACTGGTTCCATTACAAAAAATTTTTAAAAAATGTTCATGTGCATACATGTTTGTGTGGGCATACATTTTGATTCATCTTTTGGTAGGTATTAAGTATATATTGAAAAATCCAGAGAAATAAATTATTGAAGTCTTTATCAAGCTCTATGTAAAAGAAAAGAATGACTAGCAAACACACCTATATATATATATATATATATATATATATATATATATATATATAGCCTCATTCTCGAATTATCAATTTCAATACATATCAAATCTAAGCTTGTGGTTTGCTTTCAATTTTTTTTCCTTTTTTTTTTTTTCATATAATGACAAATATTAAATTCAGCAATGTGCAAATAAAAGCCATTTAAGAAATAATTCAAAGGAAACCAGTCAGAACATGATTTATGTAACAGTTTTCTGGAATATACAAAAATATATGAAGAAAAGACAATCTTCCCAAGTTGAAGTATTCATTCATGTTAGAATGTTAGTTTGTGCATAATATCCAATGTCATTCTTTGTAAAGAAGAAATTTTGCCTGCAATTTATTGAAAAAAAAAAAAAAAAAAAAAAAGAATTTGAAATTTTAAGAGCTGAAAAGAATGTCTGGGATGCTAAATGTTTTTGAACTCAAAGATATCTGAACTTTATAATTCAGAAAAAATCCTTCATTTGTTATAAAGGACTTAAGAGAGACTGACAACTCAAACAGGATATTGATCTCTTGACAGATTCATTTAGGATATTGGTATCCTAATATGGATTCATTTAGTTACAAATTGTCAATAAGGAGACATTATTCAAAAGGTGGTTGTTAAATATTACTTGCCTCCTCATAAACATTTTTTTTTTTTTAATCTTTGGCAGATTTATATCACAAAAGGTGCAAGTGAAGAGAAGAAATTGTTTTAAAGAACATTTAAAAAAAAAAAAAAAAAAAAAAAAAGACTTTTTTTTTGTTTATTTATAGTTCCCTGTTATCAGAATAACAAAGAACTGGTATAAGGAGACTGATAGGTAATGCAACAATATGAAAAAGAAAAAAAAAAACCCACAAAAATGTACATGTAAATTTAACAAAAAACACAAGTTCCACATGTAGACACATATCTTACAAGTTCTGTTTGATATGTGTAAGATCTTGTGGATTAAATGAAACAACCTTAACATTTGTATTAACATACTTATAACTGAAAAATATTTCAAAAATTTAAGTTTGTCTGCCTCAAAAAAAAAAAAAAAAAAAAAAAAAAATTAAAAATAATTGGTTAAAATAAACCTAAAACGCAAAGTTGTATGTATTTATATATACACTGAGAAGAAAATAGTGTATACATAAATACATTACTGGTGCATTGACTTATGCATATATATGTATAAATATGAATGTGTGTTTTTGATGTATACATATATATACGTGTAATTATATATGTATCTATGTACGTATTCTCTTGCACATACATAAGTACACAGATAAATGCATACGTGTAGATATCCCAGTTATAGGGCAAGGAAAACAGTTCTGGTTCACAAAAGACTACTGGTGTTAAAAGGGTTAGTGCGTATTACAAGTGTGGCACGTATTCTATAAATGTGATATGGTAAATTAAGTATGTTATTTTATTTTACTTTTTTTGGCACTTATTCTCTCTTCTTTTTTGGCGCCATTCAGTGACTTTTTCTGGAAAAAAAGAAAAAAAAAAAATCATAAAATGTTTAAAAGTATCTAAATAATGGCATTTTTGAATATCTGAGAAAATAAAAAAAATTCTGGAATTTTTAAAATAAAAAATGTTTGAAAAGTATTTATATTTGGTAAATTGGTAATATGGATACTTTCCTGAGAATAATTTGTGTGTTTGTGTTTATATAGTTTTTTGTTTTATTTTTTTTCTATTTTTATTTTTGGTGGGGGTTTACCTTTTTCATAGCTGAAAACAACTGAACAGAGATTCTTTTGAATTGTATTAATGATTTCTTTTCTCTTACATAAATGAAAAAATATATGTGATATGCAATGAAGATTTTGGTTTTCATGAAAATGAATTAACAGTAGCTTTCCTTTAAAAATTAATACTCATTTGATGATATTCTTCAATTGGCATGATCATGTTGCTTAATGAGTGGTAGATGCAGGTTTTTGAGCATTAGTGGGCCCAAATGAAAGTTACATATTGCATAACTGAGGGTCAATTTGTTGGACTTTTTTTTCTTTTTAAAAGGTTCATTTGTAATTATTTGGGAGTATTTGGAGTTTAAGGTTTTACTAAGGTTACAAAATTTAATTGTAATAAAATTTAACAATTGCAATTAAAATCAAATAAAAAATAAAAAAGAAAAAAACAATTATTGAGAGTGTAGAGAAGTTATATTTGTTTGTCATTTTTTTTTTTTCATTTATTTATTTATTGTTGCCTGGTAAAAATTTAAGTTTTGGTATTCTTTACTTAGTTTTTATAATATATATATATATATATATACACACACACACACACACACACACACACACACACACACACACACGGGCATGTGGCTGAGTGGTTAGAATGTTCACTTTCTGACTATGGCACCTCGGTTTGAATCTCACCATAGTTGATTTCTCAGGAAGCAGACTTCCTGATGTTATCAGTCTGAAGGGGTTGGGGCAATCCCAGCATGTGGCACCTTTGGAAAGGTGTCTGAAAACCATACCATGGGTTGACCCAAGACTTGTGAGTGAAAATGGAACTCTTGGGGAACCATCGATAGCTGTGCTGTCACAAAGTCACAAGTCATCATGGCTGAGGGTTTGAATGTGCTGGCCTTGTTCAGATTGTTGATCATGCTAGATAACATGCTCTCTCTCAGAAACTAACTAAGGTCTGCTCAGCACAGCTGCAGTATAAACCACAGGTTGGCTCTGTGGGTGTTAAACACAAATGTGCCTGAGCAAGCATCTGCAATAGGGATTGGATAGCTGCCCTAATAGATAGGTATCCTTGAATACAAGTGGCCAACTATTTTATATATATATATAGTAACAATTTATTCATTTATTTGAAATTTTTATTAAAACGAAAAACTAATTATGCTTCATCTAAACAAGGGATGCTTTCTAGTCCCATTCTTGGATTGACATCTCTTACTAACAGAGAACTGATGAAACCACACTCTATATATATATATATATATATATATATTATACTCTGATGACAAAATCATAGTTATATCTCAGGACCTCACCAGAGAGCAGCAGTTAGAAGCTAGTCTTGCAGAATATGAATTCTGTACTGTGATTCTCCCTACTGTTGACTAATATCAGATTTTCTTAGACTTTATAAATTCCTATAAATATAGTCTAGCATATATAAATAACCTCTTTGGTTAAGATTTGTAAATAATTAAAATTATTATCAATAGTGTTATTGTAGGAGATTAAAAAACAATAAAAAGTAGCTTGAAGTTACTTTTTTTTTTTTTATTAAAACAAGTAAATTAAGGCTTACGCCATGAATAGTAGAGTAAATTTTTATGATTTTTTTTTTTTTCAAATTTTGTTGATTTACAAAATTGCTTAGTCATTTGTAAGATTTGTGTATCTACTTATTCCCCTTACCTGAGAATATTCCCATTAATCTCAAGGGCCAGTATATAAATCAGTTATTTGATTCTAATTCTCAGTTGTATAGGATCTTTTTATAATTTTTAAGTCTGAGGTTTTACTAAGGGCTACAAAGAATAGCAAGTTATGGAGAGCCATGAACAGCCATGTCATGAAAGGACACATGAAGCAAGTAACCTGATATTTGAGACAGTTCTATTTTACTATAAGTTTTTGGTAGGGACATGAGAGTTCTATTTTACTATATAACCTAAGTTTTTGGTAGGGACACTGAGATATCAGATACTATGCAAGTATATAGTGACCATTCATAGCCTATAGTTTTATAGGATGATGGGAGATTTCTTTTAAAATGGAAAAATAAAGTGTTCTCTCATGCGAAGTTTTAATGCGCTTTTTGCTCTTATGTATTTTTCAATGAATATAACCAACAAAAAGTCACTCATACTAATCATGGAAAGCATTGTAGATTTATTTTGTTTATTGTACAAGAAATATTGCTGTCATATCTAAAAAGCTAATGCTTAAAAAATGAATTGCTAAAGAACAATTAGAAGATAATTTTCATTATTTTTACTTTTCTTTTTCATGAAACTTCATATTTTCAAAGTATATTAAATTTTTAAACTAGTACTAAGTTATACTTAAAACTGAGAACTTATCAATATGTTAAAAACTGATCATTACTGTTGAAAGAACTGATAAAATCTGGGCAGAAGTGTTTTTTTTTTTTTTTTAAATAAAAATTTCCTATTTTCATTTATTTTTGTGCTCCTTTTTGGCCAACAATGCTTTTCATACGTTATTCAATGTCCCATATAAAATGCTAATCATCACTCCATTAAAAAACAAAATACTCCATTAAAAGAAAAAAAAAATATCAAGTGTTAATCTGTCATAAAAAATAAAAGAAATTTGTCATCTATACAGAGATTATATAATAGAATTCAGCTGGCAGTGTTTTTTTGTTTTTTTTTTAGTTTTCACTTTTATTGAATTTAAGCATAATTTGCCTTCTTATTCATATAAAGTTCAATTACTAAACCCAGAATATCTCCAAAGAGCCTCCAATAAGTAACCTTTGTTTTTATTATCAGAATTATAAGAATAGTGCAGGGTAGCATATAATTCTAACATATGGATTCCTAACTTTTTCTAAACTATGATCCTTTCAAGAATGAAGTTAGGTGCCTACCTGTAAAATGGCATGTGCCTTGATCTGTTCTCTCAGGATCAGTCATCACATTGAAACAAAATACCCCAAAAAGGAAAAGCACAAAAACTGCCTTTTCATCATCATCAATTTTCACCGTTAAATCTTAAAAGCCTAAAATAAAAGGCTTTCATCTTTATACATTAAGCTGTTTGCATATACTATGAAGAAGATAAAAAAAAAAATAAAAATCACAAAAAAATATGCTACTTTTAGTCTTTCATTTGCTGAAAATTGAAATCTTCAAGAATTTTATTTCAGTCACCATTTTAAATTTATTTCAAATTCTTCCAACTTGCTGGCAAGTTTGGGAAGTATTTTTTTTTTTTTTTTAGGACTTATTTGTTTTACACAAATTAGTTGGTTGTTTATTTAATATTTATTCCCTTTTTGTGTTTGGGACTGGCTCCTATACAAAGGAACTCTTTACAAGTACTATTTTTGCTGACAGTAATTGTCTCCAACCTAAATAATTGATGGGTTTGATCTTACTTGACTTTGGGAAGCATATCAAATCATTATGTGATATTTTTTTCTAAACATATCTTGTGTTGTAATCTTAGAAATCCACATCCACTAAGGAAAATAAGATACTTAGGACATGAGCTATTCAAGATACGATGGTATCAAGAGCTTCAGCCACCTCACTTTGCAGGAAAAGCAACTCAACAGAAGACTAAACTTGTGTTGTTGGCCTCAAACCGTGCCAGTGCAACTGAACTGTATCATTTGTCTAAAATCATTGTCATTAATTTTCAAAAGTTAGGAAACTATTCCTTTTCCACTTAGCAAAACATTAGCTTTTTAAACTTCTATATAAGTCATATGTGGAAAAGGCATATTTTATTGCAGAAAATAAATACAAAAACCAAAAAATAAATATTAAAAATCAAAGCTAAAAAACATGTTTACACTAGGATAAAAAAAAAAAAATCTTTAAAAATATATATTTTATGAAAGGGTTAGAATAAAAATACAAAAGAATCAGAAATCTTTAAAGTTAACTTTTGAATTAGCCATTCCACTTTTAATCTCTATCGTTGGTATTGATGTAATGGAATAACTTGTCACCCTCATGAGTGACTACACTATAGGTAGTGGCTACCTATAAGTATCTGTAAGTCAACAGACTACAGAAACTAGCTGGGATCTGTTGAGTCAGACTCAGACTTATGCAAGAACTACCAACCTTCTAATAGTAGCACTCACTAATGGATTGACTTGCAACCACCTTATGCATAACTTACCTTTATTCTTATTGTATTGGTTTTTACAATAAACCTTTGCTTATTTTATCCACCATGTTTTTTTCAAGTATATATTCCTATTAGCATGGAATATAACAGGTATCATGTCTATAAACTAAGTTTATATGTAATGGATCCTAGTAATAAGTATTGGATAGGTAGTAATCAGAAATTAGCATACTTTGAAATTACTCCTTTTCAGCATAATGGCACAGGTAGGTGGAATTAACATTACAAGTATGCCCAATATCAGTTCACCACCAAGCTTTTGTAAGAGCTGTTACACATATTTACAGATCTTTTTAATAATTTTCAGAGAAATAATTTTTTATACTGTTCTAATTTTAATTCATTTTCAGTAAAAGAAATATATATAAAAGTAGAAACAAAGTAACTATTTAAGAATTAAGAAAATTATAACTGCTACTATTCCCTGTAAAATGTAGAATAATAATAATATATACATTGCAATGTATTATGCATATTTTCAAGACTAGGGTTAATTATGATTGCACATGGCATCTTGAGGTGTGAGGCTTCATTGGGAGAAATGGGTTCAATTGGTTTAAAGCTAACCCTGATAAGAATGTTTTTCAAATATTTCTGCAACCTAACCCCCTTTACAAATTTATTAAGGTTTTGAATTTTTCATTTTAAATTCAAGAAAGAAAAACCTGAATTAAAATTAAGTGTAAAAAAAATAAAGTTGTATGCTACAGATGTTTTACTCTAATATTTTAAGTACATTCAATTTTTTAACCAATTGATTTTAATTTATGGTTTATCAATCCTCTGCGCTATTTAAAGACAAAACATATTTAGGATTGTAGCAGCTTTAATTACAGTACCTGGTGATTCCAAGTGGTCCCTTGTCCAGGTACTGATTAGGCTTGATGCTGTTTAACTTTGATGATTGATCAAGAAGCATTTTTTTTCTTTTAACTTGAAAAGGGATTTAATATAAAGATTTTTTTTTTAATCCTAAATATTACGTTTCTTTTACAGTTTATTGCTTCTTAAGATGTAATCAAATATATAAACAGATATTAATTAGTACATGTACTAAATAGTTGGTTGATGTAGGTTTGCAAAATACAATACTTAAACATTGCATTGTAATGTAAAAAAACTTTGGAGTTAAATTTTAAATTCTTTAAATCAAATACAAAATCATTGCAAACTAAAAAAGGAAAATCACAAAGGATAAAAAAAGAAAAATATGTTACTTGGATTTCATGTTTTAAAAGGTAAGATTTATTTTTAATTTCCAAAATTAAAAAAAAAAAAAAAAAAAAAAAAAGAGAGAATCTTGTTCAGTTGTTTTAGTTTGAATTTATCTAAGCAGCAAAATTGTATCAAATCTCAGGTCATGTTTCATTTTTTGATGTTGTTTGTTTTTCTTGATCTTTGGGAATAAATTTTCCAGCAATTCATAAAAGTAGTAGAAATATACAAACAAGAGAGAAAGAAAAAAAAAAAAAAAACCAAAACTGAAGTGAGATGTGATTATTTCTACCACAATAAAAAAAGTGCATTGTCTCAAAACTCTGAACAGTATACATTATTTTAATATTCATAAGTAATATATTAGTGCAATATATTTAATCAATATATTAATAATGGATATATTGTATATTAACTAATAACCTCATTCAGTATTAATCAATTATGCAATATTGATACATATCTTTAATTTTAAGAAATTCTAAAAATAAATTTCAAAATATCTGAAATCAAGGAAATAAAAAATAAAGAAAAATTAAACTGGCAAATAACATTTTTATTAAAAATTCACTAAAAGACAAAAGCTTTCCATTTAATTAAATTTTCACCCAGAATTTTAAGTATTCCTTAAATTTATTTTGTGAATTGTTTTAAAGTGGTGTTTCATCTTCACAAATCATTATACAGTCAAGATATTTTGTTATTCTACTATTAAAAGACAAAGTGGATTTAAATTTATTTTTTCTATGAATTTGTTGTATCTTAAACATGTTATTTGTTTCTTCAGATTACATTCTCATCTTTGACATTTTTTTTTTTTTTTCCATATTTTAAACGGGTCAGTCTCAAATTACCTTTAGATATACCGTAAAACATTATTTCTTCTATATGAATAGAATAGTTTAATACTGGAGTTGAAATGACTATTTCATATTTAGAAGCAAACATTCCTCAACATATTTTAAGTTTATTTGTTAATAGAAGTGAAAAAGTAGTTCTTTGTATAAAAAGTATATGATTTAAAAAAAAAAAAAAAAATTTTATTAGTTCAATGACTGCAGATGATGTCAATTATTATCAACTGAGGTTCTTTGATTAAAATAGGAATGATAGACACTTCCTTCCACTGCAGTTAATGGGTTTATATGCCAATATGATAAATATTAATTGCATGATGAAAAAGTTTCTAACTATCAAATGCTCATTATCAAATTCTTGCATGCTTTACTTGGATACATTACAACAGTATTAATGTCAAAGTGCCTACCTTCCTTAACTTTGGTAAATTAAAGTAACCAGCCTACTTAACCTACTAGACAGTAAGACAGTTTTCAATCCCTTATTCTTTTTGTGTGATATACTGAACAGGAGTGTCGGGGAAGAGAAAGGGGCGCGGCTGTAGAGGGGGGACGAGAGACAAATGGGCGCGGCTGTAGAGGGGACAATCTTGTATGATCTATAATTACAAATAATTGTTCTTTA